>OY744472.1:1073279-1186157 GCA_963556145.1 Hygrocybe punicea | reverse complement strand
CGAACACACCGAACATGTCCAATATGTTCGGTTTGTGGTCCATGAAACTGAATTACAATTCATTGTACAAATTCAATCAAACTACCTTTACTTCGCATATGTGATGCATAACCTTTTGTTCAAAGACGTGTCATATTAACTGGACGAAATCTGCAGGTACAACAAGCATATTTACTCCTTTATATCTAAATTGATGACGAAATTCACTGCTGTACTGAGAAGCCTATGTTGCTATGTTCCTGCATTGATACCATTGGATTGTATCTTGGCCCAACCTTCACTTCTTCCCATCCTGCCATAAATATGATGCTTTGCTATTTAATAATTGCTTTCCAATCATATTATTTTGTTCTGGCATGATTGGAGCTTCTCTTGAACTAATTATGTTCCTTGTCCTTGTGTCTGGATCTCGAATCATTATGCAGTTGACTGCATTTATTGTACTATTTTCGTGTCCTTTGATGAAACATCAACAAATTATACACCTCACCCTTATGAGCCCATTCAATGAATACATTGAAACAGCATCTGGGGTACCAATGTGTGAACTCCATAGTTTCTCAATGTTGATAGCTCTGCTTGCACTTTCTCTGCTTCAATATGGGATGTCAAATATGGCACATAATGCACATCCAACAACTGTCCAGACTTTTATTTCTGCTATTATTTGTGCAATTGCAATGCCCCGGATTCAGGTAGGGACATCTGCAAAACACTTTGTGCCGAAAAATGATGAACCCGCTGGTTAAACCAGTGTTAAACCTGTTCCTTGTGATTCCAATGTACATAGCTGTTATATGTATCTGTAAACAAAGATATCATATCTGGTTCATTCAGTCTATATTGCACTGGCAATTCCTCAGAATACAGCAGGGATACTAGTTGGACAATACAGAACTCTCAGTACTGTTCAGACAGGTTTTCAACTCATCCATATGTCATAATGCACATTACACCAACAAAGAATACGATTATTGTCATGAAGTCGACTTAGCAGTGGACTACACTTTCCCAACTTGGCACCTTTGATCTGGTGACCTTATTGTTCTTGCTCATTTGAGACAACAAATTCTCACAGTTACAAAGTCAGCAGTCACACGGTTTCAAATTTATTCACAGGGCTTCAAAATTGTTCCCACAGTTTGCAACAATTGTTCCCACGGCTTGGCAAATTAGAGTCTGACCCTGAGTTGAAAAATCCACCGTATAGAACGATTCCCTTATAGGGACTCGTAATGTCAACAAAACAGGTGGCTGGGAGTACCCTGCCACCCATGCATTTTTTAATTCAATTCAACTTACAGCCATTTTAGTAAATGATGGCAGTCCCTGGATTTTTTTCTTCAATAAGGAAATTCAGACTTTGGTTTTTTTCCTGCTCCACTCACCAGCATGACCAGTGGATGCAAGAAGAAGCATCCTCGACACCAGCCCAGTATTCTCAGCTCTGATGTTGACCACTCATCACATTCATCGCATGACTCTGACCACACTGACAGCAACCGTGAGGAGTTGGAGAGTGCCCCAGTTGTCAGCGTTCCTCAAAAGCGATCTCGACCTCAGACAAGCTGTTAGTGTTCTTCCCCATATCAGCACCTGAAACTCACCCATTCCTTTCTAGTATCACCTCCAAAATCAATTGATGTCACCTACATCATTGTGATCTACTCAGCAGCCAACTTGCAGAAGGCCGTTTCCAAGCACAGCCCAAAGTCACACACATTCCAGCTCACTCTCGACGAACCTTGGACTACCTTCAAAGCCCAGTTACTTGCAAAGATCTCAGCATCTCTCAATCCACCTCAGCTTGACATTACCCACTATGAGATCATGTGCACCATTCCACGCATCATCACCAAGCCAGGCATGCCAGTGCTCTCGGAAGCTGACTACACAAGAGTAATAACTTGGGCCTGCAAGGCCTCGAACAAGGAATCCCCCATCATTACCATTACCATCTCACAACACAAGGAAAATGCACCAGTTGCTGAGGTCGACACTGAGAAGGCAGGTGCAGGCACCAAGAAGAAATCGCCTGATCCAGCCAATCTCCCTGGCAATCTCAAATGTGTAGCTAATGTGAAGCTTCTTGAGGAGCAATGGAAGTGCCCCAAACAGCAGCCAAATTGCATTGGGAAGTATTCTTACGTTGATTCAGAACACATCCATCTTCCCCTTAGCCATGAGTGACTCGACATTTGGGCTTCAGTGATGGTATGTCCAATTTATATTTCACTCATGATACATCACTTACATGCATATCTAGATGATGGATGATGAACCGGCTACTGTCAACACACCACCGCATCACCATCTCTTCGATGTGAACAAGGACAATCTTTCCCCTGTGCTTCAGTGTCATCAAGAGGCTCAGAAGGCCAAGGCCAATGGTCCTGTCTTGCCTGCTGCACCTGTCATCAACTTCACCTTTGGCAATGATATAATGGAACAACTTGACCGATTCATTCACCCTGCCCCTGCTCCCGGCATTCCTGCCTATGCACCAGCAGCACCTGTGTATACCCCCCCTGCAGAAGTGGTTGTGGACCAGTATGACCTACTGTGTTATGCGATCATCCAACCAAACCGAGGACCTGGACGTGATATGCCAATCATCGAGTTCTGTGTGATGTTTGACCTGGGAAATGGCATTCAGGAGAAGCTGCTGGACAATTCATATCAACACGCTTGCATGCTACATTTTGTGACTGTCCAAGACCTCAAGCAGATGGATTTTTGTCTTGGTGAAATTGCTACATTCCGTGATGGAGTTGAAAGGTGGTGTGCCGGTGATGCATAGTTCCAATCAGTTGTCATCTCATAGTCAGTAGTGTAGCCCTTGATTTGTTGTCTTGCCCATAATACAATGCATTTTATTTGCTTCGTTTGAGGGGGAGATGCAAATACAAATGATTCTTCAAGTGAGAAATACAACATATATGTACAACATACAAGCTACCTAGAAATACCTGGCATGCGCAAAATACCCTGCTGCATTGTTGCTTGTGATGATGTCTAGGACTTCAAACATGTCATAAAAGATCCCATCACCCTGCCTCTCATAGTAGTCCCAATGGCGCCGCAGAAAGTGTTTGATCTTTGAAAACGCCTCTTCAATTGGATTGAAATCCGGTGAGTAGGGAGGGAGATATTCAATGCGAATGCCAACATGATCAGCAAGCTCCTGGAGCTCTCCACCATGATGAATCTTGGCATTGTTGAGGATCAAAACACTTAGCAGACCTGGATAGCAAGAGCACTTGGGTAGCTATAGGCATTATGAGACAAAGTTGTAGACAATCAGGAGGAACAGGTACATGCCACTGTGTGCTCGATCCAACTCAGAAACTCCACCTTCATCAATGACCCCTCTACTGTCTTGCTGCAAATAAATGCATTGAGGGACAGCAGTCCAACCGTTGAGGTATGGCATCCATGAACAAAGGGCTGATTCTTGGAAGCCCACCTGCCTTTCCTCAACCTCCCATAGTTCCGGCTCAGTGTGTGCCTATCCCTGGATACCTCATTGATGAAGCCAATCTCTTTGGGTGAATACTGGGCAGCATGTGTAATGAACAGTGCACATAGGTCCTCATTCCTTTTGAGGGTGATGTGTTGTAATTTCTTGTGGTTGACATTGAGCTGAGTGAGTTCAGCATGGATAGTGGTGTAATGAATGGAGATGAAGCGATTTGTCTTGAGCAAATGGAGAAGCTCATCCAGGAAGTAGTCGGGGTTTTGGCAAATAAGTTTGAAAAGGTATTGTACATCATCATGGTCGAGGGAGTGAATGTGGCCATGAAGAGTACTTGGGGGAGTAATCACATTGCCAGTTGCATGTAGATGGCCTTGAATTTGGTACCAGGTTCTTTCCGAGAATCCACAGCATGCAAGGATTTCATTCAGGCTGAGAATGCCATGATCATGTAAGCCGATAGCTTGATGTCTTGGCTGATTGATCTGTACATGTACAAGTGCTATGGTACAAGGACTGTGAGAAATAACCAAAGTCCGAATTTCCTTATTGAAGAAAAAAAATCCGGGGACTGCCATCATTTACTAAAACAGCTCACCTAAGGTGGGTCTTCTATGAAGGTTTTTGAGGTCTGCAAGATGGGGTAATAAACCCATCTTGCAGACTAGCCTCGCGCGGTCAATCTAAAAATAGAATTGCCTTCCCCTCTCGCATCCATCTGATGAACCTCACATGGGGTTTTTTTCCCTGTGGTTTTTGCTAATTCTTTCACTACCTCTGCCACCACATTGCCAGCAACAATGACAAAAATAGAGCTAGGGTGCGCCCACCTACTAGACCCCTGTCACTCACCTCCCCTCCACTAATTTTCTGTGATGCAGTATAACCGAGAGGGCCCAACAATGACAATGCGGTGTAGATGCAAGCAATGATGATGATGAGGACAAGGACAGGAGAGCATGAGCAACAAGGAGGGAAATGTCTCCCTGCCCTCCCTACTGCTCCGCCTCCCTATCACCCAAGCCAACCCCTTCTCACAAATATGTATGACCGTGTCAATTGATGCATGCATGGCGCTCATGAGGTGTTTTCCTCCCTGCCTTCCCTTGCTGCCACCTCCCGAGCCAACCCCACCTCGTGAATATGTACATCCACCTCAATTGACATGTGCACTGCATTTACGAGGTTTTCAGGATGACAAGGATGGGGACAGGAGGCATGAGCAACAGGGAGGGCAATGATGAGAAGTCTTCCTGCCTTCCCTGCTGCCACCCGAGCCAACCCCACTTCATGAATACGTACATCCACGTCAATTGATGCATGCACAGCATTTGCAAGGTGTTTTCAGGATACCCACCTGTCAACGGGTACATCACAGGGAGAGTACATCACAGGGGGAGGACACCTGCATTTGAGCTCACTGTTGCTGATGGCAAGCTCCACTTTCTCACTCTTCTTTACATGTACATAGGCTAATTTACACCCGAAAAAAAGAGAGGGAAAAAGAGGTCCTCCTGAATTGAGGAATCAGTGGGGGTCACATGTACATGTCTGTCCTGAACACCTCGCGAACGCTGTGCATGTGTCAATTGACGTGGATGTACATATTCGTGAGGTGGGGTTGGCTGAACTTGGCTCAGGTGGCAGCAGAGAAGGCAGGGAGACTTCTCATCGTTGCCCTCCCTGTTGCTCATGCCTCCTGTCCCCATCCTCATCCTCATTGTTGCTTGCATCAATGCCATGTCATCATCGTCGTGCTCTCTTGTCGTCCAAGGTCATACTGGCAGTCACAGAAAATTAGTGGTGAGGGACTGGGGACTTACCTGGGCCAGTACGTGGTGTAGAGGGTCCTCGACCCTCTGAGGCTGTAACATCGATATCTAGCGAATCCGCTCGAACCCGACGTCTCTAGCAATCTACGTTCGAACCCGACGCAACCCGACGCAACCCGATGCATACCGACTAGCACGGCCGCTCACGTACCCGGTCGGTCTATCTCCTAAACTCACGGAACTTCAAATATCAAAGATAGATCTCATCGGACTGGGATCCCGACATCGGACTTGCCTTATTCACGCCTAGCGTCTCCCTTATGGGGATATAGTAAAGTATTTTGCATCTTTTATGGTTTTTATATCTTCCACCCATTTTCCCTGTCATCGTCGCCTCGCAACGCTCTTCCTACTTCCCCATTTTTATTCTCCTTTGTTTCCTCTCATCGGCCGAGGACTCTCGTCCGAATCTAGGTACAGAACTTTGTAGTATAAAAACGGTGCCCAAGCGCTGTCTCAAAATAAGAAACCAGTTCCCCCGTTTCCTCTCTCTGAGAATTAGTCTCTCAGTAAAATCCATCACACATACTACTCGTCGGTTTCCTCAACGCTCTCCCCGTCCTTCTACCGTCTTAATCTCTACGTTTCTTGTCACCCGACACCCGACCCGCCGTACCCGACATCGTCGGCTTCGTCGGCTTCGATCGGTCTCGATAGATTTCAGTAGTTTACTCGGCGGCTTCTTACCTTTTATATCCTATTATCTTACTGAAGCTTGTTAGACTATTCCTAGTCACTTCTACGCTGACCCCACAGGCTTAGGATTATTATTCCGCAGCCACCCCGACCTCGCCTTTACAGTGGGTGCACCACCTCCTGGCCTTGCCCTCCCTCATTGTATTCAATGCTGTGGGTGACGGTGATGTGGAAGTTGGCAGTGGCTGCTGGTGAAGGTCGATGGTGGTGAATGAAGTCGAAAGAGGCAATCAGTCATGATGTATATATTACTACTAGTAGCCCGACACTTTGCCCTTAACCATGGGTTTCTCTACACAACTAGCTATAATTTCATCACCAACCTGAAGGGGCATATCTCAGTTATGTCCTTGCATTTTTTCAGTATTTTATTTGCTCTTGTTCACTGCACGATATGAGATTTACATTCAGTAGGAGATTTATTCATGCTCTGATTGGCTGCTAGGAAATTATGTAACTGCAAACATCCTGCAAATCTCTCATGAACCTCCCATGAACCTCCCATGAACCTCCCATGAACCTCCCATGAACCTCCCATGAACCTCCCACTCCTAACCCATGAACCTCCCGACCCACCACAAACCGCCCCCCCCCTGCCTTGAGCTTACCCTTCATCACATCCCATTGAACTTCCTAGTGTTGCCATGGCTCAGCTAAAACTGGCTAGCCATTTTTAAGCCGTTGTGAATCCAGTAAAATGGCAGAAACTCTGAAGATATTTGAGCATGTGCACCAATGTGATTTACATCCATGACAATTTATGTGTGATTTTATTGATTTTACTGGATTTTTAATTTGCAATGGCTAAAAAATGGCTAGCTGGTTTTAGCCAAGCTGTGGCAACACTAGAACTTCCCCCCTCAAGCTGTGATGTCCTATTGGCAGATCTTGTACAGAATGAACTGGAGTGGTGGATGCAGACAAAGCTGGCAGAATGGTTTGAACCCTATTGACTAACCATCCTGAGAGCATCATATGCATCCCAAGAGCCTCTTATGGGTTTTTTTGGTAATTTGATTGTGTCCCCCCTGGTGACTGCTTGTATATAATTGTCACAGTATTGTGGCAATCTTGATTTAACATTTTCTACAGCATAAAAATAATAGACAAAAAAACATGAGAACCTTGACAAAAACACATTTCAGAAAAAAAACATATCAGAACTTGACAAAAAAACATATTAGAACTTGACAAAAAACATATCAGAACTTGACAAAAAAACATCTCGAGAACTTGACAAGAACATCTCAGTCAGAGGGTCTTACTACCCTCCTGAAGGAGGGTAGTCTGCAAGACTACTTTCCCATTACATAAATACCTGGTCTTGTTGACCTGAGAAGTGCTGCCAAGGGTGAAACAGCTGTAATAATTTGACAAATAAAGTGTCCAGTACAGTTTGTTGTTCTGGACCTATTGCACTTAGTGATGTGCAGGCCTGGGTTTTCAGGGCTTGGGCTTTCCAAAAGCTCAGGCCAGGCCCTGAGTCAGGGCTTTGGCCTGGCCTTGGCCTGGTAGTGATAATTTGACAGTATTTTCATGTTTTTTATGATTGATTTTTCCTCAGTTATATTTGCAGTACAGACATTAGATCAGCTCAATTGGAGCTGTTGAGGTATCTATAATTTGAAATGTACAATAACCTACTCCATCTCACTATCCACATCTGAAATCTCATCATCACCAAGATCCTCCATCAACCCATCCCAACTTTCACCATCACCCTCTTCCTCAACTTCAGCAGTAGTAAGAATTGTCTCTTCATCATCATCATCATTGGGAAGGGCACGAAACATCAAATCTTGACAGATGAGACATTTCAGGCATTGGAGAGCTTCAACAATGTCCCCATGCAGATGATTTCGGTGCTTACTGATTGTGATACCACCTGATGAGAATGCACATTCACTGGATACAGATGAAGCCATGATTGAGAGGTAGTCTCTTGCTAATGACATCCAAACAAGGTATCTTGAACCATTTAACTAAAAATATAATGGCATGAGCATCAGAGATCTCCAATGGATAAGAAACTAACCCCCCACCACTGAATAGTGGTCATTCCATCAGGAAGGGTACCCTCTATTGCCTCCAGGTACCCTTGGAACTCACAGAGCCAAGGTTTTAGGACATGATTGGGAGAAATTGTTGGCAATGAGACATTCTCATCTTCATTGTCACTCAACTCTCGCAAGAGGGTATTAATACCACTCATCTTCTTCTGCTTAGCAGGTTCTTGCTCTCCAGAAGCACCATACATTTGCAAGTAATGTTTCTTGAACTAATAACAAAATAACAGTGACTTAAATATGTAAACATCAAAAGCAAGACAATGTATGTTACTTACCACTTCCTCAGCTCGAGACATTACATCTGCTTGAAGTTCAGCAGACCAATGCTTTTTGAAATAAGCAAAATTTTCAGTGGGATTAAGCACTAGTGATGGTTTGATCAGACAGATAAGTCACAGATTTGACAAGAAACTTAAACCTACACATCACAATAAGGTATGCATCACAATTCCCAGTTTTTTGATAATACTCCTCCACTTTTGCTGCAGCCTTTCGTAATGCTGATGAGAAATAACTGTACTTTGGATGTTCTGCACATTTGATCCAGACCCTGTGCAGAGCTTCCAGTGCTAGGATAGCAAGGTGCAAAGTTGATTTGGAATCAGATGAGAAAGATTGCTGAGCTTTCTCGGCTTGCTGAATAAATCAGATAATGAGAGCAGAAATTTCAAGGAACAATTATAAGCATACTCCAAGCAGATTAAGAAAGAGGTCTACATGTTCCCACTCAGATGTGCTTAGTGTAAGCTTGTCAATTTTCTGTTGCTTGACCAGGTTGGTTTCATGCAGCGCTACTTCATAGACAAAGACATTAACATGCTGCAGAGTGTCATGTTAGAAGACTTCAAAAATCTACAAAGATAAAACACACCTCTTTTAACATGAATGCACAGTGAAGCATATTGTATGTCGAACTCCACCTAACTTTCATATCAATTATGAGCTGTTTGGGAGTTTTTTTTTCACAAATCTGGATGGCTTTGAAAAGCTCCTTCCATTTTGCAGAAGAACGTTCCTATTGAGAATCAAATGAGCATTACATTGCAGCCCTCTTTATTCTTCTAACCTTGACTGCAATGGCACATACCAACCCAACCTCATCATGAACCAACACAGATGTGTCAGGAATGTGACTCTCAGGTTTATTGGGATCATAGTGTGCTGAGGAACTGTGCTCCTTAATGAGTACCTGCAAAGGAAGGTTGATGACATGCTCAAGGCAGCTGGAAAATTGTGAGAAAAATGTACAACATTCCTGACAAATATACATCTTACTTCACACGTCGTTCTCGCAGAACATACTTCCTACAAGAAAGTATATTTGATGGCACCTGGTTGATGTGTTTTGCAAATTCCACCATCATCGTCCCATTATTCTTTGCATTATCACACATAACATGTCCCACCTATTCAATGAATTATATATATCATCATCACACTGGAGTAAAACACTTGCCTTGTTTTCAATATCAAGTCTCTGGACAATTTTGAACAGCACCTGACCAAGACATTTGCCGTTGTGGGCATTATTAAGTCCCGTGAATCCAAGGAGAGCCTCTTTCAACTCCCAACAACCAGGAGTTTCATCAATCCAGTGTCCAGTAATGGCAAAGTATCCATCGGTGTTACTGGCCTGCCATGCATCACAGGTGAGATTGATTTCACCCTTGATGGTGGGACCCTGCAATTGAGTACTGGCATGAATGGTTGCGCACCTGAAATATAACCAAACACTTACATTAAGTTCCATCCTAAGACGATTAAGCTGGTCCTTAAACAGCTGCATGATTTCAGCACGAGTTGCCTTGCGCCCTGGGAAATTGACTCCATTTGTTGATTGTGCAGCCATATTGATCATCTCCTTAAATTTTGGATGTTCAAGCACCTGCAAGGGCTTTACATGAACATAACATAAACACCACAACCAAACTGATTATAAACACATACCTGATCAGTGGCGATCAACCATTCGAGTGCAGTACGTTGGAAAGCTCCATGCGGAATGACCTTATCCATGGCCACCTGCTCCTTCAAGTGGCCATTGAGCATGCCCTGTTTTTTTCTCTCCCTTGTGGCAGCTGCTTTACGGGCCTGGACATTGCTTGGTAGCATTGAAGTGAATTGGTTTTTGCTGGCCCATGCATGGTAAATGGCCTGTGGATCAGTGAGCTCGCAAGGCCACAAATAATTATGTGTTATCAGGATACCTGGTGTTTGAAGTCGAGGTGTCGGCTTAATGTTGATATGTCACTGGTAAGCCATTTCTGCCCGCTATAATATTAGGATGAGTCACAATCCATGTCAAGCAAAAAAGTGACGACTTACGGGCACTTATTGCAATCATGAAACTTTCTCACTTTGCCATCAACCTCTCTTTCGTATACATCCGGGAAGAACTCGTTGATGTCAGCAGTGCAATCCTCGTGTGAGCGTGTAGTTTCTGAAAGCGGGGTGAAATCGATGTCTACCAAGAAGCCCTTGGCATCGAGTTGATCTGGCTTTTGTTGGGGTACCTCGGTGCATGCTTTTTTGGGTTTTTCTGCTAGGTAGAATAACCAGAAACATGAAAAAAGGTAAGTTCCGACAAGAAAACGTACCTTTACAAGCCTTCTTGGGGGTTTGAGCTCTGGATTTGTCAGGATAAGTTGGTATAAGTTGTATAATATCTGAGGATTATACCAAGGTAAGCCTCAAGTACATATGATGTATTATATTATCATTATTTTTAAGTATCACAGTTGCAACATTGAAGCTGATAAGCTTAATTTCTTTAACATGTTAGCTTTAAGTGATACAAATGTACAGTAATACATACAATTTGCTCTAAAGGAACATTTGTTCATGCTATATAACCACAAGGCATAAAATAAAGGCATTTATACTGAATAAAAATGTAATCTAGCCCTATGATACACTTACAGGTTTGGTTCAGGGTTCAGATCAGGGTGAACCTGAACTGAACCTGTTTGAACCTGAACCTAAGGTTCAGTTCAAGGTTCAGTATATTGACTGAACTGAACCTTAGGTTCAGTTCAAGGTTCGGATTTTTTTGGCCTGAACCAGACTGAACCAAACCTTTCCATCACTAGTTGGATGGCTTAGCACTGTCACGAGCGAGTTTTGGAGGCTTGGCCGCTGGGGCCACTGGAGGTGGTGAAGGGGTGTTGGTAGGAGATGCTGCCTGTAGAGCTGCCTTTACAAGCTCAGCACGCTCGTCTTCATGCCGTTTCGCCTCCGTTGAGCGGAACACCTGCACTTGTTTTTGATTGAAAGGTTCAGGGGAGGCGCCATTGTCTGGGTCACGAAGCCTTTGTGCCAGTTGGGGAATCCGTTTGGCATGCAGAAGGGTTACATGTGCCTGTTCATCGTCAGATATCACGCAGCCTGCCATAAGGTTCGGAGGTAATAGAAATGACACAAAGCATCACAAGTGTGACTTGACTTGTGATTCTGCTCACGTTCATGTGGTGTAATTATTCAGAAATTATATACAAATTATATACGAAAAGCCAGGGCCTGTGGGCCTGGCTCAGGCTTTTCAAGCATCAGGCCAGGCCCTGGTTCAAGGGCCTGAGAGGGCTTTGGCCTGGCCTGGCCTGGCTTAATATGGCCTGGCCTGGCCTGGCTCAGGGCCTGAGGCCAGGCCTGCACAACACTAATTGCACTCTGCCAACCCACAACCATGCCCTCTGCTCCTTTGGTAATGCAGCACTCTGTTGCATCATCATTTCTCAGCATCACTGGCATGCCTACTCATAAGTCTAATCTTCCTGGTATATGATGCATGTGGTTGGTTCAGTCCAGTTTTTGATCTTTTTGGCCAAACCCCGAACCAAACCGCTGGTTCGGTTCCACCTACTTGCCAAACCAGAACCAAAACTGCATGAAACCATTTCATACAGTTTGGTTCAGGTTGCGATGCGGTTTGAACTGAAAACCATCCTCCAGCCTTGAATTTCCTTGTAAGCCACAGTGCCACGTCAATTGATGTGGGCCTGGGGTTGCGAGGAGTTGGGAGGGGTGGGGAGGGGGACCTTCATTTTGCCACCGCTGCCGTTGCTGCTGCGTCGCTGCCAGCACCATTGCTGCTGCATCGCTAGTTTAGAAAACATTCAAAACACAAGCATTGTCATTATCATAATTAAAATCAACCATCCAGTCCTTGCGTTCCCAAAATCCGTCGATTTAAGACGATATTAGAATATCCCTCTCCTGATTTACAACTAAAGCATCTTCTCCACGGCCAAGTTCAGACAGACAATTCGAGAGTTTGTCAAGGGAGCTGCGAAGATCCTGATTGAACGATGCAGGATAATCTGCTGCCAGCTGCCTACGAAGTTCGACCGCCTGCTGGATTGGCTCCAAAGAATCATCTTGACGACCAACATCAGACAAGCAGTTCGAGAGATTGTGAAGCGACTCGGCGAGATGTGAATTGAACACTGCAGGATAATCTACCACCAGTTGCCTCCGAAGTTCGACAGCCTTTTGGATTGATGCCAGTGCATCCTCTCGACGACCGAGATGGGACAGACAGGTCGAGAGGTTGTTGAGGGACTGGGCAAGATCGGGGTTGAACACTGCAGGACGGTCCGCAGCCAACTGCTGACGAAAATCAAGCGCTTCTTGGATCCATTCAAGGGCGGCCACTCGATGACCAAGGATATTGAGACAATTAGAGAGTTGGTGGAGGGAGGTGGCGAGATCCTGTTTGAACACCTCAGGAAACTCTGCTGCCAATTGCCGACGAAGTTTGACAGCCTCCTGTATCACCTCGAGAGCATCCTCTGGACGACAGAGATCCAACAAACGAATCGAGAGGTTGTTAAGGGAGTTGGCAAGATCTGCATTGAATCTTGCGGGACGCTCTGCTGCCAGCTGTCGATGAAGCTCGACTGCCTCTTGGATAGACTCCAGAGCAGCCTCTGGGCGACAGATATCGCCCTGACTAGTCGAAAGGTGGCTGAGGGCGTTGGCAAAATCCCCCTGCAGGCCCATTGCGGGACGTTCTGCAACCGCTTGCCGGAACAGCTCAACCGCCTGCTGGATCGCTTCAAGAGCATCCTCTCGACGGCCAAGAGCGGACAGGCATTTCGAGAGGGTGTGAAACGAGAAAGCGAGGTAGTAGTTGAATTTTGCGGGACGATTTGCCGCCAGCTGCCGACCAAGCGAGACCGACTCCAGGCTTGATTCTAGGGCATGCTCTCGACGGCCGAGTTCAGACTGGCGATTTGAGCGGGTGCAAAGCGACTCAGCAAGTCCACTGTTAAATGCTGCAGGACGGTCTGCTGCTAGCTGTCGATAAAGCTCGACTCCCCGCTGACTATATTCCAGAGCTTCCTCTCGACGACCAAGCTCGGACATCATCACCGAAAGGCAGTTGAGGCTACCGGCTAGTTCCGGATTGTGTTGAGTAGGCCGGTCTGCCGCCAGTTGCTGATTCAACTCGAATGATTGTCGGGCCGACTCCAGAGCATCGTCTCGACGACCAAGATCATACAGATGAACCGAAAGGACCTGGAGGGATGTGGCAAAAGCTCGATTGAAAACCGCAGCACCGTCTGCTGGTAGCTGTCGATGAAGTCCCACCGACTCTTGCATTGCTTTCAGGGCATCCTCCGGACGACCGAGAGTGGAAAAATATACCGAGAGGTTGTGAAGGGATTCGGCAAGAGGAATATTGAACGCCTCAGGACGTTGTCTTGCGAGCTGCCGAAGAAGCTCAACAGCCTCCTGGCCCGAATCCAGAGCTTCCTTCGAAGAACCAAGCTCGTATAGAAAACGAGAGAGGTTTCCTATAGACTTGGCAAGATCTCCGTTGAACGCCGAAGGACTTTCTGACGCGAGCTGCCGACGAAGCCCCACCGCCTGCTGGATTGACTCTAGAGCTTCCTCCATACGACCGAGTCCACTCAAAGAAATCGCGAGGGTACGGAGGGATTTAGCGAGGTCTGGGTTGAAGGTGGCAGGACAATCTGCTGCCAGCTGCCGATACAGACTAGCCGCTTGCTGTCCTGCCTCGACAGCTTCTTCCAGACGACCCACGTTTCTCAATCTTTGAGAAAGGCTTTCTAGGGACCTTGCATAGTTGGGATTTCCTATAGCCGTCATAAGATCAGGATCGTCTGGCAGCGTTGTCTGGCATAAAAAGGTTAATATAAAAATCTCACATCGGCTCGATGTGCTCACATGAAGCCACTCTTGCAGCTGTTGCTGTATAGGAAATCGCCCCTTCGAAGTCGTAACTTCCACCCAGACAACCAGGTTAGCCGATAGGAAACTGCGCAGTGCTTTGATCAAAGCCAGTTGCGGAACCTTGACGTCAACCAGGTGATCAATCCAGAATCTACACGCATACCAGAGTTCTTCTGATACAAGGGTTTCTGCAATCGCTGGAACATTGTCCGCGGGAGAAATAGGGTCAGATGTGGGGATACTCAGGTAACCTGTGCCGGGTAACTCGAGCTTTAAATCTTTGTTCAACGTTGTGAGACACAGCAGCGCAAGCCTCTGGCTGTGCTGCTTCTCACTCAGGCAAAATCTCTCACGTCCAGGTGAATTTCCAGCACGATAAGTGAGAAATTCTCGGAGGGAAAGATGTAGGATTTGGATGGGTTGGTTTCGGTTAGTCAAGCCAGTGAGAAGGGAGCCTAAGATGCCGAGAACCTCGTTGGCCTGCAACATCGTACTGTCACCGTGTAGAGACTGGAGTGCAGACAGCGACAGTGGCGTTTTCGCCGCCATAATGGCTCCAAAGAACAAATCATACCCTCCCACAAAGTCTTCATCACTCCAATCGCAGGCATTCAGAATGGTTGCGTACAGTTCATCCATCTTTTCCTCTGCAGGAAGCATAGAGTCATTGCGCTTCGACAATAATAACGTGAGTTTCTTGTCCGGGTGGGTCGCTTTGCGCAAATATCGGCTAACTGTGTCCACCCAAACGAACAGACCACCTGCCCTCTCTGTGAACTCGTTTATAGGCTGCTCGCCAGGCCAGGTTGCAGCTAATTTCTTCCGTACTGCAATATCCTGAAGTCTATTCCGAACATAGAGCGCGATATCATTGAGATTGGCTTGCGCGTGAATGTCGATGTTGGCCAAATGGATATGCTCCCTAGGCGACAATGCTGTAACGATTTCATCTTCTGGACGGGATGTAAGGAATATGCGGAACATGTTGGGAAGCTGGGGAATTAAGTCACATAGGATGGACAGTAAATCGTCGTTGTAGCCTTCGTCCAAGGCATCGATCACAATCACCACAGCTTTGTCCTTAGAAAATCGCTGTGACGGCCTACGGATGAGTTCTTCAAATTGGCGAAACAACGGTGCGGTGGCGACACTCTGATCCAGTTCAATTGCTTCGCTGATTTGTAAGGCGGCATCGGCATTAAAGTCGGCTAGGCCACGTGCGATTGTGCTGAGTAGTTTCTTTGGCTCATTTCTTCCTGCTACGTTCCTATCAAAGAAAAAGGAGGAAGCCAGAATATGTTCTTGATGGCAGAGCCCAGCTACAGTATGAGCAATGGCGGTCTTCCCGGCACCTGCGACACCGGTCAACCAAAATATCTTGGTAGTGCCTGTGATATCGCATGACTTGATCCAACTCCAGATGTCCTCAAGGAATACTACTCGTGTACCAGACAAGCAGGTACGGTTCGGATCCCAAGAAGCGCCTTCAGCAAATGGGAGGGCATTCAATGCACTATTTGCCGAGATAGTAGTCACTGTATGGATGAAAAGGTCGATGAGTATAAGTCCGTGATATCAAGTAGTCTCCGATTGGCCGGAATACAAACAAACACACCGATTTTACCGCTGAGGTTTCTATTTACACGTTCTAGAAGCTGCTCCATGTTCCCACCATCAAGAATCTTGGCAACGTCAAGTCCCGTAGTGATCGTGAATGTCAGCTGTAGCAGTTTCCACCAGGCGATGAGGAGACTGTTTTATCGTCGATTGGGTACACATACTTGAAAAAGACTCAATGCTCTCTCGAACTCCATCCTCATTTCCGCGATCTTCTCAGGGTCCTTGAGGAACGTCCATACCCGTTTCAATCCGGATTCGTCCTGGGTACTTTTGATATTTTGTTCGATGCGGGCCAGGGAGCTAGCTGCCATGTGAGCGGAGAGAAGGATAAATTGAGCAATTTTCCCACTCGCGCAGCCTTTCTATATCGCGTTTCAGGTCCTCTCGGGGTCCATTTGAGTCATGAAGCGCCTTGATGACGTGTGCAGCAGCGTCTTTAACGTACTGGCCAAATTCGGCCCATTCTTTCTTGTTAGACTTGAATTTCTAGGTAAAGCAGTGTGAGGGGGTGACAGCATGACTAGGATGAGATGTACCATGACGGTCTCTGCGATGTGCAGGGCACAACTAGCAAACCCCTTTAATGGTGGACATGTGTCAGCAGAAGCCACTGTGAGTCTAAGAAGTAACAAGGCCGGTTCAAGTTGAGCTTTCATGGTAGCGACGAGGCACAGTACGAACGAAGGGCAGGGCCCGCTAAGATGGAAGTTAACGGGATTATAAGTGCTATCGAACCATCGTGTGGGACACCTTGGACTTCGTGATTCTTTGCCATGGCGGGTGGCCGGGCATGTATATGGGTGCGTGATGGGCATTTCTTTTTGCTATTTCGTGCTCTTCCTATCTCACATCAGAACAGCCGGGGTTCCTGATCCTTCGTGAGCGCCCTCCACATCCCAAGAATGGTCTGCCTTAGCAACAGGACTTCTGACCTCGCACGGTGTACTTGTTTCTTCGCAGTACCGCGTTAGGAAATTCGTCATTGAAGGAAAGTTCGTCACGCAGGGCCCAGCTCACTTGCTCTGAAGTTGTGACTTCCTGAGCACACATCGCCCACTGCCTCGAGATTCAGTAAGAGCACCGGAATAAAGATGAATTTTTTCACCATTACGTTGCAAAGGGCTGGGACAAATGTGTTTTTCAGAGGGAAGACATTTACGAAAAATGTTGCCCCAGTCATTTCGAAAAGGGACTTGGTATAATGGTATTACCTTGCTACGTCAGTCAATAAGCACAGCCACCGACTAACTAGGAAGTGCCGACTTTGTCGGCTGTAACCTTGCTTGCCTTGCCAAAGAAAAAGAAACACACTTCTCTCACAGTGGCCCACATTTGACATCGCATTCTGCGAACAGGTTGCCAGTCTATGCCTGCCGCATTCCGTGCAGTTGAGTTCTTCTTCCTTGAGATTGACCTCCCCTTGTTGCTCCAGGTTCCCCTCCACTATGACATTGGGCGAATGAAAGAACTTCTTGGGACATACTTGGATAAGTCAATGGACACCAGTGCACTTTGGAAGGTGAGACATCCCCAATGCTAGACTCATGGCTGACTCCCTCCTGGTAGCTAAAAGCCCTAGAACCCAAAATCCCCCTTACAACGATTGCTAAACGGATACAGTTACGGGAGCTGATATATCGCAATATGTGGTGAAGCTAGAGGACATAGACAAGGTGTCCACTCATTTTCCGCAATCCCCTCCTGAAGTCCATGTCCACGTCCTCGTACAGTCCCGCCGTCCCGGCATGTTGGTAAGTTCCAGTGTCTTCATGTACTGTATCTCAGTTGCTCTCTTGACATCATCAATCAGAATCGCATGCATCCGCATTAATTCCAAAATATACTGATGATGTCCAAGGTGAGCCATTTTGCTGACCCCTTCTTGTTCTTTACTCATTCCATTCTAGAGAAAGGTAGGGTTTCTCCTATGTGGTTGTGTTGCCTGGCTGAATAACTCCAAATAAGCGATCTCTTCTGCATGGAAAACTCCCTATATCGGCCAGCATCACGAAATCCTGTACCAAAACATCAATAATATGGATCGCGAGAAACCCTACTCCAACACTGTCCCCATTATTCAAAGTTCCGGGTCGGGTAAATTGCGGATGGTTGATAACCTTGCCCATCTCGTTTCTACTATTCCTTTTAACCTCCATGCAAAATCGGACAGCCGGGGTACATATGTCTGTTCCCTGTTTTGCGCAGTCGATGCTTATCTTTCATCGAGTAGGTCTCGCTTTCCCGCCCCCAGATCAGGAAATTCTTGAATGTCTTACATGTGACTGCTGACGAGGTGGAATCATTCTATTTGAGTTTCCTGACGAATCTTTTCAATCAAGTTGGGGCAGAGTTAAAGAAGTCCTTCTCGAATCCCTTTTCTTCTTACTGTGAGTTAGCAACATCCTGGCGTGCACATCTTGAGCGTGAGGGCATTCGCAAGAAGCTTTACGCCTTAGTTCTGAAGAAATCCAAGGCGCGGCGTGGGAAGGTCACAGTAAGGGTATTCACCAGTTCGATTGATTGATCATTATTTAACCTGCAATAGACTGCGGCGGTTGCTTCAGGTGCATTCGACAATCTTTCTTCTGCGATGGATCGCTGCATAAAGGACAATCGACCATTTTTGTCAAACCAAGTCAAAGTTGTGATATATTTTGACGAAGCTCACACTCTTGGCACCGGAACGCCAGCCAACCAAGGTCAAAAAATGCTTTACGACGTGTTATGCTCGGTTTTCAACTTGATTCGGACCCCCTCATTCTTCGTCATCTATCTCTCGACAAATTCTCATCTGGAACTGCTTGCGCCCAGTGGATCTATGGCTAGATCAGCTTGTGCTCGGGAGAATTCTGATGCTCTACAAGCTCCTATCACCGAGACCCCCTTTGATTGTGCACCAGACATCGAAATCTATCCTGGAACGTTGAAGTTGAAGGAAACATCCACAATTCCATTCATGGCACGTTTCGGTCAACCACTGTGAGTGATATCTCTGTACTGCTGAGAAATCCATCCAGATGTAAACCTTGACTGCAGGTTCTGGACAATCCTTGCCAATGCTGGGGGTGATCAGAAAAGGTTGCCGGATACTTTGGTTGATTTGGCACGCTCCAAACTTCTGTGTCAAAACACTATCAACATTACACACAGAGATGTGATCAAGAAACATGGATGCACGGCTGTCGTCAAAATTTGTCTGATGCTTCACTACGATGTTGGTCGTGAAGCTGTTCACTCTTTAGAAGCCGACCTTGTTGCAACTCACATGCATACAGTGTATTCGGTACCAAAAACTCGAGAATATCTTCGTTCCGGCTACCCGTCTGAGCCTTTGCTGGCGGAGGCGGCTGCTCAACAAATGCGCATATTTTGCTTGCAGAACCCTGATGCTATCCTTGAAATTCTCAAGGACAATTTGGTGTCTGGCCTCCTCGATAAGGGAGAGCGGGGGGAGCTTATAGGTCGAGAGTTATTGATGTCAGCATACGACCGCGCGATTGAGCGAGAATTTACCCAGTTGCCAATAACAACAACCAACTTGGCGACCGAGTCGCACAACACCGTACCAAATGAGAAGTTGCCAAAGGATGCATCTAATTTGGCATCCCGCATTCCTTCCTATAGTGCAGGAGTATCTCTGATCACATTCATTGAGGAACTATTTGTACCTCATTACGCTGGGGACGTCCTCAACAGCCTTCCCAACAATGTCATATCCCAGATGACTTTCCGGGATGCCTTCAAAGATGCAAAAGTATGGTTCACTCACTTCGGGAGGATGGCAGATGATAGTGGAACCACAATGGCGATGGCATGGACAGCGCTAGCTAGAGGTATGGGTATTGTCTGTCATTTGGGAGAAATCAGCGTCGATTTCATCCTTCTGGTGATTCTACGGGATTGTGAGCTTTGCAAGGAGGTTATGACAGGCATCTTGGTGCAGGTCAGGAGACGTCGAGTCAGGGGGACAATCATCAAGTCCGAGATTGATGAGAAAACCGTGAACTTTTTCCCTGCTCTTTCCGCCGACTCACGTCCCTACATTAGCCTCGTCATGGAGTTGGGTGTGCAACATAAACCATCTCCTGCCGCTAAAACAAATACAAAAGCCAAGTCTAAGCAGGCCAAACATACAAAACCGCGAGTTTACTCTGACAACACGCGTCACGTTGACAACACGCCCCATGTCGACAATACGCCCTCCAAACTTCTGGCGCATCGTCCAGGCCGACTCAACCATGCCACTGACCGTCACCCCCGGTACAGCATTTTTGCATATGAGTGCTCGGATACTGTATAAAAAGGTATTAGTCACTTGCAAAGAGCCACCTACCAATTTCTGTTGGGTTCGCACAACTTCTTGACTGAGCATGCATGACAAGACGCCGAAACGCTGGACTTGGTTCGCAACTTGAAACCCTTCTGGAGTGCAGGCATGGCTTGTTTTCACTGGGTTCATGAGCCCCTAATGTGGACTGATTGGGGTGTTGATGGGGAGGATGGGAAAGATGACCTTGTGCTCACGGGATCTAGCTTCTCAATTGAGCAAGGAATTCTCTCTGATGAGGGAGATTGTTCCACTTAGTGTTGCCATAGTTTGGTTCTGAACCTAGCCGAACCCGGTTCAAACCCCGAACCGAACCCTAGGTTCAGTCTAAGTTCAGCCAAGTGCTGAACCGGACCGCGGGTTCAGTTCCGGGTTTCGAGGCCTGCCGGATTTCCTGAACGGCTCCAAACCACGTCCAAACCGCGAACGCGGATATTTTCAAGGTATTTATTTCATTTGTTTTTCGTATTTCTTTACTTACTTTTTTCGTGTTAAACGGTATCATGTGACCATTACATGAAGTTTCTTCACCAACAACAACAACTTGAACGCAAGGCCAATGAACGCGACACAATGTCGCGTTCATGGACACAGGTAAGTTTTATCATTTATCTTAACTTTACTAATATTATCTGTTACAGGAAACTCGACCGCGACCACATCGCGAGCACACCACTGCGGCACAAAATGGATCCCAACGCCAACGCGATGCCAACGGACGCGGGACAGCCGCAACACCACCACCACCACCACCACCAGCGGCGGCAACGGCAACGGCAACGGCAATGGCAATGGCAACCAGGCAATGACAACGGCAACGGCCAGCAGCAGCAGCAACAGCGGAAGCAACAGCGCCGGCAGCAACGGCAGCAGCAGCAGTGGCAGCGGCAGCGGCAATGGCAAATGCCATCCAACATCACCACCAGCGGTGGCAACAACAATGGCAAGGACAACCACGATGGCCAGCAGCAGCAGCAGCAATGCCGGCAGCAGCAGCAACAGCGGCAGTGGCAATGGCAACAGCAGCAGCAGGAGCGCAGCAACGACAGCAGCAACGGTGGCAGCAGCAGCAGCAACAACGGCCACGACAGCAGCAGCAGCAGTGGCAGCAGCAACGGCGACGGCAGCAGCAGCAGCAACAGCAGCAGTGGCAGCGGCACCGGCGACGGCAGCAGCAACGGCCATGACAGCAGCAGCAGCAACGGCGGCAGCAGCAGCAGCAGCAGTTGCAGCAGCAATGGCCACGGCAGCAGCAGCAACAGCGACAGTGGCAACGGCAACGGCAGCAGCAGCAGCGCCGGACGGCTCCCCTGCAGCCCAACTACCTCGCGAAGTGCAGCGCCGTATCAATTGATACGTGCCTGCCATTCGCGAGGAGAACAGAGCTCATGGGGTGAGCCCATCTCGGTCCAGGGTTCAGACCGCGTCTGAACCCAGACCAAACGTGGACAGACGGTTCGATGCCGTCTGGGTCCAGGTTTGGCCCAGCGCCAAACCGGACCCGAAGTTCGGTTCGCGGTTCCGCCAAAAAGGGTCAGAACCGGACTGAACTGAACTTCGGCAACACTAGTTCCACTGATGCCACAGTATCCCAATACGACATCCTATCAACAACTCCCTCAAAGCGTATGTCATCAGAACCTTCTTCAAATGAACGAAAGGATAAAAGGAAGAAGAAGCGGCACTAAGAGGCCAATGAGTACCCATTCCTTATTTTCTGCCCTCTTTTTCTCCCCTCTCCACCCTTTTTCTGCTCCTCTGTACTGCTCTGTGACTTGTATGTCTCACATACCACATTATATTACTAGAATGAGTTATTACAGCTGTTTGTTAGTACTATTTGAAAATGTTTGAATCAAGTGAGTAATATAGACTTTGACAAAATTTCTGTGCACAATCTTGTATCTCATGAAATACTGCATGGAAATAGAGGGAAAGTTGTACTATTTTCCAAGCTATCAGCTCCTGTAATTACATTTGACCATATTTAGTGAATGTTGAATGGTGGATGAAATAAGAGTGACAGTAATTTTTTTGACACCCAATATGATATTTAATATTGTAACACTATGGCATCAAAAGAGCTTCTATGAACAAGAACATAGGGAGAAAATTGTTCAGTTTGTGAGGAGCAGAATTGGTCAGATTCCTTGGAATCTGATCAGACATTTTCCCACCCAAATTCTGTAGTCCTTCCCTTTGAAGGGGATTCTGATTACATTCCTAAGATGCTAGGAATCCACTTGGAATCCACTACAATTCCTTAAATGTTATTTGCTATGTAATTATTGTAATATTATGTATTCTTTGATGAGGCAGGATGCCCCAAAATAGATATGTGAGTTTTGCCTGTGTAGATCCATGTGTTTGGCACATGGACAGTTTACTATTCCTAGCACTGAGTTTGAAAATGGGTAGGTTTTTGAAAACTCGATACAGAGACTCGCTCCTTGGAATTTTGGCCTCTGTGTTACAGATCGCTGTTCTTATGGCGAGCTCTGGCAACAATACACCAAACGAGGATGTTTTAAGTAAAAGGAAGCGAGTACAAACAGATAGAAAAAGGGAGGTGTCTGGATTTCGTGGTGGCGATCAAGGGAAGAGTAGCTATACTAAACTTAAGGGTACTGACTACAAATGTCCTTGATTATATACTGGTGAACAACTTCAGGGTCGGCTTCTTTGTCATGCGTGGCTGCGTGGAGGACAAGCTCCGGGATGAACGGCGTCTTGCTTGGCTTCGTGGTCTACACGTTTTGGGGTGCCAACGAGGTGGCCAACGGCTGTATTGTGGGTCTGGTGTCAACAGACAACTGATCCGATGATTATGCTGTGCGGTATTGTTGAGTGCTTGCACAAGCGTGTACGATGTATCGGCGGTGATCGGTTGATAGGGGTAATCATGGGGATTGGGATACCATCGTTGATTGTCTTCGATGATGTTCCGGACCCAGGTTATGACATTGTCTTGTGACGCTGAGTCAGAGACGGGGTTGGGAGCGGGGGTTAAATCGGGGTAAAAAGTAACAAGACCCCCGGAACAAGGGGAATCGTCCCGATTAACCGGAGGAAAAACGGAATCATACACAGCAGCACAATCGATGAATTCGCGGTAGGGATCGACAGGATCGTCGGTGAACCAGACGGGAACAGTGGGGGGAACAGCAGGAGGGGGAGGCCCAATGGGACGCGCGGAATAGAAGGCTCGTGGGGCGAAGAAAGGATCAACGCCAAGATGGGCGATAGACGTCGTGGGGTGGATGGAGCCAAAGGAAGAAGGTCGCATGAGGTCGACAGCGAAGCGAACACTACGATCGCAGAGGCGGCGCTTGGAACGTGGAATACAAAAACGAGGAGGAAGAAGATGATAATATGGAGAAGAAGGAAGATAAACAGCAGAGGCAGACATGGGGGAGCGAAGGTAAGGAGCAAAGAAAGGAAAGAAAAGAGAACAGGTCATATATACGAAAGTGAAGATTAGGGCAGGCAATTAATACACGAGGTGATCGGGGTTAACAGGATGATCACGGGTAAAGGAAGAAGGAAGAAGAGAAAAACGATGTGGGGTGGAAATGTCATATTCGTGGTAAAGGGCGGCGGAGGGGATCGGTGAAGGGAGGCGAAAACAATGGATGATTGGGTAAGCGTCAGGACAGATTTTTTTGTGGGAGTTGAAATCGAGGTTGCCAAATCCGGTGACATCGGTGATTTGGGTGGGGGCGATGACGGGGGAAGAGATCTCGATGATGGAGGTAATGGCATCAACGGGGGCGGTTTCGTAGAGGTAAGCGTGTGTGATGCCGGGAGGAAAGAGGTATTTGCGAAATTCGTGGTTTTTAGAACCGTCAAGGATGAGGGCGGCATTATGAGGATAAATAGCGAGTAAAACGGAAGAAGAAGAGAAAGGAGGGATAACGGAAGGGGGAAGAGTTAACAGGGAACGAAGGGATAATGAAGAAGGGGCACGGGGATGTGATTTATGGAAGTCGTCAACGAGATCCTGGCAATACGTTGTTTCGGATGCGGGGATCCAGGAATCTTTGTCGCGGGGATAATCAAGCCAATGTACTAAATAATATAATTTATTACGGCGAATACGGGAATTGAGGATATGCTCTATTTCGTAATGATCGTCATTGTCGATGATTTCGGGGGGAGGTCGAAGATGGTATTTTTGTTGAATGGGGGAAGAAGGAGGTTGGAATGGTGAAAGGAGGGCGACGTTGAATATGGGGAAGATTTTCCAGGCCTTCGGCAATTTCAGTTTGTATGAGGAAGAACCGATTTTTGCAAGAACGATGAATGGACCGAATTTCTGATTATCGAGTTTTTTGCTGGGTCGATCTGTGGTCAAATTTTTTCCATTCAGCCAGACTTTATCACCAGGGGAAAAGATGATTTTCGTGACATGACTATCATACTTATCCTTCATCGTCTGCTTCGTGACATCTGCTATTTCGCCAATCTTTCGCTGTATCGTTTTCATTCGTGTGATGAAATCATGAACGGCTTCGTTTGCAATAGGTGTATGTGTGTCGAGATCGAGACCTGTCCACGGATGTTGCCCTTGTGTCGTGAAGAAAGGAGACGTTTTGATCGCAGAAGATTCACGATTGGCTAATGCAAATTCCGCGAGGGCAAGCCATTCATGCCAATCATCTTGCCGGTAATTGGTGAAGAAACGAAGGAAGATTTCGAGTTCTTGATTCATCCGTTCTGTTTGTCCATCAGCACGTGGATGGTATGCTGTTGTTGGTCGTCCTTTGATTCCGATCAAGGAGTATAATTCGGTGATGAAGCGTGAAATGAAAACAGAACCACGATCGGAGATGACAAAACGTGGCATGCCGAAGCGTTTGAAGACATGATCACGGAATAGCCGTGCCCATCCCTCTGATGTCAATGTCGTGTTTGTGGCAATGAATATGGGATGTTTCAACCGTTTGTCGACGACGACCAAAATGGCGTCAAAGCCATGTGACTCCGGTAAGGGACCAATCATGTCGACAGAAATCGTATGCCAGTTATATGGTGGTATGTCATGTGGGAAAAGTTGTCCAAGTTGTTTTCCGCGTCGTGGTTTATTCTGTTGACATTCAGTACAACCATTGATGTAACGTTCAACATCTTTTCCTATGGTTGGCCATGTCATCGTTCTTGAAATCAATTCGATTGTCTTGTCACGGCCTGGATGGCCAGCGATGGGATTATCGTGATGTAGGGCAATGATGTCATCGTTTGTGGACGATACGTGGAGTATTTGTCGAATTGCTTGTTCTGGTGGAATAAAGAGTAAGTCGGGAAGACCAATCATACCTTTATTATCCATTTTTTTTGGTTTATGATCGACGCGTCGTGAAAGGAGATCAGCTTTCTTGTTTTGTGATCCTTTGCGATACAATAAGCGGAAATTGTAATCTTGTAGGAATGCGATCCAGCGAGCTTGTCGTCGAGTAAGATCTTGTGGTTTACGGTAATATTCCAAATTCCGATGATCGGTAAAAACGTCAATTTGTTCTTTTGCGCCGAGGAGGAATTGCCGCCATTCTTCGAAACTCCGTATTATTGCGAGCAATTCTTTATCGAAGATCTGATAATTTCGTTCGGCTGGTGTCATTGTTGTCAACATATACGCTACAGGGCGAAAAAGACCATCGGGTTGTTCTTGGGACAGGATGGCACCAATTGTGTAATCTGATGCGTCACATTCGATGGTGAATTTTTTGTCAGGGACAGGTAAAATGAGAATTGGATTGGTCGTTATGATGGTCTTTAAGCGATCGAATGCGTTTTGTTGTTCTTCGGTCCAATCCCATTTTGCTTTCCCTGTAAGTTTGTGCAACGGACTTGCAATCTGTGAGAAATTCTCAACAAAACGACGATAAAAGTTCAGAAAACCAATGAAACGTTGAAGATCGGTCTGATTTGTTGGAACTGGCCAATCGGTAATAGCGTTGGTCTTGATTGGATCCATTTGGACTTGACCATGTCCGACAATAAGCCTGAGATAATCGACTTTTTCTTTGTTGAATGTACATTTCTTCGGCTTCAAGAATAGATTGTTTTCGCGGAAAATCTTCAGGACCTGTTTCGTTCGTCTCTGGTTTTCTTCAAGCGACTTTGAGAAGATCAGGATGTCATCCATGTACACCAATAGCCATCCTTCACGTATCTCGTATCGGAAAACGTGGTTCATCAGTCGTTGGAATGTCGGTGGTGAGTTCTTCAGGCCGAAAAACATAACTGTTGGTTCGAACAAGCCTTTCGGTGTCAAAAAGGCGGCTTTATGTTCGTCACCTTCTTTGATGCGGACATTGTTGAATCCCCATCGTACATCGAGTTTTGTGAAGTATTTTGCTTCTGCTAATTGGTTGATGATGTCGTTGATCAATGGCAATGGATATTTGTCATCGACCGTCCATGAGTTCAACCATCGATAGTCTTGTATTGGTCATCGTTCAGCTGCATCTTTCTTTGACACAAAGAAAAAAGGAGAAGCGTATGGTGATTTTGATGGTCGGATCCGTCCTGTCTTCAGATTTTCATCAAGGAACTTGTCAAGATGTTCTTTTTCACTTGGTGATAACGGATAAAGCTTGCAATCATGATGATCTGGCGCATCCGGTTTCAGGGTAATTGCGTGATCCCATGGCTTTCGTGCTGGTAATTCATCGAAACTGGACGGTTCAAACACATCACGATATTCATGGTATGTCTCTGGAACCAACTCCTCGAATGTCTTTTCTTTCTGTTGTTCTTGTGCCTTTATCGCGAGCTCCGTTGACTTCGTCATGAATGAACGAAAATGTGTTGGATCCATTGTCTCTTCCATCATTTGGTCGAACCAAAGAGGTCGTCCCCAGACTATGGTATTGAATTCAGTCGATCTTATTGTCGATGACATACCACAACCAGAAAGACATCGTGAAAACTTGATTTCGTTTTCGCGCCAATCAATTTCTGGATTATGCTTCTTTAGCCAATCATAACCAAGGAAAATGTCCATTTTCGCCAATGTCATTACGGCGAAACGAAGTAATTCTTGATGATCTCCGAGACGCATTTGTAACTCGCAGTATTCCGTGATCTGTCCTGTCTTCGGTTGTGTTCCATCGCTCATGTATGAATTGAATGGGTTTAAATATGGTTTTGTCGGAATGTTATGTGCTTTGACGTATCCGATGTCGATAGCACAAATAGTACAACCACAGTCAATCAGGCTTGTCATAGGGTATTGTCGTCCATCCTGAGGGACAGAAACATAACCATGGACCAGCAATGCCATTCGAAGTTCGGAATCTTTTTTTGTTAATACACGTAGTGATTCCGACGTTTGTGGTTCTTGTGGAAGATCTTGTGGCATGTTTTGTACCAACCATTGTACTGCTTCTGCGATGGATCGTCGATTGAGTGACAAGACCAATCCTGGTGATATCTTTTCCGTCCATTGATCGTAGATGTCAAAATCGTTTAAGAGATCAAGAGCATACCCCATTGTGGTCGAACGAATGGCAACGATTGTCTCCATCGCATTGAATTCTGATTCGATTGTTGTCCTTTTCTTCTGGGGAATTGTTTTCTTTTCTTTGTCGGCAACATGGGTATCTTGCCACGTGTTGCTTTCCTCTTTCGGCTCTGGTTTCGTTGTTTGTTTCAGTTCATTGCGGAGGACTTTGAGTTTGGTGAAAACATTGTCGAATTGTTTACATACGTATACATCATTCTCGAGCCGTGCGATCGTGGCCTCCTGCGCTTCACGTCGCTTCTTCAAAAACCCTCCTGTTTCAACTTCAACGTGGTCAACTCATCCATCAATGCTGCGATTCGGGCGTCTTTGCCATCATCGTCCTGTTGTTTCACTGTTTGAGGTATTGTCTGCATTGAACGCATTTGTTGTCGTCCTTGTTGTTCAGGGCAGTTGCGAGAGATATGTCCGGATTGTTGGCACTTGAAACATATTCCTTTCTTCATGTATTCCTGTCACTGTTCATCGGTCAAACGCGTAAACATTTGTTGTCTCGGTTGGGTTCGTCGGGTGTCTACGTCCATTGGAACGGATTCCGACTGGGGGCGGGGTGTCGATGTTTGTTGCGGTCGGGGAGTTGTTGTTGTGGTTGGTGTGGTTGGATTGTATCGTGTTTTTGTGGGTAGGTTCATGGACCGTATCTGGTCCTGGCGGCGTCGCCATTGTTGGTCCAGCTGGACCGTCTGTATGCGCCATTCATCGACGGTGGTTGGGATCGTCATACCGGTATAGATTTGATCGATCAATGGTTTGTTCATGTGAAGTTCGATGAGTTGAATGAGATAACTGTCATTCAAGATTTCACCGAGTCCAGCGATGCGTCGGAGAGTGTCAAATTCAATCCAAAACTCGTCAGCCGTCATTTTTCCCTGACGCAAGTCGTTCAACTTCGTCAATGCGTCCTTCTTCTGATCCGGCTTCTCGAAATGCCGTCTGAATTCTTTGGTGAATTCTTCCAACGATCCGAAGTTGATGGGGGAGTGCTGCAGGGCAATGTCGACGTACTCGTCTGCCCATCTTCCGGCGAGTCCTCCCTGCAAGTATGAGAGGATAAAAAGGATTTGTTTTTCTTCACTGTCGAACGCAGTTCTGTTTGCACGAATATAGATGAAGGCGCTGCGGAAGAATGTTTTGAATCCTTCTTTGTTTCCGTCGTACTTAGTCGGCGGAGCAATATGAGATTTCGGAGGTGACGGGGCTGCGGGTGCAACAGTGGTGGTGTCTTGGATATCATGGGTCTCTTCGGTGTCTGACATTCTGGTTTGGGTTCGGGGTTGAGTTTGATGGTGAGAAGTAGTTGTTGGAGAAGAAAATGATGACGAGGGGAAAGGCACGGTTCGGACACTGGTCTGTGTTGCGACGTATTGGTCGAAGTCGTCGTCAGAGGAATCTGACGTTTCTGGTGCGAGATGATACTCGTCGTCTTGTTCTGAATCTGGGGTTTGGTATCGTCGGGGTTCCAGGATGTCTTGGTTGGTTTATTGTCGAGGGAGTAGAGAAAGTTTAGTATTATGTTACGGATCGCTGTTCTTATGGCGAGCTCCGGCAACAATACACCAAACGAGGATGTTTTAAGTAAAAGGAAGCGAGTACAAACAGATAGAAAAAGGGAGGTGTCTGGATTTCGTGGTGGTGATCAAGGGAAGAGTAGCTATACTAAACTTAAGGGTACTGACTACAAATGTCCTTGATTATATACTGGTAAACAACTTCAGGGTCGGCTTCTTTGTCATGCGTGGCTGCGTGGAGGACAAGCTCCGGGATGAACGGCGTCTTGCTTGGCTTCGTGGTCTACGCGTTTTGGGGTGCCAACGAGGTGGCCAACGGCTGTATTGTGGGTCTGGTGTCAACAGACAACTGATCCGATGATTATGCTGTGCGGTATTGTTGAGTGCTTGCACAAGCATGTACGATGTATCGGCGGTGATCGGTTGATAGGGGTAATCATGGGGATTGGGATACCGTCGTTGATTGTCTTCGATGATGTTCTGGACCCAGGTTATGACATTGTCTTGTGACGCTGAGTCAGAGACGGGGTCGGGAGCGGGGGTTAAATCGGGGTAAAAAGTAACACTCTGGGATGCTCGGAAAAAACACTGACAGCATCCATTTGTATACCCATAAATTTTGTTTGAAAAAAATCCTTGAGGATTTGATGATATTACATGAACAATAGTCAAAAAACTCACTGTCAAGGGAAAAACAGAACCAGAACCACTCATATTGACCTAAATAATTATTTAAAAAATTATATTCATGATATGTATGGCCAAGGTGACCTCAATACCAAAATTTGTAACCAGACAATGACTGTACGCAGCTGAACAGAGATTTTGACAAGAGTGAGACAATCTCGGCTCAGCAGAGCTAGTGTGGAGTTGATGTCATTAATATTGTCTCGTGCTTTAGTCGCGTCGTGTCAACACAATTTATTGTTGATTAAAATTTCTTCTCTGTGCCCCCCCCCTCCTAGCTGGATGATGGCATGCCTTCTACGGAGTATTTTGCCTTCAAAAGTTTCTCAAAGCCTAAAAGGGAACAGATCATCCAAGAAGGAGTCAAACTCTATCAGATACAACAGAAACCTAATTTCTCTGCTATCAAACAGTTTCTCGACAGAAAATATAAAAGAGACATTTGTCTTGGTACTATTCATAATTGAGCTTCTGGCCAACATCAGGACACTAAGACTGGTCATGCAACACAGCAGCTCCTTCAAGGACCACAAACAACCACTCCCACATCACCACTCACACAGCACTGGCAAGAACAACAATGGAGAGCGAGGCCGGGAGGGTGGTGCGCCCACCTACCGGCCCCAGGTACGTGCCCCATATCTAAACCATCGCGTCTACTAACTTAGCCATCCCCTCGCAAACATGAAAGGCCCAACGACGACAAAGGGAACGTGGGTGTAGCCCACGTTCCGCCACCGGCCATATCACTTTGCAAATGAGCACTGATGCGTTGACTGACGCGTAGATGTCATTCGTGAAGTATCCGGCACTGACAACGATGACCTTGCCACCAGCCACCTCGTGAACATGGCCTGACGCATCAACTGACGCATAGGCATTGTTCGCGAAATATCCAGCACCAAGGGCACCGGGAACGGCGGACGACTCATCCGAGTCCCCACCCCATACCTCGCTAGGGTGACAGACACGTCAATTGACGTGTGTCTGGCCTGAGCGAGGTGTTGGGACCTTGGCTTGACGTGTCAGGCCGTGTTCGCGAGGTATCCAACACCAAGGGCACCAGGAATGGTGCACGGCTCATCCGAGTCCCCACCCCATACCTCGCTAGGGTGACAGACACGTCAATTGACGTGTGTCTGGCCCGAGCGAGGTGTTGGGACCACGGCTTGCCCAGTAACACGCTCACAGTAGCGCTCGGGTTCATGGTACCCGCACGGTGACCCGGGTAACCGCTATACCCGCGTCCGATAGTGAGTAATGCAGACCCGTACCCATGATGGGTACGGTGTCTGTGGGTACGGGTATGGTGTCGGGCTTAGGGACCCGTGGGTCACCTGTGCTACACCCTACATCTCTCAGACACTGGTCATTGCATTAGCAAACGATCAGTCCGAAAAAAGGCAGAATTGCTTTGTGGTAGTGTTGGGGAAGTTCGGTTTGGTCCGGTTTGGGGCCTTTTTGCCCAAACCAGAAACCGAATGGTCCGGTTTCCACCCCAAAATCTCAAAACCGGACCAAAACCGATGCAAACCGTTTGCATCGGTTCGGTTTCGGTCCAAACGCGGTCTGAACCGCGTTTGGCTAGTGGCCAGTCCCCCTGCACCATTCTGACCTTGCAACAGTGCTGCGCACGTCAATTGACGTGGCCAGCCTGCTTGCAAGGTGGGATTGGGGTGCTGGGGTGCTGGCACACCCTGCGCCGGCATTGAGCCGCACGCGGGCCTCTCTGTGGGTGTCCTGACGCGTCACACGCGTTGTACACGCGGTGGCGGGTTGACTGTTTTCGATGGACGCGTGATGGTGGTGGTGGTGCCCCACGCGTCATACGCGTTGTGCACGCTGTCATGACCCCAAGTGTTTTTGGGTGTAATGTCATGGGTTTACCATCGGACCACGGACTTAGATATTTAAGTGCAACACTATGGATGCACACCTACACTCATTAGTACCCATTCTATGCCTTTCCACATTACGCATGCTAGTGAACAGACACAAATAGCATATATGCTTACCTTTATATCATTTATTATGGCTTCACTAGTAATGCCCAGACCTAGCCGTTTATGTATGGTGCACAGAGGCACATCCCCCACTCATTAGTATTTACTATATATTTCTCTGTATTGCACGTGCAAGGAGACAAGCCCAACTAGCATTCTTACCTATATTAGCAGTAATGGATTGATTATAAATCTTGTTTACTTGTATTGATCAAAAGCGGCTCAACTAGATAATGGGAAATGATTAGATAAGATGTGAACAAGAGGATGATAAGATAATGATAAGATAGGATACATCAGAGAGTGATTGTGATATTCTGCTTACATAAAGACAATGGTCTATTGTTCTGAGCAGTCTATTGTTCTAAACAGTCCAAATGGAGATAGAGCCTATTGTTCACAGCCTCTTTGATGCCATCCATTGTTCTCATGACTCAGTCCTATTGTTCTCACTTTCCCATTGTTCTCAGTCCCCCATTGTTCTCCAACAGTATAAATAGGGCCCCCAAATTCCAGTAGTCAGTAGGATTTCCCCCCTCACCACTCAGTAGTCACTCTCAGTTGGGTTCACACAGTGTGATCCCTCATTCTCTTAGTACTAGTAGTTACTCATTGTAGTAGCTAGTGCTTGCAATCCAGTCTAGTTCACTCTCATTCTATCATTCTCTGAGTTCCCCTTGTCATCAAGGAGAATTCACCCAGTTCACTCAGTTCAATCAATTCATTAGTCAGCATTAGTCAGCTAGATACATTTCTAAGGTTAAGGTTTCATCCTAAATAGATACACGTCTAAGGTTAAGGTTTCATCCTAAACAAAACAGAGTATTCAAAAGGTATTAAAGATATCCCTGAACTAGTAGCCAATGTGCATTTGAAGCTTCGGATTTAAGTCAGATATTATAATACCCAGAGATACTCTTGATTGAATAGGCCCTGTAGCCAAAACTGTCCATATTCAACTGGTGAATATTGTTATCAGTATTCATTAGTTCATATTTTTATATTCCAGTAGTGAATATTAGTATTTTCAGTACATCACACACCCAATTGCTATTCATACCTACTCAAAGTCTCAATTCTTAATTGAAGAGACCTCACTATTACATTCTATTGATTCATATAGTACATATACCCACAAACCCCTTCCTGATAGGTTATTTAAATATTAAAAACCCACGAACAACAAGAAGGTACCTGAACAAAGTCAACTCCGGTAATTCTTGGTGAAACAAACATTCACATAACAACGTGACGACGGCCGGGTTGCAGCCGCTTTGGTTGTTTTCGGCGGACGCGTGGTGGTGGTGGCATAGGAGCGTCTTCGCGTGGGTGTCCGGATGCGTCATACGCGTTGTACACACGACGACGGCCGGGTTGACCCCGCGTTGGCCTTCCTCGGTGGTGTTGGTGTTGCGTGGTGGTGATGGTGGTAGTGTTGCATGGTGGTGATGGTATTCTGTGATATACAAATAAAATCAGTGAAAAAATCAATAAAAATACGTACCACGAAGGAGCGGGGGTGGATGCACCACCCCCCGCTGCTCGATAACTGCCTCTCCACCCCGTTCACGTTCGTTTGCGTGCGCACGCATTGGAGGCGTTGGCGTGTCCGGTGCGGCGTTGATCGCTGCTGTCGTGGTTGTGGCCGTCATGGTGGCAGTCGCTGTCGTTGCCATCGTGGTGGTGGTGATGGTGATGGTGGTGATGGTGGTGATGGTGGTGTACGTCAACCTGTAATGTGTTAATGCGTTAGTTAAGTTCGAATAAATATAAATAAAAAACATACGAGGGCGGCAGGGAGTACCCCGCCACCCGTTTTGTCGACCTCGGGTGCTCCATTGTCCTTGTTTGGCGTACATCAGGGGTGTTGTTGGTGGGGGTTGGTGAATTTGGGTGACTTTCGAAGTCAGCCAAGTACTGTCGGTTTGCGGTTCAAACTGAGTTTGAAACCGTTTCGGCCCACGGCCAAAGCTCCAAACCGGAGACTGAACGGTTCGGTCTCAGCTGAAATTTCCCAAACCAAAACCAAAACCGGTGGTTTCGGTTCAGTCTAAACCGGGTTTGGGTCGGTCTGAGACCGAACTTCCCCAACATCACTTTGTGGATGACGACCAGGTCAAATCTGGGTTCGCATTTTCCTTTCACGCCATCCTGAGGTCATTCTTGGCAAACCATCAGGTCTTGATCTGAAACGGGCACAAGCATTCAATCGGCCAACCATTGCTCGTCATTTTGACCTTCTGGAATTGATCATCAAGAAGCACGATATCCCCATTGAGAATATTTACAATATGGATGAAAAAGGTGTTCAATGAGGGGGCGGTCGCAAAGCCCAGGCCCGAAAATACCTTATTCCCCGTACTAAGTGCCCAAAATACAAACTCCGGAGTGCAAATCTTGAGCTTGTCACAATTGTGGAATGTGTTGCTGCAGACGGAGGATCAATTTCGCCAGGAATCATTTTTGAAGGAAAACAACAGTATGAATGGGCATGGTTTGAGGTTGATCCTAAGATATCATATGTTTCAAATGTTTTGTGTGAGCCTTTCTAAGATATACTATTAACTAGCATCGGACTCTCCGACAATGGATGGACAAGTGACTTCCATTGTTATAATTGGTTCAAAGATAATTTTATTCCCCAAGCCGAAGCACGCAACATCTCTGGCAAACCTATTCTTCTTATCTATGATGGCCATGGCTCACATGAGAGGTACAATCTCCTCCGTCTCGCCCAAGAACATAACATCATACTGTTTTCCCTTCCCCCACACACTACCCACAAACTTCAGCCCTTGGATGTTGGTGTCTTTGGTCCCTTTGCACGGGCATGGGTTGAAAGATGTGATGAATATATGGAGGAGTATCTGGAAGAGATTCCGAGAGATCAGTTTGTTATTGTGTATTGCACGTGACCTTGTATAACGCCACAGTCACAACTTAATCCAAGGCCCTACAATCGGATGGCCATATCTCAGCAAGTTTTGCACATATCAACTAGTGGTTTGAAATCCCCATTCCCATACCCATAACCAAGGTGTTGACCACTTATTTTTGTTCTAATATAGCCATTTCCAAATTCGAAAATTTGGCAATGGGTATGGAAGTCGGTTGGACCTTGCAGGCCACAGAGGGCATCAGCCATTGTCAAACTATGTATGTACACTCCAGTGCTTATTTGCTAGGTGCTAAAGACATTTTTGACAGCTCACATGAGAACATGCATGGACGTACGGTTGCACAGATCGGGACACGGCTTTCCCATCTGCAGTACATTTACTAGCATTCACTTGTAGCTGTCCCCCTCTCACTAATACCTTTATTGTAGTGGGGTGTACTGTTACTGGCATAGAACTATTTAATTCAAAATACTTCATATGTTCTTCCCACTAACAAAAAAATCTATGTTTCAAAGCATATCTCCTCAACAAAGGGTTTCCACGTCACAATATCCATGTTTCTATGCATACAAGTCCTCTTCAACTGTCATTGTGAATGTTCCAGCCTTCACCAACTCCAAGTCCTCTTCCGCATAATGTATTAACAAATCTGCTGTACCTTTACCAAATCCAAGCCAATCAGACAACTTTTCCACAGAAACACGTTCTCCAGTAAGCTGGTGGAGACGGCGATAACCTTCTTTATTGAATTTATCAGCATGTGCACTGAAATCTTCTCCACAGCGATCAGGATGTTGGTCGCAATAGTTCAACCAAGGAATTATCATGGGATAGTTGGCTTTGATAGGTGCGACTGCTGCAGTTTGTGCTGGATTGAGAGTGGATGGTGGGCCTTGACTGTAGCCGGGCCATGTCGGGGGATATGGTGGGGGGTAATAGCCATATGGAAAACCTGGGTTGGGCAGCGGTGCCTGTGCCTGTGTCTGTGCTATTGGATGCCCAGGATTCCTGGAACATGGTGCATTGCTGTAGAAGTTGAGTTCCACAGGTTTCACGTCAATAGTATTGTTCCCAGGATCTCTGACCTTCAGTGATAGGTCAGCGTCATTTGACTGGAATAAAACAACCAAACACATGATCTTGGTGGCCCATAAATTGAGGTTACTTTCGGTAATGGGGTAGCAGGAGTTCTGGGAATCTTTCCAACATAGGACAGGCTTGTCGGGAAGGCTATGAATGTCACACGAATGCGCTTCAATAAGTGCCCTTCTAGCTGCAACATTTTGCTCATGGAACAAATCCCCATTGGACTTTACAATTTCCTTGTCACCGACGGTCGACGTCTTTGAAGCCCCAGGATTTTTCTGTTGATACTAATTTAGTTATGGCCATGAGCAAAAGTGCTACAGACCTTTATATTATTTTGCACAGGATTGTCACCTTTGTTGAAGATTTGCACTGCCACAGCTTTCATTTTTCTTGCAGAACGCTGACCGTTGGTGAGCATTGTGGGGACTACCAGAGGACGAAGATGTAGCAGCATAGTGGTAAATTGTTGCTGTGAGATGAGATCACATGGCAGTGAGTCTTTATTCTCAGAGCTGAATCGGTACTGTGCCTGTAGTGATGTCGGATATATGTTGAGTGCCTCTGCTAGTTTTTGCTGGAAATTGCCCCAAGACAGCATTGATGACAGAATTTCCACAGTGTGTGACCCTTTCGATCTATCATTTATTTCAACGGTGAAGTTGAATGGTTCTATTAAATGTGATAATGTAAGATCATTCCCATTCTGTTGCGGAGAAGCAACTCACCATCGTCATCATCGTCACTTTCACTCAATTCCACTGTAATCTTCCCTTTTGCTACCTTATTGCTAGTTGTGGTCTTCAGCTTTGGCTTGAACTTGATGACATTGTTATCATCGGTCACGCGCCACCTCTTGAGCTCTTCCTCCTCATCAACTCTTTCCTGGGAGTTTTCCTCTTCCTCATACTCATTGACATCAAATTCCTCACCAGATTCCTCAGAAACATCATCCATGGCTAACCTTTGAAGCAAGGCAGCGACTCCACTTGATGCCTTATGCCCAGGACGCTGGACTTTGTTGACTGAGGTTTTTTCCTGGCTTTGCAGCTTTGATGCTTCTGCATTGGAATGTGCCTGTGTGGAAAGGGTATCTCCAGATTTTGAAGTGATGGAGGAACGTGATTGGGTTGTGCGTGGTAACAAATCTCACTCTTTTCCCCAGCTCTGCAATGGCCTTGACGCCATTCATATTGTCATTCGTTGTCTTTACCACAGGCTCTGTCTCCATCTCTTCATTGGACACCATTGTGGGTCCATCTGGCACAGAAGTGGCAGGCCCTTGGGTGGTGTGCCATTGTTTTGCTTTGGTTCCCTCCTTACGTTGTTTCACAGCTTTCGGTCCCATATCAGCAAAGAGAGAGAGATGCAAGAGAGCTTAGAGAGAGATGCGAGCGAGCCTACGTGAGACGTGAGAGAAAAACTTGTGTACTAACACATATTTAGCATCTCGCCTATTTTCTTGCCTATTTTTATTTGTACCATTTGACAAAACAAAACGTCACTGAAATACTGCACATTTTAATAATATGAATCATGGGGTTCAGATGGAGGGATTTGCAGCATCAGCCTGGCATCCTGAAGCTCTAAACACTCACCTATTCCCCTGCAGTTATGGAGAGTCTCATGTGAGAAGTCCAGTACCCAGACGGCGCCTGTGGGAGATAAGACCACATTGTCAGGTCATAAGTCATGGTGGCAAACTCCTGCCTGATGAAGTAACAGGAGAGTAGCCCAATGATCTGACCTAAAAAGAGTAAAGTAGATGTGATAGTCTAGTATAGGTGGGGACATACCGCTGATGCAACATAAGGTCAGAGAAGGACCCAAATTTCTCTCCTGCATATTGCATGACCAGCATAAGAAGACGCCCACTGACATAGAGACCATGCACAGATGGTATTGCGGAGCCCTGAAGCACTGAGATCTGCATATATTCTGGCTTCGTGATATAGCAGTTCTTGAGTCGGCCCATCCATCACAACCTTTCCAACAATGTCTTCTTGTTGCATATCAGCGTAATGCCCTCTAAATACATTCCCAACTGATCCCCTCTCCAGATATGTTGTAAGAATAAGTTTACGGCATTGCTGACGTTGCCAAGGAAGTGACTTCAGAACTCGCATCGCCTTGTGCAGCCACTGCTTGAAGGTGGAGGGAGGAGGCCCACGCATGTGCAAAGAAGACATGATGTTGCAAAGACGCAGCATATACGTCTCCTGTTCACATCGATTGAGATTGAATGTTAGCCCTAAAGTTTCAGCCTAAAATGACCTTTGATTGAGAAGAAGCGATTGATGGAAAGAAAAGCACCTGTAAAGTTACTCCAGGAAATATTGTTGCCAGCTTAGCAGCACTTGCATGGAGCGTGAGCTGTTTTCATTGCATGTCGTGTACGGCCTAATGACGTTACCAATGAGATTGTAGGAACTTGGACATGCTGCAGCACGTCCAAGACCTTGGCACCTACACCCAACAGACAGTAAATGATTAGGGGCATAAATGGCATTGTCGCATCCAGGATATGCAGAATATCCGAGCACAGAAGGCTGTGCAGGGGCCCTCCAGGGATTGGGCAAAGAGTGAAGAGCATGTACCGATCGCCTCCAAAGAGCAGAGCATATGGTATCTTTTTCAGATCTGACAGCATAGATATGCCAATCTGGGGGTACAAATGGTGAGGTGAGCGATTCCTGTAGGTTCAGATCAGCACACCTTAAATATTATGGAGCGATGCCCTGTCTCACTAGGGCTCAGCTCCAGAACTGTACTGTTACGACCAAGCTGTAATATATTCGTTGCATGATGTGAAAATGCTGTCCAGCTCTTGAACTCGACGTGAAGCTGTGCGTCCGCGTCTCAGTGTGGGCGATAGGTTCCATTGGGAATCTGGTTGAACAGTGTGTTACGTGTGGTAGTCACAGGCTGTGACGGATTACTGTCCACCTCCTCCACTGCACAGCTGATGGGGTTTAAAGCACGATGGAAAAGGAGGTTGGATGATGTTTCATGGTCTAGGACATAACCCCTCAGGGACCTCTCCAGTCCTGCAACAGCTTGAATGAGCACTGCAGAGGGGGCTACCTGTCTGCCAGGTGCAGTTTGCAGGTAGGCTTGAAGCGACACCAGCATGCGATGGGGTAAAGATGGATCACATATGATGAAAGTGGGACAGCCTTCCTGATTGGGGGGTGGTATGCCGATCTGGTATGGGGCCGTGGAGGTTGAAGTCGGTACCTTGGTGAATTCATGCTCTGAGGGCAGAGGAAAGATCATACTGGGGATGAAAGTCGCCAGGGTTGACATGGTGCCTTTGCCTTTGCCATGGAGATAGGTGAGTTCAAGTTTACAGTACGTAGAAAGTTTAGCATTCACTCTTACCTACTGGCTCTTTCACCTTTGTTGGTCTTGCAGCCAAGATCCTTTTATGTGGGATGACAGCGTATGATAAGTATTTTGAGCATTCTGTTGAACACTTTCGGTCTCGCAGGCCCAGTGGAGCAGCTGATGCATCAGGGGGTGTCCCAAAAAGGTGCATGTTTTACGGCGATAAAATGTGCACCTTTTTGGGACTGCTTCCGGTACTGATGGACTTTTCGCCAAAGGAGCTCTTGGACATGCTCCAGTTCCTCCATCAATCTGCCAACAGTCTGCCACCAGGTATATTTGCCATATACCAAAAGCTCTACACCTTCGGTAACCATGTGCATTCTGCCACTCTGGTGAGTCCACTGGACCATGACTGCCTTCCATGGCTGAACTTTCACATGTCCAGCTCCGGTCCTTCTCATGGGATGCTGACCACACACATTCTGCCAGTGCAGTGAGTCCATGTCCATGTGGACGCAGCCTTTGCAACCATTCCCTTCACACATCAGGCTCAAGTCCTTCTCACAGAATGCAGACGGTGACCGCACACATTCTGCCAGTCCAGGGAGTCCATTTTGTGGTAGCTTTCCTTCACCCACCCAGGTCATCTCCTCAGCATTTGGAGTTTTTCCTTTGACGCCTGAACCTTCACACATTGCGCTGGACTCCCTGCAGAATGCCAGTGCCAATATGGTGAGCAACATTCCCTGTTTCCCTGTTTTTCTAAGTTCTTCCTTCATTGTCCAACCTTCCATACATCCAGATCCAGATCCACACCGACCACGCACATTCTGCCAGTCCAGGGAGTCCATTTTGTGGTAGCCTTCCTTCACCCACCCAGGGCGTCTCCTCAGCATTTGGAGTTTTTCCTTCGATGCCTGAACCTTCACACATTGTGCTGGACTCCCTGCAGAATGCCAGTGCCAATCCAGTGAGCAACATTCCCCGTTTCCCTTTTTTTCTAAGTTCTTCCTCCATACATCCAGATCCACACCAACCACGCGCATTCTTACACTGCCCAAAACCAATTGGATCGAAGGGAGTGACGCCGTTCAAACCATATTGGGGAGTGGGAAGGTTGTGGTGCTGGGCGCGTATGCGGTTCACAGGGTTGGGGAATGCAATCATGGTGGTACGAAGCACAAGAAAAAGAACAAAGGGAAGAAGCAGCAGAAAGCTTGGGAGGTCATTGAGAAGCCTGTCAGCACTTTGGGAGGACATGCCGCAGAGGCTATCTCCAATTTATCGCAGGGTGCTATCAGCAATTTGTCGAATGCATCAACCCAGAAATGGATGCAGTCAATGCAAGCTTTGGTGGCAGGTGGGGCATGGGAGGGTGAGAATGGTGCTTTCATGACGGACTCTCTGCAGTCTGTGGTCCGGCGTTGCCAACGCAGCCTGGAAATGGCCACTGGGCTGGAATTCATTACTATGATTAATATGCTGCAGCTAGCAGCAAAAGCAGACTGGTGGGTCCTTCTTATGTTGACACGCTGTGTCTTATCAGCTTCCTGTAGCATCTTGAGGATGAACAGGTATAAGTCAGTGGCTAATGTCTACAATCTTCACTTAATGGGGATGGATGGTGGCCTGACATTATCAACCTTTCACACATGGGTAGGAATTGGTATGAAGTTTGCTTCCATTGCCGGTGCTGGTGAGCTTCCTCTTACTGTCATGCACGGTCTATGCTAAGGTTGTCTCACAGGATCTATATACTTTCTGATGATTATTGCAGCGAACAACTGCAGGGCTGAGATTTCGCAGATGAAGTTTGATGAGATTTACGCCATATCAAATACTCTTCGCTGGCCTGATCCTGGTGAGTAGCTCCCTCGTTGCACAACTGTTTATCTCATAGAGTTTGACCTACCAAACCCTTCAGAAACGGATGCAGGGAAGGATGTTTGTGAACGTCTAATTCCTCTCATAGACTACCTACGACGTCACATCCCTTTGAGACTTTCCACTATGTTCTCACCAAGTTTGCTTCATGATATGGATTTGAAGGGAGACATAGACTGCTCTGACTTGGATGTGTCTGATCATTTCTTCGACAGCATCCAAAAAAAGTAAGTGATCAGGGTTTAATAGGTGTAATAGTAATAATACTTTGTCAGCTCTTTTCTGTCCCTCACATGGAACCGTGAAATCTGGGCACGGTGTCTGGAGCCTCTGGTGGGACGTTTGGTGGTGCCTGCACAACTCCATATTATGAATCAAAACCTACTCCATTCTTACATGTCCTCAAGGCAATTGAACATGGACGAATGGCCGTTGTCGCCATTCTCGGATGCAGGCAGTGACATTCAGAACCATGTTCAGCATCAGCTCAGCTTGGGTAGCGTTGTACAGGCCCCTCCGCTGTGCGGTTTTCTGGTTCCTGACCCCATGTCCCCGAACTACATGGTTCTTAACACTAGATTTGTTATGGATGCTAGACAGAACAAGACAGTCCCATACCCAAGAGAACATGAGGCAAGGAAAGCATATACAGATCAGCAAAGACTGTACGCTCTCAATGCCCAGGTTCCCAAGGGTAGTGATGATTTTGCCCGTATGGTAAGGGTTATATGAACTTGAGAGTGGGGCAGAATTGATGTGACCTTGATAGATTTCTGAGCTATATGATGAGAGCGGTGTCAAGGGCCCAAATAGATATGTTTTGATGGATGAAAATATTTTTGATGGGTGAGTTTTGTTTCTCCTTGTGTTATATTGGCTGCCGACATCGGCATGGTTGCAGCAAAGATGTCCATCTCAATTGCTCTGATGGATCACTGGCTGCATTCATCTGGGGAGATATGCCACAGGACATGCGCTCGTCCCTCGAACGGAACATACGCAATGCTTTGCTTGTGGAGAGTGGCCCTTCCCTGGTTTATACTGATAGTTCTGAGGCTTCAAGTGGCATCAAGTTTCCTGCTATTCACTTTGATGTGTATATGAGAAATGGACCGCGTGTGCGTTCATGGCTGACAGTTATCACACAGTTACTAATACATTGGAACAGGGAGATGGTGCGCCCCATGATGTGCACCCATATCTGCTACGTTGCAAAGGGTGCTCAAAGACCAATTACTATCAACTCATGCCATGCATCTCTGAGGAACTCAAGGAACATGCGCGTGAATATACAAACCTTTGCAATACTTTTGAGGATTTCTTTTTGTGGGTAGAAGGAAAGGTCCATGTCAAATCAAGGTCATTCATTTGGTGTGCTCATACATTCCTCTCAGCTTATTGAGCACCTGCCTGAAATGTACAAGGACCTGTCTATGTTCGTGGATGTGCTCCCAGGGAAGGAAGCATCCCCTGTTCATCCATTCAGTGGCTTTGTTCTGAACATCAATGTCATCACATGTTGCCACAGGGATGTAAAGGATCGATGTGTTTGTCTTGTTTTGGTGATAGGTGACCATTCTGGTGGTGAGCTTTGTTTGCTTGAGCTGGGCTTGGTGGTGCTTGAGGAACGGAGACATAGCTCTCTTTCCCTCTGCCTACATTACTCACTTCAATCTCCACTACAAAGGCATCAGGGCATCAATTGTTCTCCATTCAGACCATGCAGGGCAGAGTTGGGTGGAGCATCGTAATCATTGGATAGGCCATCATTATATGTATTAGGTATCCGAAAGTGATGTCATTATCTTCCTTGTGAGATGAGGTCCAAATTACCAAAAGAAGCAATTCAACTTGTTGACTTGGATCAACCACCTACGCCATGGTTGCTGGCAAACCGATCCCTGAGGAAGTCCATTGGATTGTCATTCGTCTTAGTATATCCATGGGGCCCAAGGAGATTTCCATGTACACTGATCTAGGATTGTGCTCTGTCCAGAAGATACTTGCGCATTTCAGAAAAACAGGCAATGTCAATGTACCACAACGATTGAGGCCTCAAATACATTGTTCACTATGTGACTATGATATACAGGTTTGTGGGCTTGTTTCTTCAGTCAACTATACTCTGCTTAAGCAAATTGTCTAGCACATGTTTGCAAAATTGAATCAAACTCCAGATCTTTATCTGGATGAGCTTCGGACAGAGTTGGAGGATGTGTGTGGTGTATCGGTATCAACATCGACAATATGGCATACCCTTATAAAAGGTGGGTATGCCATAAAGAAGGTGTGTAGTTGACATTCTCATTCACAAAACCTGTGGTCATCATTGATAGCTTTCTCGTGTCGCAATGGAGCGAAGTGCTGAGAAACGTGCAGAATTTGCTGCACGTATTGGAACATATGATGCAGAGCAGCTTGTTTTTGTTGATGAGAGTGCTGCGGATCGCTGGACAACCTATCGTGGACATACATGGGCAATACGTGGTAGAAAAGCATCACACAAAGCCTTCTTCTGCCATGGACAACGGCAAGTATTGCCTATTCACTGACAGCTTCTCTTCTAACTTTTATGATCACAGATTCTCAGTGTTACCTGGATTATCACTCAACGATGGAATTATACATTGCGACATCATGGAAGGTGCTTTTGACTCACAACTTTTCTATACCTTTATTGGACGTCTGCTGGACCAAATGGAACCATTTCCTGCTCCAAAATCAGTCATTGTTATGGACAACTGTCGTATTCATAAACACCCAGAGATTTTGGAGCTCATTGAGTCACAGTAAGCAATCATTTGCCCAGATTGATCTCTACTAAAATATATTCAGCGGCATTCGTTATGAATTCTTGCCACCATACTCCCCTGACTACAACCCCATTGAACTAGCCTTCTCAGCAATGAAATACTGCCTACGTCGTCGTGGTGAATATATGCATTTGGCAATGACTGAGTTGTCCAATATGGAGATATATTGTACACTGCTTGAAGCTCTTTATCAGACTACTGAGGCTGATGTATTTGGATGGTTCCGCCATTGCGGTTATGTATGATATCTGATACACTAAATTTCCAGACGGTGAATTCATGTTATGTAAGAATATGCAGATGGGGAGAAGAATGAAAGCAAGATAGCTCCCTGTGGATCTAAAACAGATGAGTACCAGGGGGGGACAGCTGAAACTACAGTAAATGCTAGTAAATGTACTGCAGATGGGAAAGCCGTGTCCCGATCTGTGCAACCGTACGTCCATGCATGTTCTCATGTGAGCTGTCAAAAATGTCTTTAGCACCTAGCAAATAAGCACTGGAGTGTACATACATAGTTTGACAATGGCTGATGCCCTCTGTGGCCTGCAAGGTCCAACCGACTTCCATACCCATTGCCAAATTTTCGAATTTGGAAATGGCTATATTAGAACAAAAATAAGTGGTCAACACCTTGGTTATGGGTATGGGAATGGGGATTTCAAACCACTAGTTGATATGTGCAAAACTTGCTGAGATATGGCCATCTGATTGTAGGGCCTTGGATTAAGTTGTGACTGTGGCGTTATACAAGGTCATGTGCAATACACAATAAACACTATATGGATGTGCAACAACAAACTTTCAAGGAGCCAACTATTCGTGCAAATTCCGAAAGAGTGGCATTTGGCCAATTAACCGGGATCTCTTCACTGATGCAGACTTTGTGCCAAGCAATGACACCTCTACCACTGCTTGTGATGTGCCCGACAGCTATCCTGTTCGTGTGGAGGAGTGGCCAGACCACCAGTCATGGTCTGATGACGAACCTGATTCTGAACCAGACTCTGGCAATGACGAGGATGCAGAGAATGACTCACAAACACACCAGACGGCACCCTCTCCATCCTCACAGCCTTCTTCATCATTCACTCCTTCCAGCATTCCACCATCCTGGTTCTATTCGAAGGTACCAAAAATGGTTCATCGTGGTCAAAACAAGGAAGCGTACATTCGTGCACTGGAGGAAGAAGTCAGTGGGTTACGTTATGAGAATGAAGAACTCGCTGCCCATGCTGTCATGGCATTTGATCAAGTGCAACACCTCAAGCATCGCTTGAACGACAAAGCCTCCCGGTCTAAAAGAAGGAAGTTGAACACTGATTCGAGGTGGCTGAACTCGGGAGAAGCGCTGGCCCAATGTGAATGGGAGGAGGTGGAGGCTGAGGCTGAAGCGGCACGCAAACAAGCAAAAGCAGATGAAAAGAGAGCTGAAGAAAAGGAGCAGCAGCTGCTCTGTGAGAACAGGGACCCCAGTGAGCCCTTTGTTGGTGCACTGAACAGCCAGAAAAAAGCAGACTTTCAAGATATTGCATATGCACTGGGACTGGACATTGAAGGGAAAGTAGATGACCTCAAATCAAGAATAAATGCGCACTTTGATAGCCATGAAGATCTCCGTAGCAATGCTCGTTTCATCGACCTCTTCCCTCAGTTTTCCCGGCAAGCCCGCAGTCTCCCCTCAACAGTTTCAGCCAATCCTCACCCCTTGCAACCACTTCACGACATCATTAATACCACAGCACCAACAAACAATCACTTTACTTTCAATCAACCCAGTACACAGCTGAACGACCCACAATACAATACACCCCTCTATACAAACTCACCTATTCATCAACCAGGACCATCTAATCTACCGCCAGGACCACTATCCCCAGGATACATTGCACATATACCACCCTATTATAATAATTATAACATTAATTATATGAGATTTTCGGAGTAATTCTTACCCTACTTGTCCTTTATTGCTTGTATTGTATCCACTGATATTGAGTATTCACCGGTTTCTTAACAGCAAGACATGGACTGACTGATGAGAGAGCAAATGCGGTGAGCTGCCAAGCGGGAATTGAATTGACCATGACAAATGTGACTTCTTGGTTTTCAAAAACCTGCTTTTCGCGACTCGCACAATCGGCAAACCTTTCTTCACCAACTCACCTCATTTTACCCATCATTTTGTTATGTAGATCTTTGTAATAGACCCATTACCACTCACCACAAGAAGCTGAAGGTCTTAATCTTACTGCAAGGATGAATACAGGTTGTTTTTCTAAAAAATTTCAAAATCCTACCCAACGATAGTATGGAAACCTAAACAAAGACATCACATAAGAATCAACAATTGCCAAACCAATGCCAAATGCCAAATGACTAGCCAAAAACCAAGCAGAGCACCCCAATCACCAAATGCCCAATGTTTAACAATAGATGCTGCCCAGCAAATGCATGGATATGGATAAAGTGTGATCCATGTTGGATCCATATTCATATGAGTTGTCATGATCCAAAAATGATTTGGATCAAAAAATAGCAGTATGCTGTTACTAGCCACAATCCCTACAGCACACATAAACACTACAAGGACTAACCATACTGGAATACCCCCATCTGCCAGTGCATATGGAGTAGATAGTGTTGCTGTGGCTACGGCTAGAAGCTGGTCACTAGCCATAGCCCAGCCACCAAATCAGCTCAGCTTGTGACTGGCTTGGCTAGGCTACAAACCAGCTACAGCTGCAGCTACAGTATTTCCTGTAGCCATTAGCTGTGGCCATTCAGCCAGCTAGCTGGTACTATATTGCAAGTCCAGTTCATGTATTTACTATTTACTGCCAACTTAAATGATATATCTACATTGCAAGGCCATTTTGTGCAAAATAATTTTGAAACTGAGTTTGAAACTTGTGCCAGCTGAGATCAACTGGCTTCAAATATACTGACAGCTCACTTCCTTACAACACTGGCAACAATGACGATGAACAACACAACCATCTCCCACCATCTCCCACCACCTCTCACATGTCCTGTGGGAACCATGGAAATCAGACCAGCAAAGGGCACCATGACACACAACCAACCCCACATTGCCACCCGCATGACAGTACTATCATAGATATCCCACAGGGTCAAATGGCATTGATTCTTCACAACTTGGACCATCTGGGCAGCAAGCATACTGTACTACCCATATTACCATCCTCTCCACGGATACCCTGGGTATGGCAGTGTTGCTTGGCTGCATTCCACCAGGTATCCTCCCCAACCAGTTGCAACAACCACAATGACCAAGTACCAATGATGGTGATGATGACAATGGAGAGCAAGGCTGGGATGGTGCGCCCACCTAATGGAGGTATGTACCCAAATGCTAACCTGTTGACATCTGCTCACCACCCAGATCATGACCATGACCATGTCAACGCCAACCCACTGGTCAATGGCAGGCAACAACAAGCAATGAGGAGGACTGATGGGGCAAGAACAGTGGGGGGCCCTCCCCCTGCTGCCAGCCATCACACCTTGCAAACATGCACAGACTGCACCAATTGATGTGTGGATGTAGTGTTGCCATGACTATAGCCAATATTTGTTGAAAAATTGCCTTTTTAGGCTAGTAAAATTAGCTAAAATTATGAAAATATTTGAGGAGATGGGCGAAGCCAAAAGCTGAGGGGTCAGGTGCTAAGAATTTTGGGCTCAAATTTCAGAGTTATTCAAGAATAGCTGTTGGATGGTAAGTTGGTAACTGACTAGACTCAACAGCGATGGTTGAATAACTCTGAAGATTGAGCACCAAATTCTTAGCACCCATAAGTAACCCCTCAGCTTTGGCATTGCCCATCTTGTCAAATATTTTCATGATTCTTGCTAATTTTTCCAGCCTAAAAAGGCAAAATTTCCAAAAACATTGGCAACACTACACAGACAACGTTTGTGAGGTATGCAACAAGGAAATGCCTGGGAGTCATGCATCACACAGGACTCTCTGGTCGACACACCTCTGGCAGCACATGAATTGCTTCAGATGCCCCCCCTGACTTGGTTCATGCGGCCCCATTCACCTTGTAATTTGTCGTAAATGGTGTCATCATGTCAATTGATGTGTACATGGCCTTTGTGAGGTTGATGGCATGGTCACTGTCCCCCCTGGTGAATGATGACACTGACTAGCCAGCAGCCAGTTGGCTTGAGCTGCAGCCATAGCTGCAGCTATGGCTGTGGCTAGGACACAATGGCCAGCTAATGTAGCTGTAGCCAGGGCTTGTGTAGCCAGCTGACCAGCTAGCCAAGCCATGGCAACACTAGGAGTAGACATGAATGCATCTGCACACAGAACACATAGAACATACAGGAAATCCTTATCTATATAAAGGATGTGCAGGAAAACCCTTATCTAGTGTTGCCACAGTGTGGTGCAGCTTGGCTTGGCTATGGCTAACAATGGCTAACCCATATATGGGTTATTAGCCAGACCGGACCGTTGTGGCAACAGCTAAACCATGGTTAACCATCCAAAAAAGGCAATTTGTAGTGTCACATATATAATTATTTTGTATTTACTGTTTGTCATTGCTCACCTGTACAAAGTACTAGTGAGTATTCCTAGAGACTCATCGTTTGCCTGTACAAAGTACAAGTGAACTTTTATCTTGGCTCAGGCGCTCCCTTGTTCCCTTGATCCGTCCTCATTCACCCGTACAAAGTACATGCGGGCTCCAGGCAAATCTTCGTTCGGGCACGCTTACTACATTCTCATTCGCCCGTACAAAGTACCAGCAAGCTCCAGGCCCTCTTGGCTTAGACGCCCGTCCTCGTTCGCCCATACAATACACGCGGGCTCTCAGCCAAATCTTCGTTCAGGCACGCTTACTACGTTCTCATTCGCCTGCCAGTGTACACAGTACCAGCAAGCTCCAGGACCCCTGGCTCAGACATTCCCTCGTTCCGCACTTGCTGGCTCATACAAGCTATCAGTGAGCTCTAGACTCCCTTCGGTAGTGAATGGCACAGGTCTGGCCACGGGTATGGGTAACCCGCGGGTTTACCCACGGGCCTACACCAGAGATGCCCAACCTCCCATTACCTCGCGAACACAGCACCAACGTCGATTGACGTCGCGCTGCATCTTTGCGAGGTGATGTGGGTGGGCCTCCTCGTCTCCTCCTCGTCTCCCCCTTGTCTCCTCCTCATCTCCCCCTTGTCTCCCCCTCATCTCCCCCTTGTCTCCTCCTCATCTCCCCCTTGTCTCCCCCTCATCTCCCCCTTGTCTCCCCCTCATCTCCCCCTTGTCTCCCCCTCATCTCCCCCTTGTCTCCCCCTCATCTCCCCCTTGTCTCCCCCTCATCTCCCCCTTGTCTCCTAGGTGATATCCTCACGAATGCGGTGCCGATGTCGATTGACACGGTGATGCTGGTTCGCGAGGTGGGTTGAGGGTGTGCCATTGCCGGCGTGTCTGGTGGTCATTTGGCCAGCACTGCTCTTGGCATCTGCTGTTGGCCCACTGGTTGAGGGGGGTGGGTGTGGGTGTGGGTGTGGGGGTTGGGGAGCATCTGCGGCTGTAGTCAGTAGCGTAGCAATGTATAATTATAATAAAAGACATACCTGTTGCAGTGGGTGGTGGGTGCACCACCCCCCCTGCTCCTCTCTTTGCCTTCGTTGTCCATTGCCACCACGCTTGCCATCATCATTGTTTGCCATCACCCTGGCTTGCCATTGTCGTTTGCGATCGTTGTGACTTGCCATTGTTGTTTGAATTGTCGTGCCTTGCCGTTGTCGTGGCTTGCCATCATCGCGGGTGCCATCGTTGTGGTTGCCATCGTCGCGGTTGCGGTTGCAGTCCTCATCCTCTCATCCTTTTTGTCCCCATCCTCGTAGTTGGTTCGTCATCGTGGTTGTGTGGTGTGTCTGTAGTTGTCTGGTTAGTCAGTATGATAGAACTCTATAAATAAATACTTATTGCAGCGCGGGTGCACCACTTCCCGCTGCTCTTTTCACCCCCTAACCTCGCCCATCTTCATTTCGTTACGTTTGGTCTTGCTGTTGCTGCGTAGTCGAGGTCAAAGTCGCGTGTCACGGGATCGTGACAGTACCCATGAAAAACCTGTGGACCCGTGGCACGGGTACAGGTAAATCACGGGTCCCGATTTTGGCTACCCGTACCCATACCCGTGTGGACCCGTACCCGTGACCCATGCGGGTTTCAATACCTGTGCATATCACTAACGACCTATGAGTGTGTTGCCCTCTGTGATATCAGTTACATTCATTGGGAAAGGAAAGGTTCCAGCAAGGAAGCTCAAGCACCTCTTCTGAGTTCACCGTCATGTTATATGTCAAGCGTTGATGTGGTTGAAAGCCCATAATCCCAAATATTATGGCAACATCATGATTGACGAGCAAAGCATGGCTCAACTCCCAGAGGACGATATACCAACCGAGATTACTTCCATAATCAGGCAGTCAACAGATGAGGGCTTGATAGATGAAGAATCATCAGGATACATACCAGAAGCTGACATGGACTTGACAGGTATTGAATAGTATTTTTCGCAGGGTGATTATTTTTCTGACATATCAGTAGTTGAAAGTGAAAGTTCAGCACAACCTAGAGATGCGGAGGAAGGAGGTCAGTCTGAATTGGTCTTCACAGATAAGGGAGATATTCACCTATATCCAGAAAATGGTCCAAACGTCATTCCACTCCAGGTCAATGGCACAATCGACGTTGATATGTTGAAGGCTTCATCAGTAGAGATAGTCCAAAGCGGCATAACAAATTTGTGGACAGGTACATGTGAAGCACCTTATGCTGTCCGTCATCGAGGGGAACCAGTCAGTGATTTTGCATGAGATGAGACTGGTAGTGTCTGTACACGAAATTTTTTCGAAAGAGCCTTTCCATGTCTGTATCTGTATGGATGCGGAGGGATTGAAGCAGATTGCCTAGACTTCAAGGATCATGTGTGATGGAGCTTGCATTACCATGATCATCTATTCGAAAGCACCAGACATTTCCTTTTGTAACATTTGGAATACAGCAAAGACGTGAAACATTAGGATCCGCATGGCTGCAGATGAAACAACAGAACTACCTTCATGAAGCACAGATCATATCCACAATCACAAAAGAGAAACTTGCACTGGCGAGGATTGAAGAAGATCAGAGGAAGCCAATAAGTGACCCTGCTATCCGAAAACTTTGAAAGAATGTGCATGCAGCACTTGGTCGTGTTGTGGGGTCTAATCAAACTCGTTTTCAAATGAGAAGTCAGATCTGGTCCACATCGACATACTTGGGACCCCCCTCCCTGTGGTTGACAATCAATCCTTCTGATCTCAATAACCCAATTGCGCAATACTTGGCCAGGGAGAACATCAATCTTGATGACTTCTTGTTGTTCATAGGTCCAGATAGCAACAGGCGAGCCCAGAATATTGCAGACAATCCATATGCAGCAGCAAAATTCTTTCACAAAATTGTACCTATAATCCTCAAATCATTGTTCAAAATCAAAGTAAAGGGGCATCAAGTAAAGGCAGAGATAGGGATATTAGGCCATGTGTCAGCATACTTTGGACTTGTCGAATCACAAGGGAGAGGAACACTACACCTTCACATTCTCATCCAGTTGGAGAATCTCCCAACAGCAGAACCAATATAACTAGATATATAACACCGAACACATTGAACATGTTCGATGTGTTTGGTGGACATGTTTGGTCAACGTTGGTAAACCAATATAACTAGATATATGACACCGAACACATCGAACATGTTCGATGTGTTTGGTGGACATGTTCGGTCAACATTAGTAAACCAATATATATCTAGTTATATTGGTTTACCAACATTGACTGAACATGTCCACCGAACACATCGAACATGTTCGATGTGTTCGGTGTGATATATCCCGTCATACCGGTTGATTAACATCCACCAAACATGTTCACCGAACACACTGAACAAATCGGACATGTTTGGTGGATATTGCTCCTTCGACATTTAAATGATTACATTGCTGATCAACGTGTTTGGCACATGTTCGTTGTTTATCATTGCCACTCTCCATTGTCAGGTGACATAAATCCAAAGTCTTATATTTAGAAGGTTTGTGGAATTGTCACCACCCTCTTTCAATCATCCTGAAAATAAGCAATCATTAAGGTATTGATGTATTCATTATATCTGTGTCTGTTCATTCATACCACCCATCCAAAATCCTGCGTAGGTCCACAAACATGCCATATAAGAAGGAACTCGGTTATGAACTTTGCATGCACATCCACCCTGGTCGAAGATACGACTCTCCAAAAACAAAATGTCTTTTGTGGAAGAAGGAAGGCAACTCATGCCAATGACATGCCGGATCTGCACGGCAACATCCAAAATGTGTTTCATCTGGAATCTGTCTGCAATCAGTATGTCTTGGTCACGACATATGCGAAAATTCGCAGGGTGTCCGCAATGCGACGGCCGCCGAACTTGATCTCCTTCCACCTGCAACGCCATCATCCGACTCCGAGATGGAAACATCATCTGATTGTGGAATGGAACCGCCAACCACCATAAGCAACAATGAATGCCATATAACCACATTAAGCAACAATGATGCCCGTGTTTTCAAAATCCTCTTTATCCTCAACCCGACCACACGTATCGCGAGCAAAGCCGCTGCCATTAACGATCTTGCATTCATCACCACGACCATTTCCGACATTGAACTCAACACCATTTCCCATCTTGATGGTTACATCCATATCATCAAATTATACAAGAGTCGCTATTCAGCATGTATTCAAGAATGGGTAATGTCTATTGTTTAATTTGTGGATTGTTGATACTGAAATGCATTTCACAACAAACAGGTTTATATCAGTATGCGACTACATCATGAGGATGGAGCCCGGTGCTTCAATGTCAAATACATATTTTGGCCCGAGTTCCTTCACGCAATACTTGGCTATCAAGACAAAGGCGATACGTGGCAAAAGTTCACATCGGCAGATTGTGTATTTGGTGGTGTGGATATGGGAATGTCATACATGTAAGATTGACATCACTTTAATTAATATTGCTCTGTTTTCGCTGCATTATACTGATGTCTTGACAGCGGTAACCAATACGGATTGACACTGGAAAATGTGTCGATTTTCATGACTGGCATGGACGAACTCTGTCAAACGGTACACATCTGGCCGCCTCCAAAGCAGATGAACATGGTCCATTCAAAATGGATACAAAATCAAAATTTGCTTCATGTCGCTTTGAACATAATGCCTACGATACACCCCCAAGCAAAATTATTAAATGATGGTGACCAATTCCCACCGAATATTGTCTTGAAATGGACACACAGCGACACCGGTCATCACGTCCTATTACCTGGCGACCCCAAGCGAAATTGGGAATACATGCATAATAACTGTGAAGTTCCAGGTTCACGTTGGTTTGGGCAAACATACATCGAACCACTGAGCAAGATGGGCGAATGGCGTGTTTTTCTAGTTGGTGGAAAGGTTGTGTATACAGTGCACACACTGTACAACAAGGAAAGCAAGTCTTGGAAGTGGGATATTGTCTCGAGTTTCTATACCTTGGATGAGTTAAAGTGAGTGCCCTTCATTTTCACTTGTCATATCATATACATGATTGTCTTAACTTTGTCAGAATATTTCAAGCGCAGGGGACTCTATTGAAGACGGTCGCATGCAATCCAGACAGGGGCGCCATTTCTATTCAAGAGCAAGGCAGAAACGAGTTCTTTGATTTTGTCCCAAAGACCTACGAAGGGCTTTATGCAATAGAGTCCAATATAGTTGGTGGAAAACCATCGATGAGTGTCTTTTGCCGTATGGACATATCACTCATTGTGGATTCCAAAACGGACACTGTGTCATATTTAAGGCATGTCACGAGTGCACTCGTGGGTGATCCGGATCTGAACTCGCAAGTTTTTTTCATCAAAATTTACATACCCAGATCCGTGTGGGTTTTTCAATCCACTGGACTCGGATCCACGGGTCGGCTACCCGCGGATCCACAGGTACTCGCAGGTGACCTGGGGCTCAACGCGCTTTGGACCACGAACCATCCTCCTCCACCCTCAAATTTCCTCGCAAGCCACAGTGCCACGTCAACTGACGTGGGCCTGGGGTTGCGAGGAGTTGGGAGGAGTGGGGAGGAGGGGGGACCTTTCAGCGGCACCGTGCCACCGCCGCAGCTGTTGCTGTTGCGTTGCTGCCGGCGCTGTTGCTGCTGTGTTCTGCCGGTGCCATTGTTGATGCCGTTGTTGCTGCCGCTATTGCTGCTGCCGCTGTTCCCGCTGTTGCCGTTCCCGCTGCTGCCATTGCTGCTGCGTTGCTGCCGTTCCCGCTGCTGCCATTCCTGCTGTTGCCGTTCCCACTGCTGCTGTTCCCGCTGTTGCCGTTCCTGCTGCTGCCGTTCCCGCTGTTGCCGTTCCCGCTGCTGCTGTTCCCGCTGTTGCCGTTCCCGCTGCTGCTGTTCCCGCTGCTGCCATTCCCGCTGCTGCCGTTCCGCTGCTGCCGTTCCCGCTGCTGCCGTTCTGCTGCCGTTCCCACTGCTGCCATTGCTGCTGCGTTGCTGCCGTTCCCGCTGCTGCTGTCGTTGCTGCTGCCGCTGCAGCGGTTGTTGCTGCCACAGCTGCTGTGGTTGCTGTGGGCTGCTGCCGCATCCATGCTCGTGGGCATCATGGAACTGTGGGGGGTAAGTATGGATAAATAAAATAGATGACAATGAAAACTTATCTTAGCAGCGGGGGTGGACGCACCACTCCCCGCTGTGTCCTTGTGTTGCTACCATCCCCGGTTCCCGTCGTGAGTGTGGTGTTGGTGTGGGCATGGTGTTGGCATGGGTGTTGGCAGGCGTTGGTGTGGGCGTTGGTGGTGCTGCCGTTGCCGCTGCTGTTGCCGGCTGTCCTCATCATGATTCTCTGTGTAATAAAATGTTAGTAAAGTGAAGTGTCCGTGAACGCTTACCGTTTTGTCTTGTGAGTGTTGCTGTTATTGTTGAGTCCATGTTTCGCGTCGTTGTTTAAGATCACATGATCTAAGTTCCCGCGATTTCATACACACAAAAATTAAACATTTGACTATCTACAGAGAATTAGTTTTGGCTGTGTGACCCGCGAGTACTCAGACGGGTACCTGAGAGATAATATGTGACACCCAGATCCGTGAGTATTTCAGACAACAGGTAAATAATACTCATGAGTAAGATACCCACGAGTTTTCCCACGGGTAAACCCATTGTGACCCGCGGGTTACCCAGAGTCGTGACATGCCTTAGTCATATTTCGTGAACGAGGTGGAACGTTATCACACATGCAGCCTCTGGTCGAACATGAAGTCAGGTCCAAAATCCATTCGAGCACCCATTGGCTCATTGGCAGACACTTTTGCAGGGGTTTTTATAAATGGTTGGTTGACATCAAAGGTCCATACTCATATTTGTAATATTATCTGTACAGTCAATGGAACGGTTTGCTTTTATTCACAAGACATACGTAAGATACAAATATAAATGATGCTAAGTGGAGCAATCATTTCGGCACTCCCAAGACCATGACCCATTGCACATTGAGTGAAATGCTCTTCATCATGTCATCTACACACTTGAATGTATTGATTGTATGTCCAACAATGACACAGAATCCTGCAGGGATATTGCGCGGGAAGATGGGTAGTTGCTGGAGCGATATGAGAGTGGACGTTGTAGATGCGGGTTCTTGGTGGCTTCGGAACTATAATAATAAAATAATATAAAGATCCTAACCTGTGGGTGTCAGCGTAGAAGTGACTGGATAAATCAGTGTCGGTGGAATAGAAGTAAAAAGAAGGGAATGTTAGTAAAAGTAAAGCCGCCACGTAAAACTGGACTAATAACGACGAAGCCGGCGATGAACGGAGTGAAAATGGACAAATAATAAAGAACCCGACGATGCCGACGATGTCGGGTACGGCGGGTCGGGTCGGGTCGGGTCGGAAACGATGAACGAATATACGGAAACAACGATAAAGACGATGAAGTGAACTATAAAAAGCTAAGGATCTACGTGGACGAGCATTTGAAGGGATTAAAAAGGGATTCTGACTATGAGGGAAACGGGGACTAAGGGTATCTTATTTTGTACGGTCGTCGGGGACCGTTTTTATAGTACATGAGTGTGTAGCTACTTTCGGACATGTCTACTTCGGCCGATAGAAACTACAAAGAAACACTGGAATGGGGAAGTGGAAAGGGGGGTTGCAAAGCAACGAAGACAGGAAAGTGGAGGGGAAAACGAATATCCATGAAAAAGATTGGAAAAGTCCTACATATCTCCGAAAGGACGAGGGGATGCATAAATAAGGTAAATCCGAAGTCGGGGATTGAGTCCGAAGAGATCCATCTCCTGGAATTGGAACTCCGAGGCGTTTGAGGCTGACGGATTTAGCCCAAAAGCGGCCGTCACAAAGCGGCATGTGTCGGGTTACATCGGTCACGTCGGGTCACGTCACGTCGGGTTACGTCGGGTTACGTCGGGTTCGAATGCAAGTCGAATGGCGGCATCGGGTTGGTCCGGATTCGTGATATATCGATGATACGGACTCAGAGGGACGTCGACCCTCTACATCTCCAGGGTACTTTAAATAAAGACCATCCCTGGTCGATACTACGTGGACTCGGGACTCGGATGCGTGAGATGAGGCCGACGTGGTGGTCGTGGAATTGGGTTCGACGGGACGAGGTGGGTTGTGGACAATGCGAAGGGGGAGAGCGGGTGGTGACTAGTGGAGAGTCGGAGGGCGGAGAACAAAGGCGGGTGATGCCGGTGTCCGGAAATACATAGAAAAGAAACTATAGTGACAATATAACCAAGCGGAAATGAAGGAAACAGCGGAAAGCTATAAGGGTGGGACAAATATGCAGCGGAAATGCAAAATAGATAAAAGGGAATAAATGCCGGTGATCAGAAAGGAAGGGACGTGATAGAAATCAAGTCGGGATAAAACTAAACGTGACATAGGATTGGGGGCGGGTGACGGAGACGAGTAAGGCAGGAGTGGAAATGAAATAAAACACAAGCGGATGACAAAGACGATCTAGGCGGGTCGAGTTAGGGTCGGCGGCTTTGGTGGCTGTGTCAACGGGTGGTGGAAACGGTGGCGTAGGGGTAGACATGATATGACGACGGTGGTTGTTCAATACGATATGACGAAAACGGAGGTTCGATAGACGACGACGGAGGTTCGATATACGATGGCGGAGGTTCAATATACGATGGCGGAGGTTCGATAGACGATATGACGAAAACGGAGGTTCGATGGACGACGGCGGAGGTTCAATATACGATGGTGGAGGTTCGATAGACGATATGACGAAAACGGAGGTTCGATGGACGACGACGGAGGTTCAATATACGATGGCGGAGGTTCGATAGACGGCGGCGGAGGTTCAATAGACAATGGCGGAGGTTCGATATGTCAATACTAATATGGGGGCGATAATCAACGGATGTGAAATCAGCCTCATACTAGGCGGTTCAGCACCGGCTTGGACCCGTGGGGAAGCATTCTCCCCCATGGAACTGAAATATAAAGTCGGGTGGGTTGGGAATCGAAGCCGAGACAGGGAACAATGTGTCTGGGTCGAAATGGTGGCGGAAACGGTGGGTCATGGAAAGCGGAGAGCGATGTTAACAGGTGGAATGCGGGTGCGTGAGCGGATGAGTCGGGTGCGTGGGGAATGAGTGAAGCGGTGCGTCGGGTTCGTAAGCGGGTGCGGCGGGTTCGTAAACGGGTGCGGCGGGTTCGTAAACGGGTTTGCTGAGTGCGACGGATTCATAAGCGGGTGTGTCGGGTACGTCGGGTGTATTATGCGGGTGTCGGGTGTGTCGGGAACGAGTGTATTTCTTTTTATCTTTCTTTTATCTCTGACGTTTTTCTTTCTTTTTATTTATTTAATCTATCTATGTATATATTTCTTATGCCGATGGACGGTGACGGGTTTTCGTAGGGTCGGGTTCGGTGGGTATGGGGGTGCGAAGGTGGCGGGTACGGGATGTGAAACCGGAACCGGAACCTCATGCTCGAATTGAGCCGGAACCGGAACCGGATGCCGCGGAATCGTTGGGAACGCGTCCGGGTTCGTAGTCGGGTGCTGTGATGCAGGTCGCGGATCCGGAACCGGAACCCGCTGTAGCGGGTAGGTTGAAAACGGGTGGTCGGGTGTGGGGACTAGACACGGGTGTCGGTTCTGCGGCGGGTTCGTACAGTGACGACGTTGGGCTCTGTTAGATCGCAGACGGGTACGGCGGGTCACGGGAGGGCGTTCAGGCGTGCTTCGGGTGCCGTCGACACGTTTTTGGGACGTTCCTGGTGGTGGATCCGACAACGGAGGCGTTTTGACGGGCGGAGGGACTCGTCTTTGGGGCGACGGAGGCGACTGTGGGACTGCGTGGGGTCGAGGGAGCGGGGAACATGTGGTCCGGTGTGGCGGTATGGCATAGGGCGACGTAGGGCGACGGAGGCGGATGACGTGGGCGGATAAGAGGGAACGTGGGATTGCGTGACGTGGGTCGGGGTTGCGTGAGGTCGTTCGAGGGTGCTGGAGTTTGGGGAAGCGGTAAATGAGTGGTCAATACTGACGGTATGGTGTAGGGCGATGTTGGAGACGGGGCGGATGACGTGGGCGGGTGAGACGACGTGGACTGGGTGATGGATTGGGGTGATACGGGTGGCGTCTTCGTGATGCTTTCGTGGCGGATAGTTGCGTGGGGATTTGACAATGGTCCGTCGGGTCGTGGAACGGGTTTGGGCGGCCGGTGGTCACAGTTTCGCGGGCGTAACCCAACGGGGGCTTTGTTTGGGCTCGCGAAGGGACTTGAAGGACGTCGTGGGGTTGGTCGAGGGCGTAGGTGGTCGAAGGGGAGTGGACGAGGACGGGGACGGCTGGGAAGTCGGGGTCGACGGGGAGTGACGTGGCAGCTTGCGTGGGACCACGAGGGACGGGGGCGGACGTGTTTGGGACAGTAGGGAGCCATGTCGAGGTGCGGAGGCGTGAACGTGGGTGTGGAAGGTGGTTGTACGCGGTGGTCGTTGGCGCTAGGTTGGCGAACGCGGCGGCACGAGGCGAGGTGGCATGATATGTCGTTGGGGGCTTGAACACAACGGGGACGGCTTGTACGGACTTGCGAGGGGCGATGTAGGATGCTGGGAACTGGTACGAGGCGGCGGTGGGTCCTACGAAGACGTGAGCGGCCGGGAACGTCGAGTAGGCGAGGGCACGACGTGGCGACGCGTGGGGCGTCGATAATGGCGAGGACGGCCTGTACTGGCTTTACGAACGACGGTGTGGGGCTCTGGGAGGCTGTACGAAGCGGCGGATGGTCCAACGAGGACGTGAGCGGCCGGGGATGTCGAGTACGGGGGCACGAGGAAGTATGACGTGGCAACGCGTGAGGCATCGATGACGGCGAGAATGGCTCGTGAGGGCTCGCGAGTGGTGTCGTGGGGCTGTAGGAAGCGGTACGAGGCGACGGGGAGGTCCAACGAGGGCGTGGACGGCCGGAGATGTCGACTTCGCGGGGCTTGAGGTTGGTTGACGTGGCACGCGTGTGGGGCATTGATGACGGCGAAGACGACTCGTGAGAGCTCGCGAGGGGCGTTGTGGGGACTTGGGAACTAGTACGAAGCGGAGGGTGGTCCAACGAGGACTTGAGCGGCCGGTGATGTCGAGTACGAGGAAGGATGACGTGGCAACGCGTGAGGGGTCGATGACGGCGAGGACGGCTCGTGAGGGCTTGCGAAGGGCGATGTGGGACTCTGGGAAGCGGTGCGAGGTGACGGGGTGTCCATCGAGGGCGTGAGCGGCCGGAGATGTCGACTAGGCGGGGGCACGAGGAGGGATGACGTGGCGACGCGTTGGGGGCTCGATAATGGCGAGGACGGCTCGTGAGGGCTCGGGACTGGTGTCGTGGGGCTATAGCACGGTGTTGAGGGCTCGAACGCGGCGGGGCTGCTCGTACGGACTCGTGGAGGGCGGTGACGTGGTTTGCTGGTAACTTCGCGGGCTCAGATGACGGGGGCATGTCAAGGCTTGTTTCCGGTGACAAGTGCGAGTTCGTAGAAGTAAACGGCTGGGTGTGCACAGGCTAAACCCGTTGCACGGCGCTCCGTCTGTTCCGAGTCGTCAGTGCTGTTGGGCGCGTCGTTGAGGCTTTCCGGTCGCGGTTCTTCGACGGGTATCGGTGGGGAGTGAGATTCCGAGCGTGTTGGGGGTCTATAAACGAGTGTGGATAGTGGATGTGACGGAGTTCGAGACTTCGAGTCGACAAACGAGGGTGTTGGATCGTGGCTGTGCAAGTTTCCTAAAGCGGAGGCGGCCGTTGGGTCGGCCGCACAAGAGCGGATTCGAAGTTGTACGTGGAACTAGACAGTTGCAGTCGTAAAAGAAGAGAGGATAGTAATAAAATCAAACCCTAATGATGGTGCGATAGTTGGAGATCAGATTGTCGAGGGATCGGATGTCGGATGTAAAGGGGTCGGTAACGGCACTAACGGGTGTCGGATGTGTAGAGTGCGGCGGCAGGGCTTGTTTCGAAATGACGAAAGGAAATATAGGGCGGAATGAATGTGTCTTGGCACTGAATTATCCTCGCGGTGGGCTCCAGATGTAGATGCGGGTTCTTGGTGGCTTCGGAACTATAATAATAAAATAATATAAAGATCCTAACCTGTGGGTGTCAGCGTAGAAGTGACTGGATAAATCAGTGTCGGTGGAATAGAAGTAAAAAGAAGGGAATGTTAGTAAAAGTAAAGCCGCCACGTAAAACTGGACTAATAACGACGAAGCCGGCGATGAACGGAGTGAAAATGGACAAATAATAAAGAACCCGACGATGCCGACGATGTCGGGTACGGCGGGTCGGGTCGGGTCGGGTCGGAAACGATGAACGAATATACGGAAACAACGATAAAGACGATGAAGTGAACTATAAAAAGCTAAGGATCTACGTGGACGAGCATTTGAAGGGATTAAAAAGGGATTCTGACTATGAGGGAAACGGGGACTAAGGGTATCTTATTTTGTACGGTCGTCGGGGACCGTTTTTATAGTACATGAGTGTGTAGCTACTTTCGGACATGTCTACTTCGGCCGATAGAAACTACAAAGAAACACTGGAATGGGGAAGTGGAAAGGGGGGTTGCAAAGCAACGAAGACAGGAAAGTGGAGGGGAAAACGAATATCCATGAAAAAGATTGGAAAAGTCCTACATATCTCCGAAAGGACGAGGGGATGCATAAATAAGGTAAATCCGAAGTCGGGGATTGAGTCCGAAGAGATCCATCTCCTGGAATTGGAACTCCGAGGCGTTTGAGGCTGACGGATTTAGCCCAAAAGCGGCCGTCACAAAGCGGCATGTGTCGGGTTACATCGGTCACGTCGGGTCACGTCACGTCGGGTTACGTCGGGTTACGTCGGGTTCGAATGCAAGTCGAATGGCGGCATCGGGTTGGTCCGGATTCGTGATATATCGATGATACGGACTCAGAGGGACGTCGACCCTCTACAACGTGAAGTCCACTTTGACTTTGCGTGCATCATAGATGGGCACTGACAACACATACTTAAGATATCAATTTATATTAGACGACCGGATGCTTACCAATATCGTAAAATGATAGAGCAGCCTTATGATAAGATGGAGTGGGTCGACGAGTGAATGGACTAAGTTGTACATTTTTGGATGTCAATGCCTCTATGAAAATTGATTAGGAATTACAACTAGAAATGATTAATGCACAAACTGGGAGATGTATCCATTCCACTTGCTGTGGTCGTTGAGAAGGACACATAGTCCTTATACAGTTGGGCCCGAAATTCGGACTTGTGAATCACCATTCCAATAGCACCGACATATCGCTCCCATTCTCCTTGAAGTAGTGCACCCTGTATAACCTTGACCGGCTTTGTATTGCCACCAATCTTGGGCTCATTGAGAAAGCAGGACTCCACTATGATGACCGATGTAAAGATCATCGGCATTCCACCTCCGACTGCATGAAAGAAGTTGCGACCAAAAGCACCAGTGGAGATATGGGCAGGGTTATCACGAGAGAGATTAGAGTACCTCCCAGATCTATGAAAGGTCATGGCGGAAAGCAATAACCTATATTATATCAAATGAATTGACTGGATCCACCTCAAATTGTCGTTGAAACAACGTACTTTCTGTTGATCTTGTAGATGTCAGTGATAATACCACTGAACTGTGGGTTGCCATTTTCAATTGCACTGGACCAGGATACCATCGCTGCTGCCCTATATAGTTATGAGTAAATGACAAGGGTATGACTGCAATGGCATACTTGATGTTGATGCAGTCTTGGTAGGTGTCAACAAGTTGAGGATCCCTCGTGCCAATATTGGACTCATCAACATTCGGAGATGGTAAGCTAGATTCACGACATCTACATCAAACACCATGGTGTAATAACATCCAACACACCTGGTGATCTGTGTCAGCGCATAGGTCAGATCTCCTTCATCATCACTGGAGCCTTTATCATCATCGGTATCATCAAGCATGATGGCCTTCGTGGACTTGGACTTCTTGGATGGAGTATTAGAAACACTGTTATGATTAATGAATGAGAATATTCATATCCGCATGTAAAATACACACGAAATTGGCTTATTGGGGTTCTTCATTAAGGCTACTTTGCGATGATGCCTAAACAGTCAAACGATTTGTTTGAACAAATGGATGTGTCTATGATAACAACAACTCACTTAGAACCGTAATCCTCTTCCTCTTCCTCCTCTTCCTCACCGTCTTGTGATTGATTAGATGCAGCTTTCAATTTCTTGGAGGGGGAAGGCATTTTACTATGGATAACCTGTCAATGATGAGACAACACCTATGAAAAATATTTACACATCGTCGTCATTGTTGGTGACATTGGGAGATAACATTTGACATTTCTTTCCACTGTAACAAATTGGTATCATGTTAGATATATTTGATATTGAAACACTAACACGTCTTTAATGTCGCGAAACTTGACAGAATGCCTAGGAGGATATTCATATTTGTTAACTCATATTAGATAACAATGATATGTGATTATAGATACCTTGTGAGCGTTGACGGTGGAGTAGTGGGACCTGCCAGTCACGTGACCGGGCTCCCACGGTTGACCTAGTTAGTAGCCTTCCCGATGTAGTAGTCAGTCCACCATCCTATCCATCCCGTCTTACCTCTCGAGTCCTGCGTGAGCCCCCGGAGAGGTACCTCAGTACCTCTCCAACGGTGACATTACACTGCCAGTGCTTTGAATACTGATGGCATCATCATTAGCATCGGACAAAGCCACACTGTCCATTGGTCAAAAATAGATAATGAATAAAACGATGACACATACATATCATCATCAGCCCAAGTCTTGATAACCGTCTTTTGCTTCTCGATTGTTGCAGAAGGCCATCTTTAGTGCATGCAATAGAAACTTCAGTAATACCGAATAAAATAGGGACACATACATGGTGGCCTTGGGTTTTGCTTTTGAGTTTGATTTCGTGGCAGTGGACTTCTTGGGAGGCATTGGAGAGCAGTAAAAGTTGATGGAATAGTGGATATCATCTCCACTCACACTTTAAATCACTCAAAAACAATAAGCTATGAATTTAAGATGAATCGGTGAATCCAAAACTTCAACAATAACATCAGAGGATCCACCATTGGCACATGCTCATATACCAAACGAGGCTTCTTGGGCCATGTACTCCATGCAAAGCGCAAAGGTATGCATGAAAAATGGATGACTGTCCACATGATATTCGCCACAAGTTTATACTGGTAGATTTCATGAATTGTTGATAAACTCAATTAAAGTTAGGAATGGAGACTAAACAAAAAGGGGTATTCATGAAACAAAAATGCATAATGCCAAATTAAGAAACATGAGGTATACTAACAGATATTGATGCATAATGGATAGGGGCTAATTTTAATGCTGTGCACACATATACTGTGATGCAGAATTAATGCGGATAAGCTGGAGTACATGCTTGACTATACCATATCCAAACCAGACAGCTGACAACCAACATTATGTGGTGCATTTGAAAGACATGGAAAGGATCCGGATTATGCAAAATGACGCAAACTTCAATATTCAAGAATGCAGTACAAAAACAAAAACAAAACAGATCCTGAAAGCTATCATCACATGGACATCAAAAGCCAATATGGATATGATCGGTGTGAGAATGATGGCGGAAGATATAATCCATGAAGTGGACGAAATTGTGCCATGCAATATACATCTCACCACTGCTTTGTATGTGATGGACAACTATCACAACTTCAAGGGTGCATGTTAGCAATATCCACCATATATATACTGGCTAGTATTTGACACCAAATTGACAGCTGAACATCTGCAGGAAATCATATCTGCACGCTTAGACGATGATGAAAGTCAGCTTGCGAAGGCCACAAACGTAAGTCATTGGATTTGAAAAGGTATATCATATTGACCGCATTGCCAGATTTCAAATGTCAATATTGTGCATGTCGACTCTCCAAATTGCTGGAAGTTTACACTTCCAACCAATGATGAATCCGAACATCAAGAATTGGTATTGAGTTTGCAAGCAATTTTGGTGGCGAAAGATCTTCCACCTATAACAACCAGGTATGTGCTAAATTCGTATCAATTCCTTGAATACCATTCTGATGAACCACTGTAATAGTCAACCGGAACGCCGAACACCCTTCATACGTCAAAGCATAGTTGTAACTGGCCTTGATACAACGGGCTTTCAATCCTATATCGATAACCTTCAGATTCTGCACCAGAAACTGGCTCGTCAATTTCCTGACAAAGCAATGCAAGCTTTTACGCCTTCTACATACATGGATTACATGGCACTCGCAATAGGAACCCGATATTTCACTGATCACCGACACGACAACTCTTCCCCTCACATTCCATTCGAGCATGCCATTGATCCAAAAGGCATATTAACCTCACTTGCAAATTCCCACTACTTTCATGGCCAGGACAATTGCATACTTTATTACAAGTTGAAGTCTGATAGAAATCGACATTGGTGAGTGACGATGAATTGGGATCACATCCCTACTGATGGAAATATTTATTAGCTTCATTCCAACAAACCCAACTTGCTTTAGAATCGGTGATATAGTGGATGTTCAGTTTACAATATCGGCAGTTCCAGTAAAGAAGGATAAATTCAAGATGATTCTGAATCTACAGTCATTGGCACTGGTAGACAGTGACTTCACAGAGGTAACACTTCAATACATCAAGAATTAAACGAATACTGATGTATATTCTCAGGAAGCAACTATGATTCGCAACAAGACAGCTTTGCCTACACCAACTACACAGCCCAGAATAGCCATCAAATGGCATGTTGGGTATGTGGAAGAGGGTAATGATGCAGAGGGTGTTGTGGGAACAAGGCAACACTTCAATAATATGAATATAGACCGATGCTGATGTATAATATTGTATGTACTCAAACTGTTGATATATTACAGCTGTTTTGCTATCTGATGGCAGCAACTGCACTGTTTTGAATCAATTGAGAAATTTGGACTTGGTAGAATTTTGGGTGCTGTGTTTTGTATCTCATGAAATACTATTTGGATTAAGATGGTTATACAGGGAAAGTTGTACTATGTCTTGAGGGCTATCTACTCCTGTAATTACATTTGGACAATATTTAGGATATGGTGAGTTGAAAAGGTAGACCAGTTCTTTTTGACACCCAAAATGATACTGTTAAATTATGACATCGAAAGAGCTCATATGAAGAAGACTGGAGGGAGAAGGTTGTTTATCTTTTCAAGGCCTAGAAGTACATATACCATATTCTTCTCTATTTTTGTCCTTTGAGCCGTTATTGCATCTGTGCTATGTTTGTCTGTCATTAGGCTCGAAATACAACCAGAATCATAAACTGTATAACCATCTTGATCCAAGCAGTATTTCATGAGATACAAAACACAGCACCCAAAATTCTACCAAGTCCAATTTTGAGCTCTTTACACTCTACCACGTGTTCCTACCTCGTCCCTAGGGACTCCCTAGGGATTTTATCCCAGCCATTTTTACTAAAAATGCTGTCCTTACCATAGGGATTCCCTGCTGTCCCTAGAGAGTCCTGTCCCTAGGGACTCCCTAGGAATAGCAGGGACAATCCAAGGTCAGCCCTGTTAGAATTCCGAGTCAACCTATTTTAGTTATGATTATTATTATTATTATTATTATTATTGTTGTTGTTGTTATTATTATTGTTATCATAACTAATAATTCTAAAGGGGGTTGGCGCCCCAAATGAAGTAATGAATTTTCGGTGCTTTATATACCTTTGTTTGGCGCACAGACCAATTTTGGTAACGTATCAACCAAACGCGTCAACAAACCGCGTCAGAAAGTCACGTGTTGTTCAACAAACAACGACACTTTCACTGGTGAACCAGCAACCAAAACACCAAGAACCGCGAGCGGTGGCTGGGCGCGGGTACGATTATCCGCACACCTCGGTAAGCTTTTATTATTATTATTGTTATCTACTGACTATTTGCAATACCAGGCCTACCCACACCGACCCCAGCCTAATACATGGCGGAACAAGGATGGTGAGGATAAGAACGGCAAACCACGAACGACACACAATGAGCACGAAGACGACGGCAAGGATGGCGAAGATCAACAAGAGTCGCACTGGGTGTGGGTGGTTCACCCATGCCCTTCTGTGAGTTTTTTGTTTATATGATATTATTATCTACTAACTACTCCTAGCATGGGCCAGGAAGATGACGGTGGAGAGGTACCGAGGTACCTCTCCGGGGGCTCACGCAGGACTCGAGGTGGAAGTCGACTGGATAGGATAGGAATGGGTCTCTCTACTACATCAGGAAGGCTACTAACTAGGTCAACCGTGGGAACCCAGTCACGTGACTGCCAGGTCCCACTACTCCAAGTGCCCCTTTTCCTCATGGCGACGCCCTCGTCGCCAACTGCTACAGAAAAGAACACAAAACAAACGAAACTGACCAAAAAACTCTAAAGCCACAACTCCCAGTCCCTCAGAAAGTCTTGACTCAAGGCCAGGGCCTTATATCGTGAAGCGGGAAGTCGTCCTCGCGCAGGGGGCGGTAGATGACCAGACTCTATAGAACTCCTCTCTCAAACTCAAACTCTCCGAATGCCTTCCTCGCGAGGGTTAGGGCTTACGACGCAAGATCCAAAATCGCTCGAATTGCTCTGGCAAGTACTCAGTGCAGTGTGCAAGTTCTGGTGATCGAAAACGTAACGGTGTTGGTGGAACTAGGTGAACAGGTGTATGAACAAGTGTAGTGACGGCTCGTAGGTAGACTTTAATCGACATCCAGAGGTGGGGGGGAACGGGGACGAGACTGTGATAAAAGCTGTAATAAATGATAGGGCATAGGGTTGTACTAAGGAGGGCATAGTATCTCGATGCGAAGGGGGTGAGCGTATCACGCGAAGGGATCGCGGCGGTTCGTTGGGTCGGCATGGGGTACATGGTGCCGTTGGGTTGTCCTTGGTAGTCACCACGGTCGAGAACGGGGCCACGGGGAGCTGAACGAGGGCTCGCGGGGCCGGGCATGGTGCAAGAAACCGGCCGGGGGGTGGTGACGTGGCGGAACGCGGTGGGGGTCTGGGGGCGGTGGGCACGGTCCGTTCGTGGTATTGGAGGCAGGTGGGGTGCTCTGGGATGGTGAACGGGTGGGCCGCGAGTGTCGTGAGTCGACCTGGGGCCGGCTACGTTGGCGGAACGGAGCCGCGCGATGGTGATGTGGCGCGGGGCTGGGGTGTCTGGAGGTGACGGCGGGGGTTCGTTTGGTGCAACGAAGGGGAACGGGGGGTCCTGGCCGGTGGAACGATGATGCCGGGAGTCGAATGAGTCCGTGTAGGGGTGGGGGTGACGAGAAACGGGGGTCTAAAATTGGTGACGTGGCAGATCTGTGGGGTGACCAAAAGGGCAGGACGGCTTCGTTTGGGGCAACGAAGCACGGTGGGGGGTTCTTCTGGGCAGAACGTAAGCACCGGGTCGTCGAGCGTGGATGTAGGGACCGAGATGGATACGTGTGGGGCCGGGGAATGCTAAAATATGGGGGGTCGAAAGGTGGTGACGCGGCTGTACGCGGGTGGCCGTTGGGTGTCAAAAATGGACGACGTGGGGCAGAACGGGGGCCGTAAGACGTCCAAGGAAGGCTTGAGAGGCCGTCCTGGGTCTGAGAAGAAAAAACCGGGCGTGGACGCGGGTGACGCGGCCTGGGGCTTTTGGGTGCTCGAAAAGGGTCGAGTCCGCGTCTCTGGGTCAACGATGGTCGACGCGGGGCCCTGGTGGACTGAGCGAGAGTGCCGGGGGGTAGCGCGATTGATGTACGGCTGTGAATGAAGAGAAAATCCGCCGTCGCGCAGCAGGGGGTGGTGAGGCCGAAAAGAGTCGTCTCGCGAGAAAATCCAGCAAAGAAAGGCAAAGAGAGGAGAAAGTCCAGAAAAAGAAAGCAGTGAGTCGAAAACACTCTCATCACCACGATGGAGAGGTACCGAGGTACCTCTCCGGGGGCTCACGCAGGACTCGAGGTGGAAGTCGACTGGATAGGATAGGAATGGGTCTCTCTACTACATCAGGAAGGCTACTAACTAGGTCAACCGTGGGAACCCAGTCATGTGACTGCCAGGTCCCACTACTCCAACGGGACCACATCCACAAGCACAGAAATGGGGCCAAGGTGGATGACAGGGACAAGCAAGGTGGCAGGAATGGTAACAAAGAAAGGATGCAGCGGGGAGTGGTGCGCCCACCCTCGCTGCCTAGGCAAGTTTTTTTCTCTTTTTTTCCTGTCTTTTATTTACTAACTCACCCCACACTTACAGGCCAAGCCACGGTGAGGTACAAGGTGACACCCAGGCGGCAGCACCACGGCAGCAGCAGCAACGGTAACAGCAGCAGCAGCAGCAGCAGCAGCAGCAACAACGCAACAGTGGCAGCAACAGCAGCAACGCGATTGCAGCAGCAACAGCAGCAGCAGCAGCAACGGCAACAGCCACGGCAACAGCAACGACGGCAATGGCAGCAGCGCCACAGCAGCAACAATGGTGGCAATAGCAGCAGTGGCAACAATGCCAACGGCAGCAGCAACAGCAGCAACGGGGACGCTGCAGCAGCAGCAACGGCAGCAGTGGTGAGTATTGTCCCTCCTCCTCCTCCTCCCTTCCATTCACCCTCCCCCTCCCCCATTCTTCCCCCCCCCATTCTTTCCCTCTACTCTTGACCCCTCTTCCCTGTCTCCTAATTCTCTCTCTCCCCTTCCTCCTCCCTCTGTTGGCTAACTCCACCTCTCTTCCCTTCCCTTTATGTCCTTCCATTTTCACTCCCTTCCACTCCCCCCTTTTCCTCTGCCTAGTGTTGGGGAAGTTCGGTCTCAGACCGACCCAAACCCGGTTTAGACCGAACTGAAACCGCCAGTTTCGGTTTCAGTTTGGGAAATTTCGGCTGAGACCGAACAGTTCGGTCTCTGGTTTGGAGATTTGGCCGCAGGCCGAAAAGGTTTCAAACTGAGTTTGAACCGCAAACCGATATTCGCAAGTCGGCCACTTGGCTGACTTCCAAAGTCACCAAGACACTTCTGCAACCACCAAGAATGCCCACAACGTACACCAAACGAGGACGACGGAGCACCCGAGGTGGACCAAACATGGCAGGGTACTCCCTACTGCCCACCTATGCTTTGTTTATTTTTTCATTTTTTTTATTCGACACTAACAGTAGCAAGTTACAGTCAACGGCCACCACAGCCATCACCACCACTACCACCACGGCCACGGCCACCACCACTACGACGATGACGACGATTGCCACCACGACGGCCGCAACCACCAGGACCGCCACGTCGGACGCCAACAACAACGTGTCCAAGACACGCGCGCACGCAAATGAACGTGAACAGGGTGGAGTGGGAGTCAGAGAGGTGGAACGAGCGGCGGGGGGTGGTGCATCCACCCCCGCTCCTTCGTGGTATGTTATTTTCATTCTTTCTTTTATTGATTTTATTTGTATATAATGGAATGCGGCACAACACCACCACCACCATGCAACACCAATGCGGCCAACGCGGGGTCAACCCGCCTGCCGCGCGTGTACAACATGCATGACACGTCGGGACACCCACGCGGAGAGGCCCGTACGCCACCACCACGCGCTCGCCGAAAACAACCAACGCAGGACCAACGTGGGGCCAATACGCCCGTCGTCACGTGCACAACGCGTCTGACGCGTCAGGGCATCACCACCACCACCACCACCACACCCAATCGACAACAGCCAAGGCAGAACACACGCATTCGACGCGTGTGTTTCACTAGGACAGGGGCGTGCAGCCCACCAACCCCCAATCCCACCTCGTAATGAGGCTAGCCACATTGATTGATGTGTGCAGCGCTCTTGCGAGGTCAGATGGGAGGGAGGGCCCCCAGCCCACGCGGTTCGCAGTTCAGACCGCGTCTGGACCGAAACCAAACCAACGTAAACCGTTTACATCAGTTTCGGTTTCGGTTTGGGATTTTTTGGTAGGAACCAAACTGTTCAGTTTCGGTTTGGGGCAAAAAGGCCGAAAACCGGACCGAACTGAACTTCCCCATCACTACCTCTGCCTCTTTATTACATTAATGTAGTTATGACCTGTAAATAGCATTTAATTTTATTTGTTATCACATTTTGGAGACACAGGATATGGATGAGGAATTTTTGTGATCAAATAATATGCAGATATGCAGATATCTAATCACATTTTGAAACTATTTGTGTTATCTCACTTGTGAACATATTGCAGAAAATAATATTATCTAAAAGTGGTATTCATACAGAAAATAGTGCATACAGAAATTACAATTATTTAGGCCTTTATAGTGATGGTCAGGTTCAGTTCAGTTCGGTGCAGGCCAAAAAAATCTGAACCTTGAACTGAACCTGAGGTTCGGTTCAGCTCATATGCTGAACCTTGAACTGAACCTTTGGTTCAGGTTCAGATAGGTTCAGTTCAGGTTCAGGCCAGGCTGAACCTGAACTGAACCTGTGAAAATACAAGTATACTAGCTAATCAATTTTCTCAATCCAAATTTTTCCTTTATTTCCTACCACTCTACATTGTTATTGTGCTAATGGTTTGACTCTTCAATTACATGTCCTGTGTCCATGTTCACTGTGAATGAATCAATAGAATCTTGTGTTAGATGTGTTTGAAGCACAGTAAGTATGAAATATCCTGGACAACTGTTCAGATGGTTATTGCAAATGTTTTGCAGTATTTTAACAGGAAGGAAAGACCTTGCAATCAGTATAACTGAATCACACAACATGGCATCCTAGGCTGAATTTCAACTTTACATTTTAAAATATATTGAAGTTTGCAAATATTTCTGTTACAGAAGCACTAATTGCAACTGTATAAACTCTAACTAATCTAGATTCTGTTATTAATGGTGCTGAAATTTCAAGTCAGTAAATAGTTGGACCAAAACTAAGTCTCTACTCAGCAGAAATTAGACTAATATGTGAAAGATTAGGTTCAGGTTCGAACCAGTTCAAACCTGGTTCACAAGATTCCATCCATGACTGAACCTAAGGTTCGGTTCGTGTAGGTTCAGGTTCGAACCCAGGTTCAGAACTGAACTGTACCATCACTATGCCTTTATTGTTTTCATTATTGTCAGGGGACACTCTCAGTTTATATTTTATATTCTACCAATGCTCTATATTAGTTTACTTAGTTTACTTAGTTCACTCTTACTCTCCTAGAATACAAACACCAGAATGTAGTCAGTATAATAAGTCACATGCACGTTGGAGAGGTACCGAGGTACCTCTCCGGGGGCTCACGCAGGACTCGAGGTGGAAGTCGACTGGATAGGATAGGAATGGGTCTCTCTACTACATCAGGAAGGCTACTAACTAGGTCAACCGTGGGAACCCAGTCACGTGACTGCCAGGTCCCACTACTCCAAGTGCCCCTTTTCCTCATGGCGACGCCCTCGTCGCCAACTGCTACAGAAAAGAACACAAAACAAACGAAACTGACCAAAAAACTCTAAAGCCACAACTCCCAGTCCCTCAGAATGCCTCGAATCAAGGCCGGGGCCTTATATCGTGAAGCGGGAAGTCGTCCTCGCGCAGGGGGCGGTAGATGACCAGACTATACAAGACTCTCCTCAAACTCAATACTCTTCAAATGCCTCCCTCGCAAGGGTTCGGGCTCACAACGCAAGGCCAAAGATCCCTCGAATCGTCCTAGCAAGTACTTAGCGCAGTGTGAAGGTTCAGGTGGTCCAAAATATAACTGTATTGGCGGAGATCAGGTAAACGGGTGCGTGAACGTAGTGTAGTGACGGCGTGTAGGTAGACTGTGATTGACATCCAGTATCGGGGGAACGGGGGACGAGGCTATAATAAAAGCTATAATACTGACGGGGCATAGGGTTGTACTTAACAAGGGCATGGTATCCCGACGCGGAGGGGGTTGGCGTATCACGCAAAGAGATCGGGGTGGCTCGTCCAGGTCGAGAACGATGCCGCAGGGAGCTGAACAAGGGTTCGCGGGGCCAGGTATGGTGTTAGGAACTGGCTGGGGGGTTGTGACGTGGCAGAACGCGGTGGGGGTCTGGGAACGGCGGGCACAGTCCACTCGCGGTATTGGAGGGAGGTGGGGTGCTCCGGGATGGTGAATGGGTGGGCCGCGGGTGTCGTGAGTCGACCCGGGGCTGGCTACGTTGGCAGAACGGAGCCGCGCGGTGGTGACGTGGCGCGGGGCTGGGGTGTCTGGAGGTGACGGCGGGGGTTCGTTTGGTGCGACGAAAGGGAACGGGGGTCCTGGCCGGTGGAACGAGGGCACGGGAGGTCGTATGGGTCCGTGTGGGGCTGGGGTACACGGAAGAACTGGGGTCCGGCGGGGGGGCGCGACGAATCTGTGGTGTGACCAAAAACGGCGGTGGGGGCTCGTTCGGGGCGTTAGCGAGACGCAGGGTGCTCTGGGGGGTGGGCCGCGAGTTTGGTGAGCTGGTCTGGGGCCGGTTGTGCTGGCAGAACGGGGCCGCGCGAGGTGACGTGGCGCGTGGCTCGGGTGTCCGAAAACGATGGTGGGGGTTCGTTTGGCACAATGGAGGGGAATGGGGGGTCCTGGCCGGTGGGACGAGTGTGCGGGGAGTCGAATGGGTCCGTGTAGGGGTGGGGGTGACGAGAAAACGGGGTCCGTGCGGCGGCGCTGCGATTTTCATTGGGTTGTCCTAAACTCGCAGTAGCGGGCTACGTGGGATCCTGATGGGGAACGCGGGGCTCCGGAACGTCGAACGAAGTTGCGGGGGGTTGTCTGGACATGGCTGGGTCTAAAGAAAGTGCAAATTCGGGGGGTCGAAAAAAGTGACGTGGCCTGCCGCTTGGGTGCTGAGAAGGGTCGCGGGCGTGTTTTTTGGGTCAACGGGGGGCGACGCGGGGCCCTATTGGGTTGAACATGTGCACCGGGGGGTAATTTGAGTGTTGTACGGCCGTGAGTGAAGAGAAAATGCGCGGTTGCGCAGCTGAGGCCGAAAAAAGGTCGTCTCGCGAGAAAGTCGTAAGGAGTGGGAACCCGAGAGAAAAAAGAGAGAGGCGTGGAGTCGAAGAACACTCTCATCACCACGTTGGAGAGGTACCGAGGTACCTCTCCGGGGGCTCACGCAGGACTCGAGGTGGAAGTCGACTGGATAGGATAGGAATGGGTCTCTCTACTACATCAGGAAGGCTACTAACTAGGTCAACTGTGGGAACCCAGTCACGTGACTGCCAGGTCCCACTACTCCAACGTGCGCCAGCATTTCTCGAAGTGGCGCGCTTGTATACATATTTCCCACAACCGTGGGTTTCCTTTACCTCTTTCACTTTGGAAACCCTGCAGGTTAGTACAAGTTCTCTCCTCATTAGTTACAATGTATAATAGGTAGTAATATTAATACCTTTGGAAACCCTGCAGTGAGTGATGCCTTGTGTAAACCCACAGTCGCCCTTACAATTATTATGAACATGTATTCAGAAAATAGAAAATGACTCAAATATTTAGGATTTCTAGACCAATATCTATGGCTTTTATTGTGAGGACAGAATTGTAGACTATTTGGTTGCCAGATAATCGGGACCTGGCTTGTGCCTGAATTATCTCAAGATCAGAAGATCTGCCTGACAATAAGATCCACAGATATCCAGCCAGAAATCCTATATATTTGGGTCTTTTTCTTTTTCTGAATACATGTACACAATAATGAAAACAATAAAGCAAATAGTTTTAAAATGTGACTGGATATTTGCACATTATTTTATCACAAAAAATACTTGTCTGTCTCCTGTGACAGGTGGTTTGGAGTTCATCTGTTTTCAATCATCCTTAAGCACCTAGTGAATAGTCTTTCAATTTTTTGTGAGCAGATATTCAGTGACATTTTGAAACTATTTATGTTGTTGTCTTGTGAAAATATCCCAGAGAAGAATTATTTCAAAGACAGGGTGCAAAGAGGATGAACACTGGCAAGAATCAAGAAATATGGAGAAGAGTGATGATGAAGAAGCATGTATTGATATTGATAGAGAATGGATATGCGTTGTTAATATAATTGTTTCATATTGTAATAGTATCAAGAATTAACTAATAAATAAATCTTTGAGTTTACAGGTATGAATAGTGAATGACACAATAAACTTATGGGTTTTGCTGCAGGCACAAGACTAGTACAGTAACACAAAAGACAACACAGAAACATGAATTGAGACAATGACAACTATATGACTGAAAACCACAATACAACAACAGCAGCAACAACAACAGCAACTAAAAAAGTCCAGACAAAGTCCAAGCAAAGTCCTAGCCAAGTCTGAGGACTAATTTGACTCCCAGGAGTCTGTCTGAGGTAAATGGTTAGAGAAGAGGAAAGAAGTCCATATAAAAATTTGTGGGGTACAATCCGAGTAACAAACAATATTGTGCTAGGGAGGGAGGGTCAGTGAACTTGATAGAATAATACAGTGAGTAATAACCATCAGAAATAGAAATTGTGGATACAATACCTGGATATGGTGATGCTCAATGTTGTATTCGAGACTGTAATAACCAAAAGTTGCTGGGACAAAGGCTTGTGATATCCATCAAGAACAGTGGCATAACCATGTCACTTGTTATGGTCATCAAAGCATACAGTATTCAATGGCTCCTTTGAACACAAAAAATTAACCTGAAATGCCACAGGTAGCCAATTATCTTGAACAAAATCTGAGTTGACCAAAAGTTGCTTATATATTTAAAGACCTCTCATACCAATTTTCAAAGAAATCTGTTAATATTTGAATGTTTTATGATCAAAACATTAGTGTTCAAAGGAGTGATCAGATTTCTCTCTGCTTTGTGACTATTCAGTTTCTAATTTTATTGATGGTTCTGAATCAAAATCAATATCCAGATAGGTTCAGATGATACACTGATAGAATTAGAACACTTTTTAGCAGTAGAAATCAGTACAGAATCAATTATATTAGGGTGTTCAAAGGACTGGTAGTGTTCAAAGGAGCCATTGAACACTGTACTGGACATTTGTAGATTGTTAAGAAGATCAGAATCTCCAACAAATATTTTGGGGTTTTTTGGAATCAGTGTATCTAACAAAAGGATCATGACCAGACTACATATGTGTGGACAAAGCTTGCATGCTGCTCAGAACCAGTATTGCCAATGGAAGCTGGAATATCTGGAAGGAAACTACCTGATTTATTGTGGATTCTTATCATTATGTCAACCACAGAACAGTGGACTATCTTTGTTGTAAATGGTGCAATCTTGCTCCATTGAATGGATCTGCTCCAAATCTGGTTATTGTGGAATGTGATAGACAATGAAGACCTTATTACAAATGTGCTTTTAATACCAAAGTGAGTATTAGATGATTTCTCTTTTAACTTGTATTGAAATTGATGATATTAATAGGCATGTGAGCAACTAAATGCATGGCTGGGTGGATTTGAACCTATTCTCAAAAGAATGCTTCCTTGTAATTTTGACTGGTTTTTACATGCAATGTTGTTTCTTCATACAGAACATGTCATTGACAAGCAAAACTCAAAAGGTGCTCAGAAAAATGAAGACGAAGATATAGATGAGGATGAGGACTATGGAATTGATATTGACAGAGATGACTGAACATTGGAATACTCGATGGCATTTTTCTCTATAATATATATAAGCAATCAAGCTGAATAGTCATTAAATCAACTGATTCTAGTTCTAGTCTTAAAGTTGTATTAGCTTCAATATCAGTGAAAATATATAAAGCAAGCCCAATAAAAGGCTTACATGCTTTACATTGAGCGATGTAGGACATTGAGATGTAACCAACTTAAAGAGTGAGTCAAATAACAGCAAAATGGTTAAGAAATGCCAAGTTTTTTTAGGGATTCCCTAGGGACAACTTGAATAAAAATTCAGAGCTAACAAGCCAAATCAAAGGCTTTGAAGCTTTGAATTGAACATTAACAAAAAAATGGTAACAACTTGAATAGTGAGTGAGATATAAGCAAAATGATTGAGAAAAGCTAAGTTTTTTAGGGATTCCCTAGGGAGTCCCTAGGGACAACTTGAATAAAAATCTAGACCTAACAAGCCAAATCAAAGGCTTTGAAGCTTTAAATTGAACTGTAACAACAAAATGGTAACAACTTGAACAGTGATTGAGGTTATGAAAAGCCGAGTTTTTTAGGGATTCCCTAGGGAGTCCCTAGGGACTACTACAAATACTGCCTAGGGAGTAAAATTTGATGAAATTGGGATTTTCAGATGGAATCCCTAGGGAATCCCTAGGGACTCCCTAGGTCATGTTGGATGAAATGTAGTCCCTAGGGAGTCCCTACCATCCCTAGGGAGTCCCTAGGGAGTACCGTCCCTAGGTTGTCCCTAGGGTGTGGGTAGGAACACGTGGTAGAGTGAAAAGTACTGCCAATTTTCTCAATTAATTCAAAAAGGTGCAGTTACTGTCATCACATAGTAAAACGGCTGTAAACTATTGAAAGTTGTAAATCACAATGATACATGGAACCATTCTGAATACATCGGTTTACTATGAAATGTGTCTTCTATATACTGTAATTGAAATTTGGCTATTGATTCAGGCATCAAGCATTGATGACACATATGTAACATGTCCAGATATTGTATTCTTCAATCATTGTTAGACTGTGACTCTGCAATTTGAGGATCCACAATATGCAAGAGGTGTGCCTTTTTGCTAAAAAGATGAGAATGAGCTATTGAAAATCCATTATCTACCTATAATCCAGATTTAATGTTTGCATATTCTCTTTGTATCACCACTGGATAGCTAACTATATCCAATGTTCAATGTGTACTGATCACATATGACAATAGTAACCTGAACATATTGACCAAACACATTGACTGAACACACCGAACATGTCCAATATGTTCAGTTTGTGGTCCATGAAACTGAATTACAATTCATTGTACAAATTCAATCAAACTACCTTTACTTCTCATATGTGATGCATAACCTTTTGTTCAAAGACGTGTCATATTAACTGGACGAAATCTGCAGGTGCAACAGGCATATTTACTCCTTTATATCTAAATTGATAACGAAATTCACTGCTGTACTGAGAAGCCTATGTTGCTATTGGATTGTATCTTGGCCCAACCTTCACTTCTTCCCATCCTGTCATAAATATGATGCTTTGCTATTTAATAATTGCTTTCCCATCATATTAGTTTGTTCTGGCATGATTGGAGCTTCTCTTGAACTAATTATGTTCCTTGTCCTTTTGTCTTGATCTCGAATCATTATGCAGTTGACTGCATTTATTGTACTATTTTCGTGTCCTTTGATGAAACATCAACAAATTATACACCTCACCCTTATGAGCCCATTCAATGAATACATTGAAACAGCATCTGAGGTACCAATGTGTGAACTCCATAGTTTCTCAATGTTGATAGTTCTGCTTGCACTTTCTCTGCTTCAATATGGGATGTCAAATGTGGCACATAATGCACATCCAACAACTGTCGAGACTTTTATTTCTGCTATTATTTGTGCAATTGCAATGCCCTGAATTCAGGTAGGGACATCTGCAAAACACTTTGTGCTGAAAAATGATGAACCGGCCAGTTAAACCATCAACCTGTTCCTTGTGATTCCAATGTACATAGCTATTATATGTATCTGTAGACAAAGTTATCATATTTGGTTCATTCGGTCTATATTGCACTGGCAATTCCTCAGAATACAGCAGGGATACTAGTTGGACAATACAGAACTCTCAGTACTGTTCAGACAGGTTTTCAACTCATTCATATGTCATAATGTGCACATTACACTAACAAAGAATTTGATTATTGTCATGAAGTCGGCTTAGCAGTGGACTACCCTTTCCCAACTTGGCATCTTTGATCTGGTGACCTTATTGTTCTTGCTCATTTGAGAGAACAAATTCTCACAGTTACAAAGTCAGCAGTCACACGGTTTCAAATTTATTCACAGGGCTTCAAAATTGTTCCCACACTTTGCAACAATTGTTCCCACGGCTTGGCAAATTAGAGTCTGACCCTGAGTTGAAAAATCCACCATATAGAACGATTCCCTTATAGGGACTCGTAATATATGCATTTTTGACTGTTTGCCCATGATCTTCCTGCAATTGGCTGCTTTGGCTTCTTGAGAGGAGTCAGAGAAGAGTTTTATTCAATCAGTTGGGTTCTCTTCAAGCCAAGCAATGAGTCTGTCAGTTTGCCATGAGTTGGTGGTACCTTCCCAATAGAATTTGGCCTCTGATAAGTCAGTCATATCCAGGGGAAGAGTTGTTGAAGATGGAAGTGAAGATGATCCATGGGTGGCAGTTGTTCCCTTAAAATGGCTCTGTTTGAAGCCAGCCAAAGAAAGGCATGCTATACACAAGGAGGAGGGACATTTGGAGTGGGGCATGGTGCAAAAGAAAATCACCATATATAGATATAACAAACCAAAATGTTATTCTGTAATACATGCAGTGACTGATCTACTTGATGCTTCCATACTGGGCTATACTACCTAATTCAGCTTCAAGATACCTGACAAAGACTTTCAGCAGGAACTGCATAGGCAAACTTAAAGTCCCCTGATATTTAGCCCCCTGGTCAGGCAGAGTAATGATGGATTCAGAGGTGATATTCAGGGACATGTCATGATCAGGATCTCATCAGGATCATATTCTTCATCCCTCCCCTCATTCCCCTCATTCCTGCTCCAGCCACTCATAAGAAAGCAGGTCATCCAAAGAATTGCTCCCCCTCCTTACTGCCTTCAAGCTCCTGGTGCAAATAACAATGCCAGAAATGTGTTTTTCAGCATGGAGGAAAGACCAAGATGGAAAAGCAGGAGCTATCAAGACAGTAGTAGTAGATGGACAGGTCTGGTTTGGTCCAATCCTCAGCCAAATTTGGTGATTGTTATGAATCCCTTCAACAGTGGCTCTAGCAATAATCAATTTAACTTGGGGTCAGTTTCCAGAGGGGAGAAAAGCAGCTTTCATTGTTGCTTACAGATAAGGCAACACTGCTAAGAGGGAGTGTTTGAGGTCTAGCATTACAGCAAACCATGGGGGTTACCCAAAACCAGATGGGTCAGCCCAAAAACCAGACTGAATGTAAAGAAGGGGAAAAAAGGAAACATAGTCCAACAGTGAAGGTTTAAATACTTGGAGGTTAGGGAATTGCCATGAAAGACAGACTACCAGGTCAAGTTCTGCAAAAGAAGAAGATTGAGAACAATAAGGCTGTCTTGAAGAGGCAACATATCTGTCTATCTAACTGTGTTGTGGCTGCATACCATAAAGATGCCATGAGGCAAACATAAGGCTGTCTCATGTCATTGTTCTTGTGATCAGCTTTGATTGGCCATGTGTCATTAGGGTCCAGGACTTGGATGATTTTTCATCAGGTCATGTGTCATGTAATATAGCCATATCAGGGTACATATCTGCTGCAATAGGCAAGTAGGTAGGCTATCAACAATTGGATTTGAGGGGGAATTGGCCAAAGGGGAAACAATGAGTGAGTGTCCTGGCATGGAGAGGGCCACAGGGATGATGTCAGAATAGGATATTGGGGAGAGGAGTTTATGTATGAAACAACCAATGGTGTCAATGAAACAATTGATATTGGAGGTATGTTTTGACTAAGGTGTGTATAAAACAATCATATCTTCTGAATGTTAGTGTTTCATCTAGGGGAGGGTAAATGAATGTGGGTCTAGGTTTCAAGTCATGGCACAGGTGACAAGTTGGTGGGAATGGGTCATTGGCTATTACATGTGGTGATGTCTGGTGAACAGCAAAAGACAGGGAATTGAGGTCACTTCATTTGGATGTCAGAGAGGTCTTGCATGAGATCAAATGGGGGATCTTGGAGATCATTGGGTATAGCAAAGTAGGGAAGTAAAGTGTGATCAATGGCTGGTTCAAAGATAGATGCAATAGAGGGATGTCATCAGATGATCAAGATGGACATTGACACAGGATATGAAAGTGAAAATGACATATCCAGGAATAGAAATTGTCAATTATGTGTTGATATATTGTTGAGGTGGAAGTTAGAAGTATCAATGGCAGAAAGATGTTGGTGCTAAAGATACATAACAAGATGGAAACTGACAAGGAAGGTGATGGCAATGTCACTTATAACAATCATAGTAACAAGCTGTGTCAGGAGTACAGTCATTATGTACCAGTTTGTCATGGGATGGAGTGAACAATATGTCAGGGGAAAAAGACAATGTCAATGGTGTCCATTGGCAAGGATACTATTCAGGTACATTAAAATCACAAGGGTATGTGTCTATGGTTGGTTTGGATTGTTCTAGAAGAAATGATGAAAAAGGAAACAAGGACAAAGAGTATTGTCCAAAAGAAGAATAAGTGCAGCCAATGAAAATGTGGGAATAAAAGAAAGTGTAATGGGAATACAAAACATGACAAAGCAAAGGAAAAAGAAAACAAAGAGTGTGTGGCAGTGCAGAGTCATCACAGTGATTACTATATACCCTGCATTTCCTCTTTGTCTTTTTCTCTTCAGAAACCTGCAGAAAAGCTCCCACTACTTAGAGTAGTATGTTAATACAATACTTTGGAAACCTGCAGAACTGAGTGAGGCCTCCCCTCTCAGTAAAACAGAGGCCCTTACACTTTGTAAACTAAAATTGATAAAATCACCAAAGAATTATGATTGGTGTAAACTCAAAAGAAGAAGCACATGCCTGAATATCTTCAGAGTTTCATTTGTAGTGAGCTTGACACTTGTGGGAAAATTTTTGATCAATTAAAATAATATGGACTTGGTGAAATTTTCTGTGCTCTACCTTGTATCTCATGAAGTACTGCATGGATTCACATGGTTACAAAGGGAAAGTTGTACTATTTCTTAAGGGCTATCTACTGCCATCATTACATTTGGACCATATTTTGTATTTGGTGACTTGTGGATAAAACAAAAGGTAAACCAGTACTTTTTGACACCCAAAATGATATTGTCAAATTATGGCATCAAATGAACTCCTATGAAAGAAATTGTATGGAGACATTTGTTCATTTTTTCAAGAGCTAAAATTACATATACCATGTTTTTCTTTATTTGTGTCCTTTGAGCTCATAATCATGATTCTTGTGGCAGTTCAACCCTAATGTGGACAAACATAGTACAGATGAAATATTGCCTCAAGGGACAAAAATAAAGAAAGACATGGTATATGTACTTTTAGCCCTTGAAAAAATGAACAAATTTCTCCCTACAATTTTTTTCATAGGAGTTCATTTGATGCCATAATTTGACAATATCATTTTGGGGGTCAAAAAGTACTGGTTTACCTTTTGTTTTATCCACAAGTCACCAAATACAAAATATGGTTCAAATGTAATGATGGCAGTAGATAGCCCTTAAGAAATAGTACAACTTTCCCTCTGTAACCATGTGAATAAATGCAGTACTTCATGAGATACAAGGTAGAGCACAGAAATTTTCACCAAGTCCATATTATTTTATTGTGTTTGTCACATGACTTTGCGGTCACACAGAGAATGCATAGGCTGGAATGCAATTGCACTATCTCCCTCAATCCTCAACCTATCGACTAGCCGTTTGGACCATGAGATTCCACACCCCTACACTCGGTGCAAGGGATATTACAGATCTGTCATATCCATGCAACTCTGAAGAATTCTGATGAACTCCGCTCTGGACTTTTCTGCCATTTTATCTTATCTTATCCTCTCGTGTATGTTATTGTTCCTTTTTCTTGTTACACTCTATTCTTCTTCATCTCCATTTCTCCAGACTCCTATCTGTTTCCTTCCCTTTGTTTACTTGTCACCATACATAGCAACCTTTTATCTCTTTTATCCTTCTCTGAACTCCGGTTCCCTTTCCGGAGTACTTATTATCTCTATGTTACTAAGGACATAACAATTAGTTACCCAGTATATAAGCTAGAACTCCAATGTCCTGTAACTCTGTTCTGAAAATCAACTTGAGTTCCCCTCATTCTCAAACTTAGGGCTTTGCCTTAAGCTAACTATCAGTCTCTGTCTTCAGTCTGAATCTCTGGGCTAACTCTGCTCCATCCACTTGTGCTTACTCAGTATGGCTTAAGGAAGTAGCAAAACTACTTCAAGAGTTCACACCTCCGGTCCTCTGACAACTCCATTCCATCTGGAGTTGCATGTCTCTAACAAGATCCTAATATGCATTTTTCAAAATCTCACTTTTTTGCACCCCCCATCCTCGTCCAACACCTCTTACAACAACCTAGCAACAAGCAAATGGTAAGATTACATTTCCCATAGTATTTTCTTGGTGTATAATTCATTTATGACCCAGAATGGGAACCTGAGGCTCAACCTGCAGCCTTCCAGTCCTCACAACTATCCTCGACAGTGCCTGGCACCTGAAACAGCTGCCATTTGGGCTCCCTGTCGATCCTGCAGTCTCCCTCCATCAGTATTTGCAATCTTGAGGCCACGACAGACAGCACAGCAAGTTCTGGCATTACCATTTGCATGTTGACCACTCTTTCCCACGCTCATTGAGGGTCTCACCCATCGCACCCAGACTGCCAAGACACGCCAGGTCTATGAGCTCATCCTCTCAGCAGTACACCACTCCCTAGGCAACCAGGCCCAGGACATCATCCACAGTGCTTCTGATATCTCTCTTGAAATTATGTATGTTACTCCTATGGAGGCCCTCATTCAGGAAATAGTCAGTAACTTTATTGTATTATTCAGTGGTATTATTGACAACACCGCTGTCCCCATTCAGGATACAGGTTAGTGAGCTCACGGGCAATGTGCAAGTCATTTTAATGATGCCAGAGTTGTGGGATGTAATCACGTGCAAGAGCATAGACACCCTCATCCGCCTACTCATCATTGAGAAAATCCACCCCTTACATGCTGACCATGGGCATGTGCTCGAAACTGTCATCACCCAGGTAATTCATCACATGGAGCACACATGAGTACATATCCAGCTTATCAGGTTCTCAGTGACGCTCCCCAACTACCAGGATGTTGCCATGTAGAACCCCAACCATGGCCTCTTCTATTTTGATGCATTATACTGCCCATGTGACCTAGTAAATATGTAACTAGTGCATGCTGAAGTGAATTTCATTTTAATCACTTTTTGTGTATCAAAAAGGCAACAGTCAGATCGATTTTACAACAAGTATAACAGCAGGGTATACAACAACATGCACTACATATATCTGATGTCTGAGCTATCACAGATCCTTCCTGTGTCTCACCATGTCAACAAGAAGAAGCAAATAAAAAAATTGATCAGTGCAAATGTGAATGTCATCTACACATACCCACAATGATAATACCATCCAAAAACATCACCCATCGAGTATTCATACAGCAATTCCTGCAAGATGCAAGTGACATCATTTGAAGAAAGTTTGGACATGGTGAGGCAGGCATACTCTCCCTTGCAGTGGAGGTGATACTTTATAGCAGAGAAAACTAGTTCGATTGGGTTGTAGTTGGGTGAGTAGGGTGGTAAGAATTCGTATCACATGCCTCTGGTAGAAGGATGAATCAGATACAACTAAAATACTGTAACCACTTACCGAGATGGAATGAGATCCAGGATTGCAGGGTGCTTGTGGATTTGGCAGTTGTCCATAATGACAACAGAATTTGGGCTGGGATGTAGGATCATTTGGTCCAATAAACAAGAGACAAAGTCATAGAAAAGATCAGAGTCAAATATGTCACAGTGAAGGAACCCATCATCCAGAGACAGTGCTGGCAAAACAGAGTAGCTGTAAAAATGGCAGTGAGTGACTCTTTTTGAGCAAAATAGAAAGAAAAGAAAGCCTTACCATCGCCCACTGCAGAAAAAAGCCTTCCAAGTTGCTGGTTTTCCCCAGAGTGACCAAGCCTTTCCTCAATACATAGTATGGTGGTCAACTGCACTCTCATTTATGAAGACCAGCTGGTTGGCATCATAGCTTCCAATTCAAGCCACAAATTTTGCGTGGAGTTCCCCGCTTCACTCAATCACTTTCCACATCAGCTGGAGGATATTAGTAATGATCTTAAGATATGTATGCAAAACTTACTTTCTTCATGGTGAAACCACCCCTCTGCAGCATTTGCCACACTGTATTGAGAGACACAGATACCCCACACTCCACTTCCAAATCCAAACGAAGCTTGTCAAGGTACAAATCTGGGGTGTTAACCATCATCATGAACAGATGCTGTGGTTTGTACTTGATTAGAGCAATCACTGGAAAAGCTTTTTTACTTACCTCGACATCATAGTCAGACAGAGCCCGATGGAGCTGATGTTTCACTCTCCAAGCTGGAACCTTGATGCTACCAGTCCACTGGAAGTGAGCTAGGATTTTCTTGACTGTACACTTGCTGACATCTGTAAACATGCAGACCTCCTTGATTGACATCATCGCCACTAGACGAACAATGATCCACTGTACAGGCTTGGGGGTCACTTTGCCTTGACCCATGGTGAGGGTTCAAAGTAAAACAACCACTTGCCTTATTTGGCACTCGGAGTTGCACTAGTCACACTATGCAACCATGACTCACCCAACCAACTCTCTTCCAATCCAGTCTGTTATGATCTCCTACAATGGATTATGGAACATTACTGTGTGTGTCAGCTCTATGCTCATGAAAGGGGTAAGTACTTACTTGAGAACTTACATGTGCCACTGTGACCACCCGAAATTGACTGCCATGATCTAGCTTGGCTGAAAAATATATATATATATATCATATAGGCATTGTACCTTTTTTTCCCTCCCCACCACAGCACACTATGGGAAAAGGAGCTGAAAAACAACAACAGGAGGCTGCAAAGGCCAAATGAAAGGCCATTGCAGGTCAGTATTTGCCTCTGCCTGTATGTGGCACTAACTTCATTGCTCCAGTCAAGATGGAAGTTGCTCCCACCCCCACCTTGTCGAGGACTACAAATCTGCTCAGGCAGTTGAGATGCTTCTGAGGGAAATTCAATCAAATGAGGATGAAGATGAAGACGATGGAGTGCACAACCACAGTCAATGATTCTCAAGCTGACACAGAATTTGATGACGAGGACCTTGATGACTATTATGAGGAAATCAACACTCAGGATGTAGCTGACTCCCAAGAAAGTGCCACCAAGAAGATTGTGCCTGTCCAGCCCACAGCAAAAGCTATCCAAGCAACTGCTACCACTGCTAAAGTCACCTGGGCAACCGCTGCCACCACAAAGGTCAAGCTACCATTGCCACCTGAAAATGACAACAGCGATGATGCACTCTCTGATTCCGACAGTGTGTAAGATTTTTTGCAACATGATGCTTGCTCACTTCATCAATGGCTCCCTTTTTATTTACCCTCGAAGTTCTCAGTGTCTTAACGCAATTGCGTGATATCGACGTTGTGTCATCTAGCATCGCATTCTATTTTTTACAGGAAAAGATCACAAAATCTTTGAATATCCATCCTCAATCCTTACATGTGCCATATCGCTTTAGTACTGACACCAAGGACACCCTTCCATGCGACCTTACGAACCATGCCCATTTCAACACACTACTCAAGCTTCTACATGATCGCTCTATTCCTGGAAAGACAGCCCTCAACTCAGAAGATGAAGCCATTTACACTTCAGGTTTTCAACAAAGGTGACTCTCCTTTTGCCATGGAAAAGAAGGTATAGGCATTCATACATATCCTCATTACAACTAATTCAATATTACTTTTAGCCTGGATCAGCAAAATCCAAAACTGATGCTGCTTCGAAAGAGCAGATAAAATCTGCGGCCAGTCATCTCCATGAACAATGTATCACTGTCTGTTTCAGTCTTACAGAGAAATGGGCCTGTGACATCCACAGCCTCGCTGACAAGCCATCTCTGTGCTTCAAGAATCCCACCACTGGCTTATGCCATCCCATCACTGAGAATAATTTGGACCTTTGGGCTTTGCTCCATGTATGTAATACTTTTATCTGTGCTTTTCTACTGATGAAAAATGATTTTCTAGCTCAATTATCCCATAGCATATCCACTCAACAAGTCACCTGTTCAAGTGAATGTACTAGGTAATACTGCATGTAGGCATTTGACAAGCCACCTATTCAAGTGAATGTACTAGGTAATACTGCATGTAGGCATTTGACAAGCCACCTGTTCAAGTGAATGTACTAGGTAATACTGCACGTAGGCATTCGACAGCTAAACCCATTGGAACCGGGAATGTGAATGAACCAGCCATTCCCTTTCCATATGGCTGTTACCCAACACCATTCATGTCCCCAGTAATGTACTACTCAATGGGTTACTCTCAATTGCCACCAGGGTTTCTCTCACATGCTTTTGGATTCACAGCACCTCCCTCTGGATTATTCCCATCTGTAGGACTTGCCCCACCCACCAATGCCACTCCTGGATTCACCACACCTCCCTCTGGGTTCCCCCCACCTCTGGGACTCACTCCACCCACCACCACTACTCCTGCTGTGGCTTTTCAACTGTTGAAATATCCTGCCATTCAGGAGTGAATCAATTATTGTGACCAACACCCTGACCACTCTGGGCAAATCTCACCACCCTGCTTCCGAAATTTCAAGGTCAAGGATTCCGCTATGTAAACCAACTTGCTGGCGATCATGTCACAATTGAGAAGCTTGCAGATTGGCTCTCAATGGGCCCAGGTACAGCTGACCTCATCATTGGATATGCAGAGGAGGATTGTCAGCTTATTGTGGTGGGTGTTCACAATGGAATTGGCAAGTGGGTTGGTTGTGGCAGCGAATTAATATATCATGTTTTCACAATGATCCCGACATCACTCTTATTTTTGTTTGTTGCTATCCAATGGTGTTTCAACACACCCATCCATTTTTTTCATGTAAAGTGCTCAATGCACTTTTTTTTTTTTTTGATATTCAAATATATGTTGGGGTAAAAAAAATGTTTTGTGAAAGAACTAAGAATGATGACTATGAAAAGAAAGGTTACTGTCAAAACCATCACCTGCCCCCAGTGTAACACCCCATACTGCTTTTGGCAGCTTGAAATGAACAGACTCATAGTATGCGTCACCACCTTGGCTCCCTGACTCTGAGCACATGGTCATTGACAGTTGACATGGGCATATGTGTTCATGAGGTTGACGGTCCTCCCTGGCCAGACCATGGAGCCAGGTGCAACTTTTGCAGTATTGGGAACAGCAGCAGGGAGGGAAGGGCAATCTTGGGACTGATGAGTTGGGAGAACTGGTCATTGGAGATGGGACCAAGGATGTCCTGGGCCTGGTCACCTAGGGAGTGGTGTACTGCAGAGAGGATGAGCTCATAGACCTGGCATGTCTTGGCAGTCCAGGTGCGATAGGTGAGTCAATGAGCATGGGAAAGAGTGGTCGATATGCAAATGGTAATGCCATGCTGTCTGTCATGGCCTCGAGATTGCAAACACTGATGGAGGGAAACTGCAGTATCGACAGGGGGGCCAAATGGCGGCTGTTTCAGGTGCCAGGCACTGTCAAGGATGGTTGTGAGGACTGGAAGGCTGCGGGTCAAGGATGGTTCACATTCTGGGTTGTAAATGAATTATACACCAAGAAAATACTATGGGAAATGTAATCTTACCATTCGTTGGTCAACAGGTTGCTCCTGGTAGTCATAAGAGGCATTGGACAAGGATGGGGAGTGCAAAAAAGTGAGATTTTGAAAAATGCATATTAGGATCTGTAAAGTCCCTTGCACTGAGCGTACAGGTGTGGAATCTCATGGCCCAAATGGCTAGCCGATAGGTTGAGGATTGAGGGAGATAGAGCAATTGCTTCCCAGCCTACAGTTTTGGTGCATTCTCCGCATGACCACAAAGTCACGTGACAAACACAATAATTGATCAAAAAATTTCCCACAACTGTCAAGCAACAAACGACCGTAATTCACAACAGCTAAAAAGTGACTTACTGAAATTTGCCAATTTTAGTTGAACTGTGGCAACACTATCACAAGATTTCTTTTGTCTTAAATTGTAGAAATCATTTGAGAGAGTGAAAATAAAAATATCTACCCCAGCAATTGAGAGCAGCCAGTCATTATGCAGGCTCCTACCAAGCCGCTTGTGAGAGGGTGAGGGATTAGGTCCCAGCACAAGAAATTACCGTAGTTTGAATGTCCGATATCAGTATCTAGGCTAGGATAATTCCAAAACTTACATCTCCAATTATAAATTTTTTCAAAAGTCAGAACTTTTATTTCCCTCAACCCTTTCTAGAGCGGCTTGCAAAAAATGTTTGTAAACAAAGATTGCCACAACCGCGTTAAGTCCCAAAATAGTGCACAATTATAAAACAATATTCTCGACTTGTGCTAAACATGTCAGAAATTTTATCTACACCTGTCCCAACATTGGATACACTCCAAGAAGCAACCAAAAAAACCTTTGGTCACCTCCCATGCCTTTGGCAGGTCCATGTGGTGCAGGCCATCCTACAGCGCGACAAAGATGTGATTCTTGCTGCAGCAACAGGATCTGGCAAAACACTTACATTTTGGATGCCCCTCCTTCTGCGAGCTGACACCATCCAGGTTGTCTGTGCACCTCTCGACATCCTTGGAGCAATGAATGTCCATTCTCTTTCCCAATGTGGCATCCGAGCAATCACTGTCACCGCCGAGAACGCAACCGCCGCAACATTCCAAGTGTGTAAGTGTATCAGCTCATGTAACACCAACTAATAGACAGCTTACCAGGATATTGCCAACCTCAATTACCGTGCCGTATTTTAACATAGAAACTCTGATGAAACAAAACGGAGGCTTCGCGAGCTTGTGGAAAAATCATATATTCACAAGCAAACCTGTCAGTATGACCTTCGATGAAGGATACTGCATTAGTAAATGGGCTGGTTTCCGCCAGGACTACAGACAAGTTGAAAGGCTTCGGTACCTTCTTCCCAAGCATGTCCACTTCTATGTGGTGTCAGCAACACTGCCGATGCTGGTTCTCCGTGATGTAATGGATGCGCTGAAGATTTGACAGGACAAAGTTTCTTTAATTCACCGCTCAAATGATCAGCCAAACATAGAACTTACCATTCGGGAAATGGTGCACCCAGCTAAAACATTCCTTGATCTCGCATTCCTCGTTCCCGAGAACCCCCAGCCGGGATGGAAACCTCCAAAGTTCCTGATATTTTTTGATGATATTGCAGAATCAGTTTGTGCTGCCAGATTCCTGAGAAATCGCTTACCTGTACACCTGTGTCGGCTGATCAAATGGTTCAATTCGGAGATGTCGCCCGAGTACCACGAAGATGAATCTGAAAATCTGAAAGAGGGCAGATCGTGGGGCCTGTTGTGCATGGACTCGTTTGGCATGGTAAGTTAGCATGGCAGATCTGTAGATCAGAAAATAACCCAATAAAACGAGATAGGGTGTGGACTTACCTGACATCATGTTAATCATACAATGGAAAGCTACTTGCGACATGTGCATGCTTTGGCAGCGATTTGGCAGGGCGGTCCACAACCTCATCTCATGTGGAGTCGCTGTGCTCCTTGCAGAACCCAAATACTTTGACGCTCACATTGAAAGGAAAGCAGCGCATGTTGAAGAGAAAAAAAGGAAAGCAGTTGACAAACTTGAGAATGCATGACTCACCAAGAAGATTCAACAAGCTCAGGCTTCTCCAGAGTCATCCAATGCCATGGCAGCCATAAATGGTGATCGTCCGGGGGAGGTTGATGAGGTCAGGAGTGAGGTTAGGTTGCAGTTGCTATACAACCAAGTTCCCGCTGAGTCAGGAGGGGGGAGAGGGCTGCAAAAGAATAAGGCTTTGGAGCCGGTTATGGACGATTTCATAAATGCGAGAACCCGAGCTCACCTGCACTGTTTCCACAAACCTGTGTGGATCTACTTCGGTAACCTTGAGTTAGGTGAGTAAGAAAACGCGTTGATGGTGTCGTGTCCAATTGACACTTACATAAAAAGCTTCTGATCACGAGGCATGTCGACCTGACCTCCCCAATGGTTGCCTGCATTGTGCCTACTCCTTCCCCATCGTCTGCTGTGAGTTGTGCAGCCTGGACACCTTTATGGACTTTTCAACCGTCGACCCACAGCTCCGACTGAACCCGTTACCTCCCCGCTCTCATCTCAAAGACTACATACCAGGTCAGAGGGAGAAAGAGCTGCGGTTGGCGCTACACGACTTTCGGTGGGGCAAGATCACCGAAATATTTGGTCAAAATACCTTACGAGACCTTGGTCCTAGCCTGATCATGAACGATGACGTTCTGGATTGCATTATCAACTGTGCACACTTTGGCAAGATTCAAGATGTCGACGACCTCATGCGGAAAATGTGCTGGATGTGGGCACATGCCTATGCTGGAGAAGTGGTTTCCATCGTTAAGCGCTATAAGCCTGATTGCCAGGCAAAGCCTTTGACAACCAACACTCCACTTCAGCTGCGTCCATCCATTACACCCTCCATGATTTCATTCACAAGCCCTGTTGCAACTGGCCCAGCAGCCGAGAAGGCTAGATGACGGAACAAATGCCAAGCTTGCAATATGGAAGGCCACATTGTTACGTCAATGTATTCACATCGTTTCAGATAGCTAACCACACCCAATAGCAAGCAATCACAAAAAATGCCCGAGGCATCCGTCCAAGGCTGCTGGTCCTTCAAATATCAAGAATGTGGACCCCACCACAGTAGATAAAGGTCGAGCGTTCTGCTCTGAATTACCACCTAATTGATTCTATGCTATGTAGATCTATAGCTCTCCCAGTATATCTGTTTCATCTACGTCCCCTTCATCTTGCTCTTCGCCATCTTCATCTATAGCCGATTGTTCTAGTAGCCTCGTCAGACCTTTGTTCAACATATCCGGAATTGTATAACCTGATTTGCACCTGCTGAGGAACTGATTTGTACCATGAGAATGCATGTAATTTGTGAGGGTCTCATAGGTGGATTTCAGATCTGGGGGTATGTGTCATGTCGTCAACCCACCCAGTAAGAAATTTCTTTCGATGTTACCATGGCATGCATGATACACATCGATTAATGATGACTCCATGATGACTCAATCTTTAGTATAGTTGGCAAAGTTGCCACCGAAGATTACCTGCCATGGCCCATGAGTGAGAATTAGAATGTAACACTGTTAAACAGAAGGACCGCTAACCTTCGTCTTGAGATTCTTAAACTCCTGGACCCAATCTGGGGCTCAAAAACAACCCTCCTTTCCAGTTGGGTTGACAAGTACGTTGTAGCAGATTGTGTGGCTGATAGACTTCAGGTAGAGCCAATGAACGTTGTTCAGGTACTTCAACATGTGTGCTGCATATTTGTGCTTCCCAGTAGCTTTGAAGATTGCAATCCATGGCAAGAAGACTGTTTCGAGACGACCGATGTCACCATAATTCATGGAATGAGAGACTTCTTCGTAGAGTAGAAAGTATTGATGCATCAGGAGAACATTTTCGTGCTGGGCGTCCCGCTCTTCTGATTCTTTGCTGCACAACACAAATATGTCGGTATCACAGCCAGATCCTGCTGCATATTGCAAGGCAAGAGCACTGGCTATCGAGCATAGCTGGGCTTCATTGGGTTTGGAGTTCGCAAATTTCTCCAGAGTAACCCATAGGGGATTCCTCTTCATGAGCTCTGACCGCCAGGCATCCAGCCTCAGAGCCACTCCCTCCTGCATGATGATTTCATGCATACACCGAAATCCTGGCTTGGAACCTATTTTCCCAATTTCCCTAGAGCAGTGCAGTGCAACAAAGTGCATAAGTGAGTTGTCGTCATCGTGGGACTTCTTGTTTTCAATGAATATGCACCAAAGTGCGTCGGCGCAAGCCATTTTTAGGTGGAAAAGACCCAACACAAAAATGACAAACTGGAAGCATCTGGTAGGTGTTTTTTCTAGAGCCCGTCATTCTAACAATGCACTCACACGCTCTGCATTGCCCAGGTCACCAAAAACAAGGACGACATATTCACTAATGTCAATGTTGCCTGAGGCCCACTCACTGAAAGCTTCATCTGCTAGATCCCCAACACCACCTTAATTCATCAAGTCGGCAATCGCTTGGATGTTACCAGATACTTTGGATTGATTAATGTCCATTGCCTTCGCTGGTGCATGCCTCATCTTGATGGCAGGAATCCTCTCGACGTAGTCGGGCAACCCAACAGTTGAGTGAAATTGAGAAAAATAATCCAGGCCATGGAAACAGAGATCTCAATAGAAAAGCCACGCATTGAACTGGTCTCGTCGGTTGAGATGTGCTGCGTTGTCTGGCTCTGGGTGCGACTTGATGAAATTGAAGTAGGTACATGGAGGTTTGGGATCCTGGCCACTGATTTCAGGATTGAGGGGGGATTTAAGCCATAGGGCTTGGGAGCATCTCAGTTGCTCAACAGTGACTCCGTGCTCCAGGTACATCAGTGTCCCCGATGTCAAATGGGTCAACGTGTCAGCAGACCTTTCGACTGTTGGTAAATTGGTCTTAAAATTGATGTCGAAGTTGTCATATGTGTACCCAACAAGGAGCGTCTGACCCATCATGCGCAGTGTCTTGGTGGTCGCTGCAGAAAGAGACTTTGTAGCATTGTGAATAGCAGTGGTGGAAATTGAAACCCCCAACCATGCAAGAGCTTGAATGACTTTCTGTGGGTGTTACACAAATGTAGAAAGATCCCAATGACGCTTTGAAGTAGATTACATTTCTGATTTGAGCTTTGCATTAGGATGCTAATAATACATGTGGCTTTCTGCTTGGTATGCATGAGCTAAGGAGTGTAGGTTTTCGGAGCACTCACCAAGCTAATGATGGCACTGTGCCGCTGCTTCTTCTTCAGTAGATTCCAAGGGCCTGGGTCCATTGGGTTGCTTCCAATAAAGTCTTGCCCATCATCTCCATCCATTCCCACCCAGAACTGCATCTCGTCATCGTCATCAGACTACTCCCCTTGGTCCAGAGACTCCAGAGAACTTTGCCTCCATTTGAGTTGTTTCAGGTCAGCTGACAACCAGCTGGTCACTGCATTCCAAAGCCCAGGTGCAGTTGTTTGAATCGTTTGAGCCATGTCTTCCAGTCAGAATTCATTGATTTGATCAATTGATGCATGCAAGGCTGAAAAATGCCAACCATTGCTCTTGCTAGTAAGATTCTGGATGAATCTCAGATGGGCTTCATTAACGAGATGACATGCCCATTGTAATACTGGTTGACACAAGTGGGGATGCTCCGAGAGGGCAGCAAGGAGGGAGATACTATTATGAGTGAAATCTTGCACAACAGTGTTGTTATCAAGGCTCGCCTCTTGGAGAATGAAAGTGAGAAATTCAGATAGGGTTGTTTCGGCTTCGGAGAAGTACTGCAGTATAGCAAAGGCCTTCTGCATATTTAACATAGTAGTTGGCAGGATAACTACATAACACGTTACCGAATTGGGTAAGATAAGCTTGTGGCACTTTGTTTACAAACATTTTTTGCAAGCCCATACTGACGAGGGTCGAGAGGAATAAGAGTTCTGACTTTGAAAATTTTGTTTGCGGAGATGTAAGTTTCGGGATTATCCTTGCCTAGATACTACTATCGGAGATTGAAATATTGGTATTTACCCTGTAGCCTCTCACCCTCGGAAGACCGGCTTGGTAGGAGCCTGGTCATTATGTAAACTGCGGAATTGTGGCTGTGCCAATGAAAGAACACTGCAAGCGTATACCCAACCGACTGAACCATTGACAAATTGCAATGCAATGACCGCCCCAGGGCTTTCGAGACGCAGAGTAGCCGGGAGTTCATCTCCAGGAGTCACTACAACCACCTACGACGACGACGACGCACGCGACACATACCCAACTTCGAACGGTAACCCATCTGGCGGGGGCGGTTTGAAGCTGACCACAGCAGCACCACCAGTAGTAGCAGGAGCAGCATCAGCCGCAACAGCTCATGCAGGTTCGGCATTCCAAGGCGGCAGCAAGATTGCTTTTGACCCGCGGGACTTGGAGAGTGATAATGAAGATGGGCGACGGGGTGGGAAGATGCCTCGTTTGACGCTCATGGAGGAAGTGTTGCTGCTTGGAATCAAAGACAAGCAGGTATGTGTTATTGAAAGGCCTCTTTCCCCCCCTCTCTCGCACTGTCTTTTGTGAAGTGGCGGGTTTTCCTACTACGAGAACTATGCTACCGCGGAACGGCAGTGTTGAGTCTTGATATATATATCTGCGTATCCTGCCTCGCTCACCACCAAAATTCACCATCAGGGTTATCTTTCATTTTGGAACGACAACATATCATACGCGTTGCGAGGTTGCATACTGATCGAACTCGCCTTGCGTCGGCGGATTGCCTTGGTCAAGGATCCTATACGGAAGCGAAGCCCACTTCCGGAACGACTTGTAGAAGTGATTGACGAAAGACAAACGGGCGAGACTATATTAGATGAGACGCTGAAAATGATGAAGGCACAGACTGAGAGGATGGGCGTGAATAGCTGGATTGACTTGCTGAGCGGTGAGCCCCATTTTGTTCTCCTACATATTGGATGTTTTGAATAACAACAAAAAACGTCCGCTCAAACAATGGTCGATTGCAGGGGAAACGTGGAATGTCATGAAGATTGGTTTCCAGCTCAAGCAAGTCCGAGAACGTCTTGCGAAAGGGCTCGTGGATAAAGGCGTACTACGCACTGAAAAACGGAACTTTCTTCTATTCGACATGGCAACACATCCAGTCGCAGATGTACGAACGAAGGAGGGCATCGTTTCACGAGCCGTCTCCCTTCTCACCGCCTCCACCGCCACAATACCACCAGCCGCCCTGGGCGAAGAGGGGACACATTGCCGGGCGATACGTGCCGTGTGCTTGGTCTGCACGAGTTACGCTGCAAGCGTCCTGGACAATGCGTTTGGGCGCCTGCAATACGAAAACAGAGAGGCTGCGTTCCAGCGGTGCGATGATATTTTGGCTGAGTTTGCTTGTTGGCCGTTTGGGAGCAGCAACCACAACAACAATGCTAGTGGTGGGTCGAGGAAACGTGAAGGGTCGAGGATTGCCATGGGATCAGAGAGTACGGGGAGGGAGTCGGTTGTTGGTCTGTTGCAGGAGGTGAGGAAGGAGATGGCGGGCGAGGAAGATGTTGGGTTTGAGTTGGTTGCTGGGGTTCTGGAAGTACTCTCAAAATTAGACTCTGTCCTGTAAGTTGTTGTGTTCGCCAGTATTTGGATTGTCGGTACAATATTTCTATCAACGGTTTTTCTCGTGATCCCGAATGACTCGGAGGAGATATATTCCCAGACCGGTACGTACAATTGCCACACACTGGCAGTGACCATCGAAACTTAGGAGACTTGACCATCACTGATATCATATCTTGACATACTGAGGGTGTTTTCGGGGTACACACCGTGACAGCCCCTTTGTGTCGACGAGTGGAGCTTTGCCTTGGATTTTCAACGATGAACATAAATAGATCTTTTGCCTGTAATGTCTGGACATAAAGGGGATATCGGTCGGCCGCCACCTTTCAGGGGCGATGTAGAGTTGTTCATCGTCATGACAGATTATTCATGTCTGGTGTACTTACCTGCAAAGTTAAGTGGTGGTGAGCGCGAGTAGCGCTAGTGAGCACTGAGCTGAATATCAACGATCAGGGGTCATTGCCAGTCCAGACCGCCTTGCCCTAGTGGTAGTTCTGTTAATGCTGTACTCTGGAGCCGGAGCTGTATCAAGACAACAGACACCGTTGATGGCATTGGCCCAAGGGAATTTTCGGTTCAGTCCGGGCTTTATGTCTGAAAAGCCCTGAAACACTGAGCTGACAGTTGCTCGCGACTCGGATTACTGATATAGAGGTCGCCCGCCAACCTGAGTTCCAGTCGTCCCTCGACCATGGGCTTCATATTCGATGCAAGCGACCCTCTCTCCATTCTCATGTCGCCACCACCGGACGAGTCGCCACAAGAACGGTTGGAACGTGAGAAACTAGAGGCAGAGGCACAAGTCGTAAGCGACAAGATCGACGAGGATATCAAGAAGACTCGTTTAGCGTTGAAGAAGAGCAAGAATTCTGTACGGGTATTGCTTCTTGGCCAGAGTGAAAGCGGTCAGTTCGCCATCCCCATTTTCCCTTTATTTATCTTTACTCAATTCCCACACAGGCAAGTCGACGACACTCAAAAGCATGTTTCCTTTATGCTAGTATCATTGGCCGTTAAATCTCACCTCGTATGTCCTGCAGATTTTCGCATGAGGTACTCCCATTCCGCATGGTTGGCAGAACGCTTGTCGTGGAGAGCCGTCATCCAGCTCAATCTCATTCGCTCCGTCATCACAATCGTCGAGGCTCTCCATAGCGAGATGACAGGAGAGCCACCTGTTGTCATCTCTCCCGAAATCGAAGAGGACAGCGAAAGGGAAGAGGTCGACGACACACCTATCGTATTCTCTGACAAGCACCATCTCCTCAAACTTCGTCTCGGTCCTCTCCGTCGCGTCGAAGCCGATCTAAAACGTCGTCTGGGCGCAGGGTGCGAAGAGATACAACCAAACAGCTCTCCAATGCGCGCCACTCCCTTCGATCCTGATTTACCCCCGGAAGTAAATCCCACTCGTCGAACACACACCGAATTCGTCGTACGATGCTGGAAGGACGCTTTCAGCGCTCCCAGTAGCCCACCAAAGTCAAACCTAGCTTTGGGCCAAGAGCGCCAGGAATGTGACGAAGCCACCGAGGTGATCGCTCGCTGCAGGGACGACATCAAGGCGCTGTGGGAAGACGACGTCGTCCAGGGAGTGTTGAAAAAATCTAATATACGTCTCCAGGATTCGGCTGGATTGTGAGTAGTAGCCTCGCCTGCTCGCTCAGCCGTCATTCCGCCTCCACCACGCTAATCATTCCGGACAGCTTCCTCGATGATTTAGACCGAATAGCAACACCATCATACGAACCATCAGACGACGATGTCCTTCGGGCTCGCTTGCGCACCCTAGGTGTCCAAGAGCACAAACTTTACTTTGAGCAGGGTTACGCCGATTTCATATCATCGCGTATGTCAAAATTGTTTATTATTATTGTATCCATTATTCCTCCACCAGTTCATACCAGATAACCAATTATTTTAGCAGGGCACGAATACGGACGGGAGTGGATTATGTACGATGTTGGCGGGGCTCGTACCTCTGTGTGTACTTTTTTCTCCCTTCACACCATTAGTTGACACTATTTTTTTTTTCCAGCGTGCGGCATGGCTGCCCTACTTCGATAATGTGAATGCAATCATATTCCTTGCCCCTATCTCATGCTTTGACGAGCGTCTCGCTGAGGTGCGCACTATTCCCAATCGTCGAATTCATGACGAACGAGAATCCGTTTTTAACGGAGATTACTTTGCAGGATCCCAAGATAAACCGTCTTCAAGACTCCTTTATCCTCTGGCGGGCGATCTGCTCTTCCAAGCTACTCGCCAAGACCACCATGATCGTATTCCTGAACAAGTGCGACCTCTTGAAACGCAAGTTGAAAAGCGGCGTCATGGTGAATAAATATCTACCGAGCTATGGTGATCGGCCGAACGAGTTGCACACTGTTGTCAAATGTGAGTAATTGATTTTTGAGCGGTGGTGATGGGGATTTGCTTTAACTTGTCAAAAATATTTCTTGTTTAGATATGCGAGAGAAATTCAAGGATACCTCAAAACAGCATTCACCCGAACGACGGATCTGTTACCTCTACGCAACTTCCGTCACTGTGCGTCTTTTTGTCTTTCATTTATGTGTGTGGATGTACTTCAGGAAAACCTGAACATTGAACCACCTTTTCCAGGATACCAAAGCTACTGCTACAACTCTAAAATCAGGTAACGTATCCCAAAACCTTTGATGCAGCACATGTACTGCCAGCTAACGATTTGTTGTGTGTGTTGCATTTCTAGTGCGCGATGGGATTCTCCGAGAACACCTCAAGAGAGCAGATTTTGTATAATAAATACGAAACCAACCCCTCAAAATCTAACTCGCATCTATACTTTTCGTCTTCTACTTGCCGTAATCTTATTCCAAAGTGATGCCTTCTATGTGTACTACATTTCTTTTCTCCCCGTGTAACTATAAACTGTAGGCTTTTGTCTTTTCAATTCCTCTTTGGCACGCGCAAAAGTACACAACTTTTGATACAGATTTTTTTTTGTTTTAAAAAAGAAATGGATGAATGGATGGGGCCAAAAACACAATAAATTGATTATAATCACAGTGGATGCCATCCATCACCTGCAGGCCATTTGAGATCATCAGCCTCGACACCAACTTCGTTGCTCCGCTCGTCCTCGCTCCCCGCATCACTCACGTTCCTGCCGTCAGCACTCATCAACCCCTCCTCGACCTCCTCTTCCCGCTTGCCAGCCAGACCGTGATGATTCAGGTAACCGCGCCAGCTGAGTCCCGCTTCCGCCTTGTATCGTGCTCTGTCAAGTCGCGGCTGGAGCGACTCCAAGCTCGACGCCAACCGCGGCTGAAACGCGTCCAATCTCGCGATCGTACGCTGAATGTTTGTCAAACTCGAACCATCTTTGTTATCTCGCTCTCCAGATAACGACAGCGAGAGAGTGCGCGCAGAGTGCGTGCCTGTATTACGAGAAGGGGTGGCGGGGTAGTCGAATCGCGACCCACCATCACCACCACCACCACTACGCGCCGAGGTTTCTCCTTCATCGGGAAACGGCGTATCCGAGGATGTTGGTGTCAGCTGGACGCTTTCGGGGCGCTGGCGTCGCGGGGGTGGGATAGGCGGTGGTGTAGGGTGGTGCATCGATTTGGAGCGCGACATGCGGGCGGTGGGATACACGGTAGCGCCTTCCGGTGGAGTCGTCGTCGTCGTCGCATCGGCCCGTGGCTGGTCGGGATCTGGGTACACGAGGTCGAAGGAATCTGTAGAGCTGGAGTGCGACGCTCTGGATTTTCGGCCAGGGTGCGTGGGTGGGGGGTGGACTTGGGTTTGGGTTTGCAGGTGGGGGAGGTCTGTGGTGCGATGCGTTGGTGAGGAATGGGGCGAATTGATTTGCGAGCGTTCGGGTGAGGTCATTCGTGTGGATTGGACTGGATCTGGGAGTGGGCGAGATGAGAAGTGACCGTTGGGAGCAAACGGACTCGTTGGGGAGAATGGGCTAGCATTGTTCACAAGAGGGAACGAGCCGCCTCCTGATGTAGCAAACGGACCTCTGTCAGTGGGATTCTCGACTATGCCACTACCGTTGAGGGACTCCCTCGCTGCAAATTCGAGCGACGACCCTGTGGAGAAGCTCGTAGTGGATGATGAGACTGGGGGACTGGGATCTTGATGCGTCCGCCTGCGCGGCAAGGGGGGAACGTTTGTCATGGGGTCTGTGTGCTCCCATTGACTCTTCTCCGCATGCTTCACAGGCCACCTGGCAGAGTTTCCAATACCACCGCTTCCAGCCCTACTGCGTTTGACAACACTGAGGATACGTTCACGTTCAAGTTCCTCCTCTGCCTTTTTCATGCTCTGGGCGGCCTTGCTCGCCTGCAGGGACTGACGCATGAGGGTGCTCGTGACGTGATTGGATTTTTGGGGTGGGGTTTGCGGTGGCAAGTGAGCTGGCGCAGATAAAGAGGTTTTTGCAGCAGTGGTTAGGTTCGCGGCTACAGAGCCGTGACGTGGAGGTGGGGCATGTGGGATTGGTGGTGGAAGTTTCCGGGGAGGGAGGGGTGGTAGCATTTGGGAATCTATGCCAGGATTTGGTGTGGATGTGTGGGGGAGGAAAGGATTGGAGGAGGAGACGGTGCGCTGGGGAGTGGAAGATTTCTGGTGTGAGAACGGGTTTGGGGGCCGTTGGTTAGAGACGTCGAGGACTGGAGTGGCTTGAGCTTGAGTTAAGCGACGGATGGGCGTATTGGGGTGAAGGGGCGGCGGTTGAGAATGCGTCGGCCATTTGGAGGGTGAACCTGGACGTAAAGGTGGTGAATCGGCATTGGTCGGGTGCACTGAACTCATGTGAAGATGACAATCAAATTCTTATCAAAGTAAAAATCCGCACCTTGAACAAAGGCGAGGGCTCTATCTACCTGTTTCCCGGATTGTACATGCAAAACGAGCCTAAGCGCGGCGAAGAATTGGCCGCCAGACAATAAGTCGGTCTGGCCTAGGTTTGGGCAAAAGAGCTTGAGAATCTACGACACGGCGTCAGTACAAAGAAGGAAAGCAAGGGGTGAAAATGCGCACGGAGTCAACGTCGGGGGCGGGTACGCTGGAGAACTTGCCTCGCAGCCAAGCCCTCGTCTCACGTACACCGACAGAAAGAGTTTGGTAATAAGTATCGTCGTGAGTATCACCGTCTATCTGGAGGGCGAGGTCGTGTAGAGCGCCGGTATAGAGCGCGTATTCGTCGTCGTTGAGGGCGGAGATGTGCAGGTCAAGTGGCCGCATTGCACAGAGGCTTCATAAGCTCTGAATACGTAGTGCGTCCCTATGGTCACGTGATTGCTGCGCCTCAAATATTGAAGGCATAGACGGTTGTTACCAAGTTCTCATGGATATCATTACTTGAAAACAAGTCTGGATCAATCAATTCAGGTGCCATCCATCAAATCGTTCTTCGAATTTTAGAAGTGGATGGTTTGGATTTGAATCATCACCGATAATCCATTACGAGGATGTTAGCCTAAATGGTAGACACTATCCAACTCCACTGATGTCACCGTGAACAATATTTGCGTTGTGCTCATGTAGTCCCTCAAAAATCGAAATGGATTCTCAGTGCCGGCATCACAACAGAAAGCGAAAAACCATACCGAAGCCAGGATTCTCCTTCAAACAGAGAATAGTTAGTCCTTCAATGAAGCCATAGAAAGGAGATGAGAAGGTCACCGCCTAGGCTTATCAACACTACTTACTTTAGAACCCTGCTGATTGCTATGATCCGTGTTGAAGATGCTTAATATTTTCAAACGTATTGCTTCCTGATTATGGCACCCCTTCCAAATGTCTAGTGTCCATTGTCACTGCATGCCTCGTGCAACAAACGGGCAGAAGAAACTTACAATATATCCCCCCTGAACTGGATGATCACCTTCACGAATGATACGATAAATAAAGAATGAAGGCAGTAAGGTTCCAAACCTCTCAACGAGCCCCTGTAGTCGTTGTTGAGTTGATTGGTGTCTGATACAACCAGTTCAGGACGCGCAAAGGGACCTAGGCTATCTGGTGCGAGTGATTTGAGCTCCACCCCTCGAGGCAGGCACGAAGGTCTCAATGTTGTATCAGACAAATTCTTGAGAACATTGGGCTGAATTGATGGATGATGGGCCCAGCATGACTCGACCAGTTTCCAAATGTCGTTGTAGAAATATTTTGACGAACGGCGAGGTTGGACACCCGAGAGTACAACCATCAACACTCATTTAATTTTCTGGTTCACAACAGGGAGGCTCTCCAGTCAAAATCTTGTGGAAAATTAAATGAATTAAGGCAAAGGTTGTGAGAAATCACACCTCAAATATCTTGCAGCCAAAGGCATAAATATCGCTGGCGTGTTGGCCGTTGTACTCCGAAAATTGTTCGGGATCCATGAGTTCGGGTGCAGTCCACCAGTGTCACCACAGCGAAAAGATCATATTTCTCAACATCGGTCACGGTGGGACATTCGATTCGGTAATTGTTTGTCCGCAAAAAGAATTGAATCAATTTGTCGATGTCCGCACTGTGATTTTGGGAGGTAAATGCCACTGTACTAGCACTGCTCATAGCACGATAAATTTCACTAACGATAAACCGTTTTGCATTGATCCCCATACGAGAATCAGGGACGTCATTGAGCTTCGGCATCAATCGAGAGTGACTCCTTAATTAACCGTCTCAGGGTAGATGGAAAGTCCTAAGTCAAGGAAATTTTTAGCGTATGCGGGACTTGATGACATGGACGTATGGATGATATATCAAAATCATAACAAGATTGAAATTCACTTACAGGTATTCGGTGAGGCTGTCTTGATCATCTTCAACTGACATGTCAAACACAATGACACTGGCATCACTGATCAACTGAGCACTTCCGAGTCACCGTCGTTTGGATGTACACCTTGAGAGCAGACCTCCTATCCTTAGTGGGCCCAGGGGGTGCACATCCTTTGATCGTTCAAGAGTTTCAAGGTCAAAGCTGGTTCGTTTTGATGAAGGAAGCACATCTTCTGAGTGTGGGTAGGCAACAAAGGTTGGAAGAGGAGTAGAGGTCGGTCCGCCACTGTGCATCACGAAATGTAATTTTAACAAGGATATTTCTACAAGGAATTTATCAGAATTCTGCTCCCAAGGACAATTGCCATCGTCCACAGTACTAGTGCCTTGGGAGTAAAGTCAGTGTCACGTTTTGGCAGAGTCACGATTGGTCACCTCACGTGCATACAGTTCGCTTGGTCACATGACAGTTGTACAATTGCCGATCATTTTACAAAAGTTATATGATAAGGTCTCCGCCTCTCTCACAGTGAGCCATATCGAAGTTTTCCAATGCGATACTGATGAAAATTTAAATAGATCTTGTGGTCCCTCGTCGGGATCCTTCGCACCACGTTCTTTTTCTCCATTAATCGTTAGCTATGAATCTTGCGTTGGTGTTCGACTCTAACTACGCGATGCCTGGCGCTGTCACCATCCGCAGCGCCATCGAGACTACGCCTGGGCGCATTCTTGTCTATGTCATAGATTGTGGCTTGTCCGAGACGGACAAAAAACGTCTCCAACAGACGCTTCCAATTCAACGGGTCGACGTGACCCTACACTTCCTGCCGCTACCGCCTGGAGGCTTCGCCGAGAGCCAGGGTCCGGCTTGGGGTCGGTTGGACATGTTCTCTGTCCTGCCGGCGGAAAAGGCGCTGTATTTGGACGCCGATACCCTTGTGCGAGCCGACTTGCGCGAGCTATGGGACGTGGATCTGACAGGACGACCTCTCGCCGCCGCCCGTGATGTGGGCTATCCGATGGGGCACAGTGCTGTGGGGGAAGGGCCATACTTTAACTCTGGGGTACTCTTGCTCGATCTTGTAAAGATCAGGGCAATGGAGGCAAAAGAGTCGATCTGGCCGCTCGCGAGAGCCATGCGGTATAACCGTCTAGTTGATCAAGACACCCTGAATGTGTATTTTAAAGGCAATTGGCTCGAACTTCCGCTCAAGTGGAATGCTCAAGGCTTAGGGACCACCTCCGATAAATACCATCCAGAGCGTAGTCTGCTCGACTTGAAGGATATGAGGGAGAAAGCCCTCATTGTACATTTTATTGGCGCCGTGCATCCATGCATGGCCGACGTGCTGTACGAGTGGCATCCGTTCACCGCCAAGCCTTGGGGCTACGCAGGAGCACCCCATCATCCCCTACAAGGAGAATGGTGGGAGATGCTGGAGAAAACAGCATGGAAGGGTGTGAGGGAGACCAAGGATTATCAGGATTTGCTGGAGCAGAAGAAGGCAGCTGCGGCAGAGCAGGGGAGAGCCGATTTCTATCGTGTGCTTGCAACAAGAGGAATGTAGCCTCTTCAGACTCTACGCATGACTATACATGACTTGTACAGTTCTGGGACCCCGTATACATTGGACTCAGTTACAGTCAGTAGCGCTCAGCACGTGTGCCTCACATTTTTCATACCTCACCGATCGTGCCGAAATTAATGTCTGTGAGGCTGTTACGCTTTCGGAGAACTACAAAACGTATGAAGGGGACTCTGCTTTAGTTAACCTGAACCCATTGATATCACGGAGTGTGGCGAGGTGAGGTGCTCGTTGCTTTAAATTGTGAGGGTTCTTCATTGCCGTAGGATCCGACCTGGCTTCTATATTCTGAAACGGATTGGAAGGCGTCCCTTATAATAATTTGTTGAGGGCACTTGAAATGATGAGGTACGGAAGATATCGGTGGAAGGTTGGAAGCGGGATAAGTTGCAAGACTGAGTCTTCATCCAAACCAACAGTGTATTTTGGAAAACGTTGTTAAAATTTCACTTCAAGTTATCGTAGCGAGGAAGGACTCATTGTGAGCTGATACAAGATGGCATACCTTGGGGCTAGACTGTTCAAGAATGGGTTGCATCAGAATTTGTTTCATCTGTTTCAAGTCGTGCGCACCGAATTCTCTTGGTTAGATCCCAGCTGGTGAGCAGTTGCGCGACATTAGCCACCCCTCTCTGAGAGAAACCTTGACTCTCTTTGATAGAGATGTAGTGCTCTTTGCGCCAACCATCGTCTTACTACAATCCATCAGCCATTATGGGTCTTCCTATCTCCTTCCTCGACCTTTTGGCTGTTAAACGACCTCGATCCTTCGCAATGCGAGCATGATAGTATGTGATTTCACCAGAAGATGGGTCCTGCGCAATCGAAGCATCGTAATGAGTAGGCTTTTGATCGCCACAGAGTGGTTTCAGCTGTGACATGTAAAATACCACTCCGTAGGCAAAATCATCTGGTCCTAGTTTTTCCAAGTCTCCGGTAACAGTAATGTAGATGTCTTGCCTGTCATTGCCGACGTTTACCATCGTGTAGTACAGAGCCACTTCGGGGTTATTAAATCTTTTTACTGGGCCTGTACGAGTGGCGATATGGCGCATGAAACTTTCCCCGTCGACCAACTCGAGCTCAGTCTCAGCAGACTGGTTGCCGATATTCTCGGATGGGGCAACGAGGGGGACCCTAAAAATTATGCCGAGCTCCAGGTTGTCCCGAGAGGGATTCCACGCCCAAACGCACATACGAACTACAGATAGTGCAACTTCCAACGACAGCCAAATGAGTGGACCGCTGGTGGTCTTGCTCCCCTGCACGAGGGTGAAACAGCCGATGTACCCGATGACAGAGAGCATTAAACTCAAACTTTGGAGGAATATTAAGACATACGATGTCATGCGCGAAGCTCGGCCTGGGAAAACGTGGCGGTTGTCTGAGGCACGGCGATGCAAGTGCGATCTCATTATCTCCAATATCGTGTGCTGTAGCAGAAGTTGGACGAGCGCCCCGGTGAGAATATTGCCGACGGCACGCATGATCGGGAACATCCATGTTGTGGAGAAAGGCTTGCCGCCGCCGCCGATATCGTGCAGAATGAGGCGAATGTAAGGAGCGAGGCTGAATGACGCGCAAAGGGTGGATACCAGAATCATCTCAGCGTTCCACCGGCATTTCGACTCTATCCTCAGCAACTCCAAGTTCTCGATCTGGAAATCCAGTAGGAGACCGTCTAACCTGGCGATAACATCTCCACCATCTCTCTCCCGGGTGACCATCGACGCGATATCGCCGCTGAGGTTAAGGCCCAGATTCTTCAACACCTCAACACCAATATACCTCTGTCCGACGACAAGGCTCGCCAACATGACTTTGAAACCAGCCCCAGACTGGCGAAGATGGACGTGGATGCCGCAGCGACGAAAAGATAGCCTTTACGAGGATCCATTGCGCCTAGAAGTGCTGATAAGTCCTGAATGCCAGAAACCACGGTGCCGCCAAAGGACGTCATATACAGCTATATGGTTGGTATTAGAGTTGTTTTTGCATGACAACTGTACTTGTTCGAAGTCGTGTTCCTTTGAATCCTGGTCCTCTGCCTGTTTTTCGGATATGTAACAACTTGAATGCCTATACCGACAAACAGTGACACATATATAGCTTATCAGAGCATATTGCCGTCACATTCACGAAGAATTCTGGAACTTACAAAGATTCGACCGGGTAGTATTTTCGCATTTTACGCTGTGGATGTATAGCAGTGTGCTGCCGTCAAAACTCTACATGAACCTACGAGAAAACCGTGGGTACGGAATACAGATGGCCCACCCCCACTTGGTGTTTCTTTCATGGCGGACCACAAGATCCTTGTTCTCTTTTGCCTTCTAGATGGGGAACCTAACTTTTTCCAAGTCAAGGCGAACTCTGACGACTCTGTGCTTGATCTGAAGGAGAAAATCCTTCAAGTGAAGCCTTCGGCTCTTAAAGATGTGGATGCCAACCAAATCGTGCTTTTGAAGGTGATCAAGTTATCTTGTGCTAGCCGATTCATCTCTGCTGACCCTTCCATAGCTAGTTCCACAATTACGAATCAGGGGGGAACGGCCTCTTCGCGATCGCGTCGATGAGCTCGATAGATCAGAATCCACCACCCCGTTGGATGACGGACTCGATTATCTAAAGGATATCTTCCCAGTTCACCCTCCCAGAATGAACCTTCATCTCATTGTCGAACGTCCCCCCAGTAGGTATACACCATCTCCCGCTGAAACGTGCTGACAATCAAGTCTCCTTTGGCACAGTAGAAGGAAAAAAGCGTCGCGCTAGCGATACCTTTTCCTATGGAGGTAGGGGAAAGCTTGTTCACATGGATCCGGCAATTGGTAAGCGTTGGTGCCTCATGCTCTCTCTTCCACGTGCTGATTTGTTGTAGAAGGGCAACACCACGTCTTAGGTGATCTCTCATATGATGAGCGGGCAAAAGTTGTGTTTGGTAAGTACTTGCTTCCCCCTTTGGTCGTCCCGTTGCTTATTATCTGCCCGCTCCGACTCCTTAATTGCCACCGCCAGCGCTTGTTGCTGCACTAAGTGCGCAAACCTAATCTGTTGCACTTCTCAGGTTTCTAACATTGATTTCAGCCCCACGTCTAGGGACTGTGGCCGGTTTGTATGCGAAGCTTAATAAAGATAAACATGTTCAGGTATCTTGCTTCCTTACGTTCAACGTAGGGCCTATTTCTTAATTTATACAGGTTCAAGGCACTCCAGCATCTGGGAAATCATCGTTGGCCGCTTTACTTTTCCATCATATAAGGGACTGTGAGCCGCACACTCACATCGTTACTATCACTGGGTGGCTCCAGTACAACTTGAAAGGTAGCACTCAGTGGCTTAGCGGTCACGGATGGGAGTTTCAGAAGGGTGGTGTCCTCATGGTTGACGAAGCGCAAGCTTCATACTGGGACATATCCTTTTGGAACATCCTGAAATCTCTGGATTCTGAAGGCCCATGTCGTGTCGTAACTTTCGTCAGCTATGGAAGCGCTCATTCTGCTTATGGCCCATCTCCCGGCGTATCGCCATCACACACAATCAGTCTGAGACCCGTCGCGACAGGATCTGTTGGACTCCTTCTCACCAAATCAGAATTTAATGACTTGGTTCCTGTCAAGTTTCCCAGTCATCGTTTTGACGCCTCGTTGCTCGATTCTATATTTGGCCTATCTAACGGCCATGCTGGAGCTTGTGTGGACCTGCTCAACTGGATTAAGAGCCATCAGGTTAGTTTGCCATCATACGCTAAAGTGGTAAACCATTTCTGAATAACCTCAGTCTTACCTTAGATTGCATGACATAGCCTGTGCAAAATATACAGACCTCGACTTTCTGAGGAACATCTCAACCTCCTATCTTGTCAACAAAGCCCGGATTCGAGACGGTGTGTCATGGAGGGGACTCCCGCAAGCACGCGATATTCAGCAAGATGGCGTAGCCAAAATTTTTCTCCAGGTGCTCAACGATGGTAAAATCACCATCCCCGAATCGAATACGCCGTCAGAATCTCTGCTACATTGCATTAGATCTGGTTGGCTCCACAGCAGCCATGCTCTTAATGATCCAGGGACGTCTGAATTTGTCTTCGCATCGACTTGGCACATGCGATATGTCCAGTGCATGCTCTTTGGCAATGAGGGCCAGATCAATGAAAGTAATGTCATTGACTATGCTGTAAATGTCATCCTCAAGTTTTCTCCGCTCAATCTCATCTCACGTGACATCGGAAATGCAACGCAGTCCATTCCGGAAGCTCAGTTTCAGGACGAATTTTATCGCGCATCTGTCGTTCATACCAATGGTGGTGTGATGTCTTTCCCTGAGTTTGGGAACAAGAAAGGGAGGATTGACTTCTTTATTCCTTCAAAGAGATGGGGAATAGAGCTTCTGCGGAATGGGGATCGTATCAAGCAACATGCGAAAAGGTTTACCGAGGGAGAATACAGTACATGGCTGCGTCAAGGTATTATTGACGATTATGTCATTCTTGATCTTCGAACAGATATCCCACGTTCGCATGGTGAGTTTAGAGTCTACTCGTCGTTATTGAACTCTTTCTAAACATGCTCCTGTAGATGTCAAGAGACTCTACTATGTCATCTCTACCGATGAATGGTGCAGTGCTGAAATTTTGGATCATCAGGGGGAAACAGTGCATGGTAATTTCCCACTTTTGCATGTGTCATGAGTCCTTGTTTGTGTACATGGTGGCACTTTTGAAATTTTTTTGGATTGATTGGATAATATGAACTTAGGCAAATTTACACAAATGGCTGTAATAAGTCCCATTTTTGAATTCAATGTAATACATTCTTGAGTGTGGCAACTCTGACTTCCCCCAAAATATTGACATTCTGGGACCCCATGATGCATGACTGAACGTCCTTGACATGATGGGTATCTGGGGTCTTGGTCATGTAGAAATGCAGACTCAGAAGTGTTTGTTGGTGCATTGTACTATTACATAGTTACCTGCTCAAATCACCACTGCAACTAACTCAGCACCCAACTAGTGCTGCCAAAGTTCGGTTCAGTCCAGTACTTTGGGCTGAACTGAACCCCAGGTCCAGTTTGGGGTTCAGGCAACCCCCAGGTTGTCTAAATGGTTCATGAGCGCCTGAGCCCACTTACCTCCACTTAAGTACCAGTTCAGAACCGCTGAACCAATGTCCACAGGTATGTAATTTTCACTCCAAATGAAAGTTTTTACTCATATGCTGATTTGGCAAATTTCCATTGTCACTAAACTTTATTCTCAGCCACCGACAACCACAACTCTGAAAAGCCTTGAATGCAAGCGTTCGAGGCAGATAGGTAAGTTTTACTTTCAATATCGTTTGTTTCTCATCACTAATACTTTTGTAGGCACAATGGATGACAACAACAACAACAACAACAATGCACAATGCAAGCACCAGCACCAGCATCAGAGGTGGCACCAGCGGCACCAGCACCAGCACCAACACCAGCACCACCACCACCATAGTGGTCAACAAACCACCCCCAAATGAGAGAAAGTGAGTGGCAGGGAAGGTGCACCCAACCCCGCTGCCCTTTGTAAGTTTGTATTTATTATTAATGAAGTCAGCTAATACTACTATACACACCAGCCCAATGACACCCACGATGACACCCACACCCTCGCCCTCACCCTCCCCCATGCCAATGCCCCCACAGCAATGGCAATGGCAACAGCAACAGCAATGTGATGGCAACAACAAGGACAAGGATGACATATCACGACGGAGGCAAGGGGAGCAATGGGAGTGGTGCACTGACCGACTCCCACTGCACTAGTTACCAGCAGGACCAGGTCCCCACCCCCGGAGAACACCTTGCGAACATGCAGCTCAGCGTCAATTGATGTCAGGGCTATGTTCACGAGGTTACAGGGAGATGGGTGCCTCACCAGTGCCAGGTGATAAGCAGTTGAAGCCACGAGTGATTGAGGTTTTATATTGAGTTTTGTAGTTAGTTAGAACATATTCAATAATAAATTGTGAAATTTTACATGTAGAATATGTGATAACAGTAAAATTGAGTGTCCAAACTGTTCATGAACCCGGTGTCATGACCCCAAGTGTTTTTGGGTGTAATGTCATGGGTTTACCATTGGACCACGGACTTAGATATTTAAGTGCAACACTATGGATGCACGCCTACACTCATTAGTACCCATTCTATGCCTTTCCACATTACGCATGCTAGTGAACAGACACAATTAGCATTTATGCTTACTTTTATATCATTTATTATGGCTTCACTAGCAATGCCCAGACCTAGCTGTTTATGTATGGTGCACAGAGGCACATCCCCCACTCATTAGTATTTATTATATATTTCTCTGTATTGCACGTGCAAGGAGACAAGCCCAACTAGCATTCTTACCTATATTAGCAGTAATGGATTGATTACAAATCTTGTTTACTTGTATTGATCAAAAGCGGCTCAGCTAGATAATGGGAAATGATTAGATAAGATGTGAACAAGAGGATGATAAGATAATGATAAGATAGGATGCATCAGAGAGTGATTGTGATATTCTGCTTACATAAAGACAATGGTCTATTGTTCTGAGCAGTCTATTGTTCTAAACAGTCCAAATGGAGATAGAGCCCATTGTTCACAGCCTCTTTGATGCCATCCATTGTTCTCATGACTCAGCCCTATTGTTCTCACTTTCCCATTGTTCTCAGTCCCCCATTGTTCTCCAACAGTATAAATAGGGCCCTCAAATTCCAGTAGTCAGTAGGATTTCCCCCCTCACCACTCAGTAGTCACTCTCAGTTGGGTTCACACAGTGTGATCCCTCATTCTCTTAGTACTAGTAGTTACTCATTGTAGTAGCTAGTGCTTGCAATCCAGTCTAGTTCACTCTTATTCTATCATTCTCTGAGTTCCCCTTGTCATCAAGGAGAATTCACCCAGTTCACTCAGTCCAATCAATTCATTAGTCAGCATTAGTCAGCTAGATACACTTCTAAGGTTAAGGTTTCATCCTAAACAAAACAGAGTATTCAAAAGGTATTAAAGATATCCCTGAACTAGTAGCCAATGTGCGTTTGAAGCTTCGGATTTAAGTCAGATATTATAATACCCAGAGATACTCTTGATTGAATAGGCCCTGTAGCCAAAACTGTCCATATTCAACTGGTGAATATTGTTATCAGTATTCATTAGTTCATATTTTTATATTCCAGTAGTTCATATTAGTATTTTCAGTACATCACACACCCAATTGCTATTCATCCCTACTCAAAGTCTCAATTCTTAATTGAAGAGACCTCACTATTACATTCTATTGATTCATATAGTACATAAACCCACAAAACCCCTTCTTGATAGGTTATTTAAATATTAGAAACCCACGAACAACAAGAAGGTACCTGAACAAAGTCAACTCCGGTAATTCTTGGTGAAACAAACATTCACATAACACCGGTTTGGGCCCTGAAAAAAAATGCAAACGGTTCAGGGTGGTTCAGGTTCAGTTCACATGAAATCCTGAACTGAACTCCGGGTTCAGTTCAGGGTTCAGCCAAAATGGGTCTGAACTGGACTGAACTGAACTTTGGTAGCACTACACCCAACACCAATAATGCCAGCACGAATGGCCACATTAAATAAGGCCATACACAGGTAGCCTGAGGTAGGGGTGAACATGTGGTTACTCTCAAAAGGGTAACATGGGTTCAGTTATGGTGTCCCAATTTGGACACCATGACCAAACCACACCCTTCACCTGCAGTATGCAGGTGGCTGTGGTTATGCAGACCTGCAGGTTACCCTACTCTCAATATTCTGCGATTCATCCACTGTGGTTGGAGGTGTGGTGAGACTGAATGGGTCACAGAAATGCTGTTGCAGATCAACTGCAATCACCTAGAGGAGATTGCATTATCCCTGCCTTATCATGTCCCTGATAATCCTGAACTCTTCAACTGGAGCTGACTAGACACAATCTTAGCACAACCCCACTTCTCCAGACTGAGGAAAATTGGACAATTCTATGTTGGGAGATTGTAGTTGGGTGATATTGAAGAGCTGTTACCAAGAAGTGATGCATGTGGTATCCTCTGTTTCAATGAGGGTGATGATTGGGAATATTGTGGTTTCCTACATTGGGGAATTGGGGGGGTGCCAGTATATCCAGGTGGTGTTTATAATTGATAAGCAGGCTTGTAGCTGTTTGCAATGTCTTATCTAGTCAAATAAATGCATTCAAGTACCATATAATTATTGTGATGGTTGATCATTTGCACTCAGGTTTGTGAAAATTGATTGCTGTATATAAGGGGCTACAATATACACCTAATCATTCCACTGCAATCCCATTTTTTTACAGTCTTATAGAGGCTTGGCCATACAATATCAGCCATTCTGATGAACATCTAATTATTCCTGTGAAATACCATTTTTCACAGTCATGTAGAGGCTTAGCCATACAATATAAGCCATTGTGATAAACATTTAGTTATTCCTGTGGAATACCATTTTCTTTACAGTCTTGTAGAACCTTGGCTGTACAATATAATTATGATAAACTAAGTCTTATAGTACTTACTTGCACCATTAATACCCCCCAAGGCCCCTCCCTGCATTCCATTGCCAATAAAAACAATGGAGATGTCATCCATGATGTCCCCATCATCCCTGTTGTGGTCATTGCCATCTGAAT
>OY744472.1:813675-1073079 GCA_963556145.1 Hygrocybe punicea | reverse complement strand
TGTATGCCCAGCCTGCTGCTGCCTGTTCACTCTTCTCATCCTCTACTTCCACTCCCACCTCATAAATCGCATCTCCCACCCTTCATTGCCACTAAATGCGTAAAGCGAAATCTAAGGTGAGCATTTTTGTCATATTAGTATATTCATTCAATAATCCACCCAGTCCACATGGCCAGCCGCTATGTCCGTCGCTCGTCATTCTGTCATTCATCATTCTGCCACTGATTGCTTCCTGGTGGGTGATTGAAACCTTCCAATACATGTGTGCTGACATCAATGGTGACAGTGAGGACAGTCCATCTGAGTCCACTATGGTACTGCATGGCAAATGGGGACTTACATCCAGACCGTGAATCAGGTGAGTTTTTTGTATGATAGCCAATTCCAATGCTCATTCTGCCACAAGGGCAACCACCGTGTTTGCATTGTGTGGAGACTCTTGGTGAAATCACTGTTGATGTTTTGTGGTATGATCTGGAGCGACGTTAAACAGATTTATTGTTTGTAAAAGTACTTAACATAAGGACCTTTCATTGATGATATTTGACATGGCGTTGTGCACTACAAGCCCCCACTCCCAGTGATAGACTAGTGGGGTGTGGGCCATTGCTTTGCATGGCATGTTACTCATCCCTTTTTTAGCAAGAGAACCAGTGGGGTGTGGGCCATTGCTTTGTTTTTAGCAAGAGAACAACTATTAAGATTGAGCATATATAAACAGTACAGCATTATTACCATTACATGACAATAAATTAATATTTGAAAAGTCATCTAGATTGCCTTCATTAATACAAATTGATCTTGTTGATATACCATCATGTAACCATACCATTCTGTTGATGCAGTAAAATGTGCATCACCAAAGTACACAATTCCTCTCAATGTGAAAGCAGTGGATATGTCATCAATTGACAAGTTTATAACTTGACTAACTGTTAAATTCTCAACAGAGTCAAGTGTAAACATGATTAGAGGTGAAATTTTCTTAAATGCAATAAATTTAATAATCTCTCCCCAACACAATTGACATCTATGTTGTTGTCTATTAACTATAATTTGAGCAAGACATGCTGAGATTGTTCCAGAAAATGAATATGGACAATGAAAGATAGCATCACATCTATCATTTTCCAGAATGGTTATGTTTTCACAATTCATACATTTAAGACAAATTGAAGTCATTGGTTTACTTGCTTTCATTATATAATGAGCCAAATAACTTATGGCAATGCCAACTTGACCATTAGGAAATATTTCAGGTTTATCTTGATGCAATAAATGTCTGATTGTATTTCTAACTGTTTCTAAATCTGTTGTGTTATTCTTTGATCATTTGAATCCTAAGCTCAAAATCTTTAATATTTTATTGATGCTATTGAATCTTTTTTTCCAACTTGATGGATCTTCATTCCATATTGCTAGTAATATTGTAAAGAGTGAATTGTAAGCACAGCTCCAATTTTGAGAATCCCATATAAACCCTTTTGGTTCATTGAATTCAATAGTACTTGTTTTTCGTCTTTTCTGCACTATAAGATGGACTTACAACTTGTTCTAATTTTTGATTTTGATTTTGCATTACATTGGCTGTGGAATTTTTATGAGTGACAGTGATTGGAACAGTTCTTTTTGCAGGAACAAAGTTGAGGTTTCTTGAATCTGCCTTTTGATTTTTGTTCATAGGTTTAATTAATTGCCATGGAGAGGGCTGTGCTGTGTATTGATTTAGTTGCTCTATGGCTTTCCATGCAATAGCATGATGAATGTTTTTTGGAACATATGACTTTCCTTTTCATTTTCTAAATTGATCAATGATAGAATTTTGCTGATCTCCCTTGACATAGTCTGGTAAGAGTCCTTTATATTTAAGTATGGTAATCTCATCAAGCAGTTCTAATTCTCTGAATTCTTGCCTGAGATATCCAGAAGCACCTCCAGTAATTACTTTAGGATCAAAGCCTTGCATGATGATAATTCCTGCTGCAGAAGCACTTCTTGATAAGCAAGTATAATAAGATTGGTGGTTTCTACAACTACTGAGGTCAACTACATTGTTAGGACAAGTACATCATTGACATGCATAATCAGTCATTGCAAAATTAGGTAGTACCAACACTTGTTCTCTTGACAAAGATATGACATCATCATTGGGTAATGAGCACATGATGGAAGTGACATGTTTTGTAATTGGCACAACATTTTCAGGAAGTCCTTCTAGTTAATTTTTTTTGGAGGATTCAATAACCTGACAAATAAAGTGTCCAGTACAGTTTGTTGTTCTGGACCTATTGCACTCTGCCAACCCACAACTATGCCCTCTGCTCCTTTGGTAATGCAGCACTCTGTTGCATCATTGTTTCTCAGCATCACTGGCATGCCTACACATAAGTCCAATCTTCCTGGTATATGATCAGAGGATGATGCATGTGGTTGGCTCCAAAGTAGCTTTTGGAGTGAAGGTTCCAATATCTTTGTGTGTCGAATAGGATCCAAAATTGTTGACATGTGATGAGATTTTCTTTTGCTATTGGAACTAGTGGGATCATTCCAACTGTCTATAGAATAGAATGATGTTGATTTTCAGCAGCAAAACGTTGAATACCAAGTTCATTGATTTTGTCTTTTTGTGCATTCAATGCAGTTACAACTGATACATTCCTGAATTTCTTTTGGGCTAATTTTGAATTATTTGGACGTTTTCCTGCAACACGAGTGCAAAGAAATGCAATATCTTTGGGAGTACATGCTTTGTATCTCATGTTTTCCAAAGCCATTCTCAGTCGGACATCTTCTGACTGATTGGTTTGTCTCATATTTTCACGTAATATAACAACTGTTGTAATTTGATACCAAAGAGCTTTGCCTATAGCAGCTTCCTGATTTGCTATAGTTTGACTGGAATTGATCTGGACACCAATGGTTCCAGAGTACAAAGGAACGCCTTTGTGACACAAGTCATGCCATGGATGCATGCATTTCCCAATTGTGCAGCTTTTGGTTCATCCTTGTCAACTGTACTTGGCGAAGTACAGACATGTTTGAATCCCTATGTCACCCAATGTGAAGCATAGAAAGCAAATGACAGCAAATGAAAACTAACCACAACCAGGAGCTGACTCCTCAATAGTCCATTCCAAGGGTCGTCAGGATCATATGTAAGGTCAGCATATAGAAAGATGGGCCATTGGTCGCCACGGATGTGCATTTCACCACTGCGGAGCTTCTCTTTGACACTGGGAGTAGTTTCAGCCCACATGTCATACCACACAATAGTGGCTTACCTGGGTATAGACCAATCTATTCCAGCGGGACAGAGTAAGGTGCCCGTCTTCTCGTGGTGGAACCCATGAGTTGTCTTGACTTTATGACTGAGGGATGGAGTGAGAGTCTGTCCTGGTGGAGTAATCCAATCAATAATCACAAATTTCAATGTTTTGGTGTTGTCAGTGCACACTCCATTCATGCCTTTCTGTATCTAAATGATGGTGGTTATGGTGACCATAAGATGGGTGAAGACAGTTTACTAACTATATCAGCAATGAACTTGACCTCTTCATCAGTTCCAGATAAAAGCTGGTCCTTGAGGCCAACACAAATCTTGAGCAATTCTCGAAACAAATTATCCTCACGATGCGCTTCCAGAAACATGGACATGAGAACTGAATTGTCTGTCTCCCAGCATGAGCACTTACTGTACTGTCTTGAGGGGTGTTGTGTCTTCCTCTCTCAAGCAAAGGAGGCCATTTGTGATGAGTACCTTGACATTGCAGAATGCATAAGACACTCAACCAAAGTGATGGCCGTGATGTACCAGGGGATCAGTAATGGCACTGTCTAATCATGTCAGCAGGCACAACAAGGATACTTAATGATTGCTAACACTTACTTCCTTGGGCCGCTTTGTAGTGCATCATCTTGCATTCACCGACCAGTCGATGCTTCCATCCCAGACATTGTTGCCTAGCTCGAAATCTGATGATAGAGGAGGATATGAGATGATCTTTGCCAAAACTGCAGCCTTTATCAACAGTCGTCTGGAAATGAAATCTGGCAGAGATTAATATTGAGATACATAATAGAACTCCGCCAACTGTGACAGACCACAGAAAATGTAAAAATGTGCACAGCATTATTGGTGGGTGTTGAATATGCAGAAATATACACACCCGACAATTTACTAGTAGCTCCTGGCAACTCATAAGTTGTTAGATGTGACTTTGAAATGGAAAATATGTCCACCTCCAAAAAGCAAGTCACCAAACAATGTAACAAGGACGATATTGAAGTTAGTGTTGCCACAGCTAAGCTAGCCTAGCCGTGGCTAAATTAGCTGCAGCTAAAGCTAAGCTAATTCATGAAAAATGTCTTAGCCTTAGCCACTAGCCAAGTACTAGCTGCAGCTATTGCTAAGCTAAAGTCAGCTAAGCTAATGACTATTAGTCAGGTATGATATCCTTTTTAGGTATTTCTAGGCTGTTCTGAGATGATATTATTTTTATCTTCCCTTAGCTTCAGCTACAGCTAAGCTAACTTTCTGAAATACTTTAGCCTTAGCCATTAGCTGGAGATTAGCCATTAGCTTAGCTGGCATCAGCTAAGCTAAAATCAGCTAAGCTAATGGCTAGTAGCCAGCCATTAGCCTTAGCTGTGGCAACGCTAATTGAAGTAACCATGAGGTGTGTTGCTCCCTACACCATAAAACTTCTTCATTGAGTATCATCTCAGGGTCATTCAGAATAAAAAGGCTTGTTGCATGATGGATGAAGGGGATAACAATCCTGTAGTTATGGAAGGTCACCATGATCAGTCATCATTTCTCAATTCACTAATAATGAAAGGTCCTACCGATGCCGTGTAGAAGCCAAGATCAGGGACACAAATGAATGACTCCTGAAAGCACAACAAGAACTCCTCACCGCACAAGAAGACATTCAAGCGCTGACCCTGAAACTCATAGATTGTGAGGTGAAGCTGGAGAGGGCAGAGTACATTGGGGAGCTTGCCTGGAAGTATATCCCAGAAGAGAAGCACACCGACTTCCACCTCGAATGGCCTTGCAGACAACACATTACTTAAATTATTTTTCACGAGTAACAACAAACACGTATTTTTAACATACAATTACACAACTTCCCCATATGACCATCCTTACCAGAATGCCTTGGCTGCAGGCACGACATTGTAGTAGGAGGTCTGGGCAGCCTTACTCAGTAGATCACGTGACTCTTAGTTGACTTCCTGATTAGTCAGTAGACTTAGTCAGTCCATCTTAGACTAGAGCTATAGGATCGTCTCCAGCCTCATGACTAGCTTAGCAGGGACCCATAGCCCCTGCTACAATGTGTGTCATGTTGGGTCTGTAACGTAAAACACTCTTCAGGAGCATAAAATATTTTGATTGCATACCGAAACCAAAATCTACACAGCCTGGTACCACATACCTGTGTGGCTAACCCAATACTCATCCAAACTGTAATATACGGACACGGTCATTGGGTAACTAAGATACTGGCAAATAAGAACACCCACATCATCGAAAATGTGCTCGTATGTTGAGTTCATTTTGAGAGCTTTGTTGGTGTGTGCACAGTTGCAAGCCCAGATTGCCTGCAGTAAATTAGTTCTACTTGCAAGCTGCTGAGAAAAATGACTTACCAAAAGTCTGGCTATTTGGAGGAGATTCAGGGGGACCTCCAGTTTTCCATCCCATTTAAACAGCCAATATGGACGGATAGACGTATTCCCATGGCCAAAAGATATTACAGTGATGATATCCGAGACAATGACACCCCCTAAATTGACAGCGGGGACGACGTTCTGAATGGTATAATTAGAGGGATACTAGGACAGTTAAGAGGCAACTTATGAATATGGTGTGGTGAACGCAGCCTGGGTAGGCGCGGATTCGTTGTGTGCGAGATCGTTGTCACTGGGGTCAAAACCCAAAACTCAACTTGTTTGTGACTATTTACAACAGCCACTACATACAAATAATAGAACAAATAGAGAATATAGTAAAATGAGTGAATACGTACCCAGAGATATAGATGTCTCTACATCCAGTAGGGACACAAATAGAGACTGTCCCCAGTCTCACATAAGGCAAGGGAGGAAGAAATAGGAAAAAGAAAAAGGGAGGGAGGGAAGGGACAATACTGAAAACAAAACAAACAAAACAAAACAAAAACAAAAATCCAATCAACTCAACAGGAATCTTCCAACACAAAGTCTTCCAACTTCTCCAACCGATCCACCAACTTTACCAACTTTTGCTCCAGAACCTTGAGGGCCTTGAGGGATAACAATGCTGACTCGAGCGCAAGCAAAGTCGCAGCAGGTATGTCGTCAGTGGCAAATGTGGATGATGGCGGCATGCCCTGGCCTGCTTCTGGGGATAACGACAAGGGCATTGGCAGTGATGGGGGCCAAACGGAGGAGAAAACAGGGGTAGGTACGCCAATATACATTGAAAATGGCAAGTCTTGGGTGTTGGCAAGGTTTTCTGGGGACGACACGGGCTTAAACGGCGGGGGCACGTCACGGATTGCATTTGGTGACGACGGCGTGGGCGTAGGCGCAAACGGGGGGCAATTCGAGGCAGAAATGGGGGCAGATGCAGCTGAACACGCTGAAAATGGTGTCTGTTGGGCACTGGCACGGTCTCCAGGTAACGGTGTGGGCTCAGATGGTGATGGCGTGGGCTCAGATGGCGGGGGCGTGTCACGGTTCGCCTCTAGGGACGACGTCGAGGGTGTAGGCGAAGACGGGGGGCGATTCGAGATGGAAACGGGGGAGGATGCGTCGATACGCGCGTTATCGTCGCGTTGGCGGGCGCGGACGCATTCTTCCGGGGACGACGCGGGCGCAGACGATGGCGGCATGGTGTGGCTTGTTGCTGGGGACAAGGGAGAGGGCGTGGATGACGACGGGGGCCGAAACGAGAGCGGAATGGGGGCGGATGTGACGATACGCGTCGAACATGGCGTCGGTTGGGTATAGGTGGGGTTTCCTGGTGATGGCGCGGGGACAGACGGCGGGAGCGTGTCACGGTTCGCTTCCGGGGACGACGGCGAGGCCGTAGACGCGAACACGGGGCGAAACGGGGGCGAAACGGAGGCAGACACGCTGAGACGCGTGGAACACGGCCTTGGGCGCACGCGGAGGCGTTTTCCTGGGGATGGTGCGCGTTCAAACGACGGGTGTACGTCGTGGCTTGCATCCGGGGACGACGGAGAGGGCGTAGATGCTGACGGCAGGCGAAATGGGAGTGGAATGGGGGCAGAAACGGGGGCCGATGTTGAAAACGGCGTCTGCGGGGCGCTAGCGCGGATTCCTGGGGACGACGTGGGCTCAAACGGTGGGGGCATGTCACGGCTGGCCTCTTGGGACGACGGCGAGGGCGTAGACGGTGACGGCGGGCGAAACGAGGGCGAAAAGGAGGTGGTTGTGTCGATACACGTGTTTTCGATGCGTTGGGGCGCGTGGGCGGGTCGTCCTGAGGCTGGCGAGGGCGCAGACGGTGGCGGCGCATCACGGTTCGTCTCTGGGGACGACAGCGTGCCCGTGGGTGCAAACGGGGGGCCATTTGAGCCGGAAACTAGGGGGGACGCGTCGATACGCGTGTTAACGTTGCGTTGGCGCGCGCGGACGCATTTTTCCGGGGACGGCGCGGGCGCAGACGATGGCGGCGTGTGTTGGAACACCCATGGGGACGATTGCGAGGGCGTACGCGAAGACGGGGGCGGAAACGAGGCGGAAACGAGTGAGGACGCGTCAATATGCGTATTCACGTTGGACTTGCGCGCGCGGACGCGTTTACCTGCACGGCAACCGCGAAAACGGCGAGGAGGGGCGTACCTGGGACTGCACATGCAACAGCCGTTGCAATGCGCGCGCTTTCCTTCGACTACCGGGTCTCCGTTACTCGTTTGATGCGCGAGGCGCGCTCCATGTTGGACGGGTTCGTTGCGGCCGTTCTGGGGCTTTCCGGGCGCGGTTTTTCGAGCGGGATCTGTGGGGGGTCGTCTTCCGAGTCCGTTGGATGTGTTGAGATGAGTGTGGGTGGCGGGAGTAGTGTAAATAAACGGAAATGCGAAGGGGTGGGCATGTTGAACACCGTGTGACGTGGCCGTGACGCTGTGACAAAAAGGCCAAAAGGCCGAGTGCTGCAGCCCAGGGGGCGCAACTGGTACGAAGAAACAATACGTAGGTGTCGGAATCATTGGAAATGGGCCTAGGAGTTGCTGAGCGACTGGAGAGGCTTGAAATGCTGCCGAATATGGGGCGCTGTTGACTATGGGGGCGCTGTTGCTGCCAGAAAGAGGGAAAGGTGCCAAAATTGGCGAAGTCAAAGAGGGAAATGTGAAGTGAGCTTGACACTCCTCGCGGTGGGCTCCAGATGTGGATGAACGCAGCCTGGGTAGGCGCGGATTCGTTGTGTGCGAGATCGTTGTCACTGGGGTCAAAACCCAAAACTCAACTTGTTTGTGACTATTTACAACAGCCACTACATACAAATAATAGAACAAATAGAGAATATAGTAAAATGAGTGAATACGTACCCAGAGATATAGATGTCTCTACAATGGACAGCTCATCTAGGCAGGATACCTGCTGGAGACTATCCATAGGTCCATAATGCCTGCTCCAGATATGAGGAATGATGTGCGTTTTAATGGCATTTTGAATCTGTTGATGGGCCATAAAAAAACCAGCCGTAATCTGCAAAAAAAGGAAAAAAAAGTGTTGAAGACAACTTAACACATGCTTACTTACCTCTTTGAGGATCACAGGGTGGGGATATTCCACCGTACCAAATCTGACATAATGTCCCAGTCTGTACCCATCTTGTCTGGTAAATACAAATCAATACAAGTCATGAAAATGAAACGTAACATACCATATAGTGGCTGCCAGTAGGGCTTGCCTTGAGACCGATGAAGATACAATCCTGAGACAAATAATTCCTGATGTCCATTCAGGAGTCGTTGTTCCTTGCTGCAGAACCATGAATAGCATGGCATGCTGACTTCATACGTTCCCTTTGCCACTTGCATGAGCGCCAACCAATCGGATGACTGAGCAACATCTTTGGAGGTTAGCACAGTGGTAAAACTGCAATGTCGATAAGATGGAGACGCAGGTATGGGGATGTGGGTATAATGGTGTTGAACATCTTGGAATGTTATGAGATTGGTATTGGAGAGGATAACCAGAGGGATCATGACTGATGTTGCATGTGAGTCGAGTACCTGGGCCTGCATGGAGGACAATGAGGAGGCCACAGTTGAAAAAGGCACGAGTGAAGAGGTTGAGCCTTGCACAAAATGCAGCAAGTGATCATCTGATAATGGCGACGACGACATGACAAGTGAATCCAGAGAAAAATTAGTCTAAGGACGGCGATGCATTCATTTCGTGAGTGTTGAGAATGGCATATCATCTGAGTCACTTACCCAATCAGGGTGGAAGAAAGTGTGAAGGAGATCATTGAAGTTGTCGTCGCAATTGAGGTTGAGATCAGACATGAGGATATAACGATGATATAATGGGGTAATGAGGATAACAATGGTATAACGGGGAAATTCCGATTCGTCTTTGCCGCTACTTCAATGCTTATTAAATTATATATTAAAGCTTGTGCTTGTACTAGTAATTAAACATTACTACAAATCTAGAGTAATTGGGATTGGAGTAGCGACAAGTTGTGGCATTGTTTGTATTATTATAGTGCTCACCTGAGGGCAGGTTCTGGTTGGTTTTCCCCAAATACCAAAATGGGTTTGAAACCACCCTAGCTATGGTCCTCAGCTAAATGATAGTCAATCACTTTCTTCTGCAAGTCTAGTAGCAGTCTAGTAGTTAGTACAATTATTTTTCGTAATTCAACGTCCCAATTGTGAATTCACACCTGATCATGATTTCGAATTACTGTAAAGGTGGTTACAAATGACGAAAAGTCATGGTGGGCTACAACTTGAAGTTGGACTTGGAGGTCACAGTGAGCATACCAATGCGGCCCAGGACCATTCCCAGTGCTTGAACCTTCATTCTTAGCATAATAGTGTCACCAAATTCCTGGACCTGCGTGTGCATGACCTAGTGTTGCCGAAGTTCGGTTCGGTCCGGTTTTTCGCTATTTTTGAAAAACCAGAACCAGAACCGTTGGTTCGGTTCAGCCAAATGCCAAACCCGAACCGAAACCGTGTCGAACGGTTCCATGGCGTTCGGTCTGCGTTCAAATGTGGTTCGAACCGCGAACCAACCTCCAAATACCTCGCGCGGGCCAGATGCGTGTCAATTGACGCGGCTGTCACCCTCACGAGGTAGATGGGGGGGCACTCCATCTGTTTTTGTGAGGTTGGGTTGGGGCCAGGCACTTCCCATGGGCGTCCGCGCATGCTACCTACCTCGCGAAGAACGGGGACGCATAAATTGACACGCTCCATCTGTTTCCGCAAGGTTGGATGGGGCCGGGGACTTTCCATGGGCATCCGCGTGTGCTGACGACCTCGCGAAGAACGGGGCATGTCAATTGACATGCTCTGTCTGTTTTTGCGAGGTTGGATGGGGCTGGGGACTTCCTATGGGTGTCCGCACGTCAATTGACGTGGCTAGGGCGTGTTCGTGAGGGATGTACCTGGGCTGGTAGGTGGGCGCACCACCCTCCCAGCCTTCAACTCCCCATCATCGTCGTGTTGGTGTTGGTGTTGTAAGTGGTGGTGGAGGCGACAATGGTCACGATCATCCGTGTTTGATGTGGCAGGTGGCTGCTGCCGCTGGTGTTGCTCTGCTGCTGCTGTCGGCATTGCTGTTGCTGCTGCTGCTGCTGCAGTTGCGGTTGCGGTTGTGGTTGCTGCTGCTGCTGTTGCAGTTGCTGTCATTTGGGGCCATTTGGCCATCGTCGGGGTGGTGGCATTTGTGGTGTTTCCACTGCCATTGCTGCTGCTGCCACTGCTGCCCTCAATTCACTCCGACTCGCGTTGGAACGCGAGGGAGGTTGTTGGGTGGAGTTGACCACGGGTGCCTTCTTTATGCGGTCAAGGTGGGCCACGGGGGGCTGTTCCATGTAATAAAATGTCAGTAAAATATAGTATGAAGCCATTACTTACTGTGGTTGTTGAGTAACGTTAGTGTTGAGTCGAAATTAGGGTGTCGCGCGAGTATGTTTAAGGTCACATGACCTAAGTTCACGCAACTGCATAGAAAAAAATGTAAAAAATTAAGTATCTAAATGAGTATCTACGTAGGTAACTATACATTACGGTTTGCGGTTTGAACTGCATTTGAATGCGGTTTGAACTGCCTGTCAGTGCCAGAACCGCAAACCGGGTTCGGATCAGTTCCGAACCGAACTTCGGCATCACTAGCATGACCATGACGACATGGACACGGACATGGATTTGAATTTGAATTATGATTCAGAGATGAGCTCGGAGTCACCTGGTAAATCATCCTCATCTCGTCCTCTGCAATTTGAAGACTTTATGGATCTAGGGTTAGACGCCAACTCAGAGTCCATGCCGCTCGCAACCAAGCATTTCTGGGTCCAGTGGCCAAGCTGTCAACATTCACTTTGGGATGAGTATGAAGAACTGGCAAGCCAGGCAGAGTAGCTCAAAGAGAAATATCAATGGAATAGTGTCATCCCTGCTACACTTGATTTGACTCCCGACACTCAATTGTGGGTTCTCAATGAACCTCATGCTGGAGACATGAATCTTTGGCATGTTAGTGTCAAGGTGAGTGGTCTAATGAGTCTTTGCTCCTCAACTTGGCATTGCTGTTTGTTATAGCGTGGGTTGGAGTTGGATTGCCTGGAATTTCTTCTTCACAAATGTGGCAGCACTGATGACTCAAGTCTGATGATCACTTCCACCTGCTGGCAACCATCCATTCCAGGTGCTATCTATGTCGAAGCCCCAAGTACTGGGGATATTCGACATGCTTTTGCACACATGCACATAGTCTATATTGATTGGGAAATTAGCCTCGTGCCCCTGCCTGAGCGTGTGCAACTTCTCAAGTTGAAAATGGTGAACTCAGCCATGACTGTGGCCGAAGGTGACTGGGTGCGTACCAGGAGTGGCATGTACAAAGGGGATATTGGTTATGTCACAGAGGTGGTCACATACAGTGCCAAGGTTAGAGTGTTCCTTGTGCCTCACCTCTCCTACCTCGAGCCTTCCAAGGATCTCAAGCGCTTGCCGGAAACTCGTCCTCTTCCCACGCTGTTTGATGCCAACTGAGCCTGCAACATTTTCGGTACCGAAGCTGTTCAACAGGGCAAAGATTGGCTCACATTCCAGGGGATGAAGTTCAAGGATGGCTTTTTGGAACGATGGGTTAATGTTCACACCTTGAACACAAAGAATGTCCATCCTACTTTTGAGGAGATCAAATTGTTCAACATGAGTTTGGGATGGTGTAAAGCAGCCAGGCATTGGTGGAAAGTTGAGGACACCATTGCTTCATTGAGCATTAACGATCACATCAAAATTATTAAAGGAGAGCTGAAAGGACTTCGCGGTATTATCATCTCCAAGGATGTCAACTCAGTGCAAGTGCACCTGCGCAAAGACGACAATGATGCTCTCTGAATGAGGACCAACTAGTTGAGGTTCCAGCACATCAGATTCATAAATCTTTCAGTGTTGGAGACTACGTTTGTGTACGACTGGGTGTTCACGCTGGTAAATCGGGTTTTATAGTGGGCATGTCTAGCGATTACATTTTGCAAATTACTACAGCGTCAGCCAACTCACGATTTAACAATATAGAGGTAAAGGCATTGCTCCCATGTAGATCCTCTTGTTGACATCGTCTTGACCAGTCAAACCTCATTCATTCAGTTTCCGATCATATAGAAGTGCATGCCCTCCATGTTGATTTTGTGGAGCAGAACCGTTTACTGAGGCCCCTGGCCGGAACCATTACCCAACACCCTGTCATGCAAACCATCAAAGATCCAGTAGCCAGAAAGAGGGTGCTCGTGGTGGGGTTGAATAAATTTTGTGGGTATCATGGGACCATCATACACACCCAAAAACATCTCAAAATGTATGACGTCTGCATGGATGCTAATCTCAAAGTCATGCAATTTACAGCCGTTTGCATAAAGCATGACAGTTGCCACATTTTTTTTGTTTATAAGAAAAAGGAAGACTTAGTGAAATTTCAAGTGTGAAGTAGTGTATCTCATGAAATACTGAATGGATTGAGATCATTGTGGAGGCAAATTTTATCTATTCTTCAATGCCTTTTCAGCTGTGTTATTACATTTGAGCTGTGTCTAGTGTATGCTGAGTTATAAGCATAATAAGATAGAGTAGCAGCTGAACATTGAATGATAAATAGCTCTGTCAATACCTCTTGGATTGAGATACTTGTATGGAGTAAAATGTTCATTTTTTCAATGTGAATCTACTCAAATACCGGGATTTCCAATACTTACAGATTCTAAATCCATAGTCTTGATCTCATTAAAATTTAGCAATATTTCTAACTTGCACTCAGAAAATGCTCAACATTGAAAATCCCGGTATTTGAGCAGATTCACATTGAAAAAATGAACATTTTACTCCATACAAGTATCTCAATCCAAGAGGTATTGACAGAGCTATTTATCATTCAATGTTCAGCTGCTACTCTATCTTATTATGCTTATAACTCAGCATACACTAGACACAGCTCAAATGTAATAACACAGCTGAAAAGGCATTGAAGAATAGATAAAATTTGCCTCTACAATGATCTCAATCCATTCAGTATTTCATGAGATACACTACTTCGCACTTGAAATTTCACTAAGTCTTCCTTTTTCTTATAAACAAAAAAAATGTGGCAACTGTCATGCTTTATGCAAACGGCTGTAAAGAAGACTTCTTGGTTGAGATATCGTGAAACTCATGTTTATATTCCTGTTCCATAAGGTGCCTGACTTCTGCTTGATGTAGGAATCGCAGGCCACTATATTATTTTCAGGATGTCCAGCCAGAAGCTTCCCAGACGGTATTGCTACCCTCCCTGGAATCTGTTGTTCCCAGGCCCTCAATGCCCATGTGGGAATCTCCTTCAGCCCAGGGTGGAAGTCCTGCTTGAGAACCTTCTTCCTGAACACCACTGCCAGACCGAGATTTTCTGTCAACAGCCCTCTTGGATCAGCTAAATTGTGGGGAACCCAGCTCTCAGGATCCCTCAATACAATGGCCAGGGAAAGTTATAAACAACGATATAGAAGAAAGAGGGGTATTCTTACCATCGGGTACTGTTCCACTATTGTCACATTTCCCATTCACTGACTCCTTTGCACAGGTGTCCACAAAGACTGGCTTGCCATGCAAAGTTTGCATGGAAAATCGATCAAATTGAATGTATCAGGCTTCAACAGAAATCTGGGCAGCTGAAGAAAAGTATTAGTGAAGGCACCATCGCCCACACTTGGGGCATGCCTGTCAGCAGTGATCCACCAGAAATTGAGATCAAGCTGATGATTCCGGGCACCAATACAGTTCTGATCCTGTTGCATTACCTTGAACAAGTACATCCCTGGGGTGCCAAGGAAAAGGCAGTTTGTATTGCTGGAGATCATCAAGGAGTAGATGTAGTCATTGTGGAAGCCAGAGAACATCTGTAGCATTTGGCACCATTAGATAATCCTCACTGCCCTCTATATACCGCTCCACGTGAGCATCTCGTAATTTTAACAAATTTGATAGTATCATGAATTTAATCCTTTAATTTCTTTCCAATCATATATTCTCTTAAATCAAGCCTGTCTGACAGGCCATGGAATAACATTATCTGCAACAAAAAACTTGTAGTTCAAAAAATTGAAGGGCAACAGAAAAGCGAGTCACCCTTGTTGGAAACTACACGAAAAAGTCCCAAATGCCTCCTCTTCGATTTCCAGATCCTCCTCCTCTTGGCTCTGTGATGCCTTTAGGCAATGGCATGGGTATACCTGCGGGTGTCCTGAGGCCAACCCGCACTTGCACATGCTCCAACCTGTACCCATCTACCTGTGGGTCTTGTTTCAGCGGGTAGATGGTGGGTAGCAGCGGGTAGGCAATGCCACGGGTATACCCGCGGGTATTCAAGGCCCTACCCGTACCCGTACCCGCAGCTACCCGTACCCGTGATCCGGCGGGTTTACCCGTCATTTTGAGCCTGGGATCATCCAAAACGGTCAAGTATTGAGTAAGCTATGATCAAAACACTATATTTCAGTGTTTTAATCATATCTCAGTCAATACTCGGCCGATTTGGATGATCCCGGGCTCGAATTAAAGCTGACGGGTATGGGAATCCGTACCCGTACCCGTAACCCGCGTCATTCCCTAGCAGCGGGTCAGGTGCAGGTATTGACCCACGCAGGAAACCCGGCGGGTTCCAGCCCACATCTACCTTGCATTGCTGACACACATGTCAATTGACGTGGCACTGTGCAAACGCAAGGAGTCACACCTTGCATCGGATTTTTGACCTGTAACATTGGGGGAGCCCATGAGCTAAACCCCCAATCCCAGTGGATGGGCCGAGATGGGCCGAGATATTATCCAGACCTATAGGATTGGATGGGCCGAGATGAGCCGAGATATTTCTGTCCCTTGGTATTGAATGGGCCCATAAAGTTAGAAATAAAGATTGCCCACTAGAATTGAATGGGCCGAGATGGGGTCAGATATGTATTTCCCACTGGCATGGGATGGGCCGAGATGGGGTCCGATATTTATGTCCCATTAGCATTGGATGGGCCGACATGGGGATGGATATTTATGTCCCACTGGCATTGGATGGGCCGAAATGGGGTGGGATATTTATTCCCCAATTGCATTGGATGGGCCGAGATGGGTTCAGATATTTGTTCCCCACTGGCATTGGATGGGCCGAGATGGGGTGGGATATTTATTCCCCACTGGCATTGGATGGGCCGAGATGGGGTGGGATATTTATTCCCCAATTGCATTGGATGGGCCGAGATGGGGTGGGATATTTGTTTCCCACTGGCATTGGATGGGCCGAGATATTTGTTCCCCACTGGCATTGGATGGGCCGAGATGGGTGGGATATTTATTTCCCACTGGCATTGGATGGGCCGAGATGGGGTGGGTTATTTATTCCCCAATTGCATTGGATGGGCCGAGATGGGGTGGGATATTTGTTTCCCACTGGCATTGGATGGGCCGAGATATTTGTTCCCCACTGGCATTGGATGGGCCGAGATGGGTGGGATATTTATTTCCCACTGGCATTGGATGGGCCGAGATGGGGTGGGTTATTTATTCCCCAATTGCATTGGATGGGCCGAGATGGGGTGGGATATTTGTTTCCCACTGGCATTGGATGGGCCGAGATGGGGTGGGATATTTACTCCCCACTGGCATTGGATGGGCCGAGATGGGGTGGGATATTTATTCCCCAATTGCATTGGATGGGCCGAGATGGGTTCAGATATTTGTTCCCCACTGGCATTGGATGGGCCGAGATGGGGTGGGATATTTATTCCCCACTGGCATTGGATGGGCCGAGAGGGGGTTGGATATTTATTACCCACTGGCATTGGATGGGCCCAGCTGGGTGTGATATTTATTCCCCACTTGTATTTGATCCCACCCATCTTCTTATCCAACCCATCTCGGACAAGCGGGCTATTTATGACACACTACGACAACATCGGCAGGATATTAGGTTCCCATTTCCATTGGATTGGCTGACATGGGGGCACCAATCACGTTAGCCTGTCTACCATGTGTTGGATATTTATTGCCCAACAATATCGGATGTGCCTCATTGGACATGATGTTCATATGCAATGAGCATTAAATAAAACCAATATTTGACTCCGAAAGAAATTTGCCTGTTACTATTCAAGAACATCCACTGGAAAACCCTTCTTCGCCGCTTCTGCAAATCTTTTCCACATTACAACTTGCTTCTCAGCATATGCGTGATGTCCCCTTCCCTGCCTTGAAGACTGCAGTGCTCGTCTCGCTCTTTCCTGCCACAGTCGTTGTTGAAACCTATACCATCTTATGGTAAACTTCATCTCTGCCAACACCGTTGTTTCCTCTTCCCCTGCTCTCTCTGCTCTAGCCTTTGCTCTCAACCAGTTCACTCTGTAAACTACTACAACTTCAATGGTGTATTGTGGTAGATCTCATTTGATAACTCACATTCTGACATCCAGTTGTCCTCCTGTTCCTTGTTCTGGTCACCCATTCTCCAAAACCATGCCAATGCATCACTCTTTTGCCCAAATCTGTTTTCTTCCACAACATCTCTACTAAGCTTCAAATCCTCTCTACGAATTTCTTGGTAATGTGCCAATGTTTCGTTGTCCGCACCCAGGTTTACCAATGCCCTACAAGCTCGACCATAAGACCTCACACATTCATGCAAAGCCACATCTGCATGACGAATGGCTCCCCAAGTCCGTGTCTTGGCCTTTTGTCCTTTGGCCTTCCTAATCCTTGTTCGATAAAGCAATGCTTTATGTCCCAGAGCAAAACGTATTTTCTCCAGGGACTCGTTAGCTTGTCCTTTTCGAAGCTCCATTTCTTGTGAAGCCATTTCAATCCATCCCACCCTTTTACATACCTCCTTTCCTATTTTAGAAGGCAAACTGATACGAGCATTTTCTGCTAGGATAGGATCACAATCTTCTTCATAATCTGTTCCTTCCTCATCTGATGCGGAATCTTGTGAATCATCGGACATGCCAACATCCGGGGATGTTTTATCCTTTTCCTCCCAATCCTCTTCCTCCACGTCATGCCCATTGAGTAGAAAGGTTGTCTTCCTCTGGAAGGCATCAATCCTGCTTTGTAACCGTTTTCGTCGATCCATAATCTTGTTTTGTTCCGCTATGGAAACGGCTTTTTTAAGCTTTCGCATATCATGAGTGAGATTGTCCCTGAAATTCAGAATTGTGAACAGGAAAGTGATGATATAATGTGAGGAACATACTGAGCTTGTTCAATATTTAGCCCGGACACTAACCAGGCCACTGCATTGGAATCTCCTGCTTCCCCCTTGGTGTTCCTCCCCAGTTTCAGACGTATTTCCGCCATAGTTGGTGCTACGAACTGTTCATTCATCACTACTATGGGGAGGAAATATCACTGACCTTGCTTCAAAGCAACTTGATAAATTTTCAGTGCATCCCCACGCTGTGATTCAGCGAAAGTTTGGCTTTCACTCCACTTTTTCACCAATTTGGGATCCAATGAACTTGACAAATCTTGATATGCCTCCTTGCTTTCTCGTTTGACCCTGATGGCTGTTTTATGTTTTGCTATCAACATTTTTACTGTTCAGAGGATGAGTATCAAACCAGGAGAAGGGTAATGGTTGTTGCTTACTCATTCCAACCAACTTTTTCCAGTTTGAATGTCTCATCATGTCATCCAAAATCTCCCGCCGGTGAGCCTTGCTCATGTACTTTGTGATGCGTGAGATCAACTCGATGATCGCCCACAGAGTTTCCATCTGTTCTCCATCCAGCTGCCCAGCACCACGAATAAAGTTGGGTGAGAATTTTGGAAAGCAGTCGTCCTTGTGAGCATTTAAATGGAATTTTCCGATACCAAAGATCAATTCCATGGTAGGTGCATCCAAAAATCTACTCTGCTTCACACGTCTACCAAAATTCACCGCCCACTCACATATCACATCATAGAACAAGAGAGCTTGCCGCATGCCTTCAGTGTTGTACTTGAGGGCTTCACATATTGAGTAGTCTATGTTCATTTGCCTGACGAGGATTTCAGGTCAAGTCAAGGACATTCTGACCTGACCTCATTACCTTTCACCCTTCTGAAAATCCACCATGCTGTGCGGAACGAAGCATCCATGCCTCGCACAGGCACAGGCACCAACCCCTGTGGATTCCAGGTTCTTATTGTTTGCATTGCTCTGGGTGACTGCTCTGTGCTTGGAACATGATGATTTCTAATGCAAGTTTGAGTTTGGAACCTAAGACCACAACAAATGAATTTTGCACCTGTTTGACCTCCACGGCTTCCTTGATGTGCTCTTCATAGGAAGCTCTTTGCACAAAATACCCAGTTGCATTCGTAAGCTCCACATCATCGCCGGGATTCCTCATGTGCATGTGTTCCGCAGTAAAATTTCCATCCACCACGAGGCTTCTCCGATACAACCACCTGTGAAAATGTTACTTTCAATAAACATTGGCAGGTCCATTTTACTAACGGATTAGGCAATTCCTTCCAGTTATCAGGGAGGTTGATGCCCGGCTGTGGGCATGCTGGGCAGAAGAAAGCGAGGTCGCCGTTGCCTGGTTCTTTGTCGGTGTCGTGGCCATAACCAAACCATTTCCGAACTTTGATGTCACGCCATTGCCGTGAGACCCTCATGAGCTCTCTATAGCGGTCCTATTTGACAGGTCCATTCCACCATCACCATCCATAAATACAGCCTTTAAGATGGAGACTCACCGATACGGTGTCAGGAAAGGCATTATTTGTAAGCCGGCGCAGTTTTGAGTAGAAATTGTTGGCAGAAGTCTTACATTCAACCTGATCGACATGAAAGTAATCCAGGACTTGAAAGGTAAATGCCGAGCGAGGATGTTTGAATGTTGCCAGAAAGAGACCGGTCTTGAACAATTGCCATTGTGGCTCGTCTTTTGACAGACAATGACACCAGCGAACACGGTGCCGGTGGATTCCGGAAATATCAACCATAACCAGCACACTGTCATCCGAGTTGTTATCATCATCTTCCTGGTTCAAGTCAACTAGCAGCTGATCATTCTCGATCTGTGACATCGAAGATGAGCCTTCCCCAACATCCTCCCAGACATCTTGAACGGAATTGGAGGGACATGGATCACCACCGTGCCCAAGATGCAAGCAGAATCCTATGTCATGTAATGAGGATGGGGTGAAGCAGCTTCCATTCCATGATTCGAGTTTGTGGAATGGAGTCCCCTGGTGGGAGATTCGACAACATTCTTTACAGAATAATGGACGACCGAGACAGCTCAAGCAGCGAATGGGGCCACCTTGCTTCTTGCAGATATGACAGGTGGCAGGAATAGGAGGAGCTTCCATGCTCAACATCTCCCTCAGATATTCGTTGCGAAGTGGAATCCACTCCCTGAGGTAACAATTTTGGGTCTGCCAATAATTCAGAGTGACTACAAAGCAGGTAAAGGAATAGCTGACATTGCCTTTCGCCATCTTGCGCTTTGGAGGTTACGGTGTACCTGAGTCGGGAGGCACATCTGGGGACATGCTTTGCTGACGGTTTGAATCCAAAGGTGACTTTTTTGGACTGGATTTCTGTGGACTTTTGGGAAGCTCACCTGCGACTGGTTTAGATACCCATTTTGTGCGATTTTTCATCTTTTTCTCAACAAAGATGACTTCTTGAGCTGTCCTCTTCTTCCCATGTTTCTCTTTGGACAACTTGGGCATTGTTGGGAGGTGGTTGATGTTAAATTGGTTGATGTTTACAAATGGTTGATGTTGATGTGACACGTGATGTGTGATGTGTCACGTCCGACGAGTCGGCGTGACATGTCACATCATGGCTCTGAAACACATGTCACGTGCTCCCATCAACTCTTCTGCAGGTCTTATGGTTCGCAGCCATGCCTGACAATACTGACAACCACCTTGTTTTCTCATACCACCTTGTTTTCTCATACTTGCGCAGATCAGTGTTACCCCGCCAGTATGGTCAACCAGAATACCAGTCCCCACCTGCACCGGTGTGCACCAACCTTTGGAACGATGTTATATTATCCACCTTTGACCCCCTGGCATATACCAGGCGCAGTGCTTTTGCAGCATGCAAGCGTGAACTTGAGACAACCAAGATCAGACCTCCCTTTCAGTGCCTAGATACGCAATTGAGATGCTCTCATTCCTGTTATTGCAACTCAAGGTGGACAATCTGAACTATAACCTGCTGATAGGCTGATGGCAATGTTACAAAAGTAATATTTCGTAAGTTCAGGACAAGGGTACATATTTTATGAATGATGTTTACGCTGCTACATGTGCCGAGTTTTTAATACCCAATTCACGACATTTCACCTCTGGAATGATGGTACAAAACTCTTTCTGCTCAGACCACCCTGACAATTCTACATTTAGACGCTCCAAGACTTTCTTCCTGAGGAAATGAGCATAGCAAACTCGATCCCCACCACTCCAGTCCGTGACTTCGTGTCTGATGCTGTTGCCACATAGGAAGACACCAGTTCCGGGCCCGTAATCGAGCTGCAGTCCAAGGTCGGGCATATCAAGAGTGCAATCATGATAGTCTCCGATACCCAGGAGGAAGTCATACCAAGGTGGCATACCATTCCCATCACGATGTGCCAATGTCTTCCGGTTGATGATAACCGCGATCCCAGTGAAATGGGATGTCCAGGATCCTGCAACTTTAGCCGTCAGGTTGGCCGACCTAAGCTTGTCCAAAGCTTCGCTGCCGATTTGTTGCAGTGATGGATGAACCATAAAGAAGACCCGATTGATGAACGATTCTACGTCAGCTATTGAAGACATCCATTCTCCAGTACCCCGCTTAAGATGGTTCGCAGAAGGCTTCAAAGGGTCACTTGGTCTCTAAAATGTGAATGAGCCCAGCAACCGGAATGTTGGCGGATTTCGGAACTCACAGTATGAGCCTGTGCGAACCACCCTGCCGAATACTCATCACTTCCCGGCAGTAGATTCTGATCCACAGAATCAAAACGAAAATGTTTTGGGTCGACTCGCCAATTGACCTTCCCGCATGTTTGTTTACGATGAATCTTTTTTGAGCCGATGACTTGTATGCTTTCACTGCCATTCAGCATAACATCCTAATTTGTCTCTACTATTGAATTAAACCTCCTAGATCATGACACGACTTACAGCTTGCTGGGCTGATATCAACCCTGGAAGATACCAGATTATTATTCGTCCACACATGTCCACCACCGTTGCGGGTCTATTCACCCTGCCGAGTTGGGGATTCGCAAACTTGCGCTGTAATTGGGCGATTGAGGCCGGGGTACCCAGGCCTTTTTTGACGCGGGTGGCGTAATCCTCGAGGTCCCACTGAATATAAACTACAATGGAGAAACAATTAGATTGGGCCATTGGAATCATCATGACTTACTCGGATTGAGCAGAGCTTCTGTGACGATCTGGGCAGCTCTTAGGTCATCTAATTGTTCACCTGCACCCAACTGGGCGCGGGTGACCAAAAGAAAACGTCGTCGCAATCTGCATGCATTACATTCAGATTGGATGCCAAAGGATAAATTTAATAAATACCTTTTGCACAGACTTGGTGAACCTCGCTTGCCAATGTGCTGCCGCGATTTTTGTGAGTTTTCGTGCTTTGAGCCCATAGGTTTTGAGGAGACCATCTGGTAAAAAAGTCCTATACAACGATACACGTCACACAACGATACACGTCAATAGAAACAAACAACGCGATCAGCATGAGATCACATGTGAAGAACGCGGTCACCTGCAAGCAAACAAGATCACATGCTTTGGTTGATTGCCATAAAAGGTAGGCATGTCATCTTTCGCGACCTGATGCTTATCAGCCATCATCAACCATCATCACTGGGATGTTTTGACATGAATCGCGACATGCCAAAAGACCTCAGTGAATGGTTGAAATTGGTTACAATTTCATAAGCCGATAAGTCTTCCATTCTGCATATATCTTTTGCATTACTTACTTCCGCAATTTCTAGCTGCTCGCCAACAAGCCCACTTTTACAGCACCATCATTGGGTACTGGGGGCTTCATTGGTGTCTGCCGTCATCCTGCGCAGCAACATTGGGTACTGGGGGCTTTATCGGTGTCTGCCAGCATCCTGCGCGGCATCATTGGGTACTGGGGGCTTTATCGGTGTCTGCCAGCATCCTGCGCGGCACCATTGGGTACTGGGGGCTTGATCGGTGTCTGCCAGCATCCTGCGCGGCATCATTGGGTACTGGGGGCTTTATCGGTGTTTGCCAGCATCCTGCGCGGCACCATTGGGTACTGGGGGCTTGATCGGTGTCTGCCAGCATCCTGCGCGGCATCATTGGGTACTGGGGGCTCTATCCGCGTTTGCCAGCATCCTGCACGGCAACATAGTTTGGCAGAGGTCGCAAAATCGTAAGTTATGCTTAAAACTCCTTTTCACACTAACACTTTAGCTTCAGATTGATTTCGATTCGTTTTTGCAGTCCCTTTCCTTGCCATTTGCCTCAAATTCAATGCCCAGCAGGGTGTGCTCGTAAGCGGCTCAAATTGGGACCTGAATTTTCAACTTATTGTTTGCTTTGATCTTGTAGAACACCAATGTATCAATTTCGGCTTTTGGGTTATCCGCTAAGCAAAATCCTTCTTTGCTTTGCCATTTAAATGGATGCTTATCATCGCATCTTTGTTTTTTCCAGAGAGCTTGAATTTGCTGTGAAGTAGGGGCCCCTACAACGCAGCAACATTCAGACTCTCTTCCAGGTCATCCAAATTAACGACGCCGAATCAAGATCGATGGGAAACAGCTATTGGTTGGTTGGGGCGGGCCCGCGGTTGAGGACTTCTTTAATTTACTTTATTTTGGAAATAATAAATGAAATTATTTTAATTTTGAATGATTACATAATTGGATAAGTCAACCTTTGGAACAATCGCTGGATGAGGGGATTCCCGGCTCCCTATGATTACATAAGCGATCAATCGATCGATCGATTGATCTTTATAGTAGTTCTAATGATTAGCATGTCCATTACAACGCAAAAAAAAACTATCAATATGAACATGCCGATAAATATTTGGAGGAAAAACAGATGAATGAAGCATTTAAATGTTAGATACAGGTCCTAATTTGTTATATCTAAGTAGTTCTTAGCCGCTGGAAGAGAGACTATGGAAATATTGAGACTTACCTCAAGTATTCAAAACGCCCCTCCTTGCATGGTAAACATGCAAAGTGGTGACACGATATCCTTCTCTTGTGTAGAGCCGGACTGTCGTATGTAGCGGTTCGGTCCGGCGCGTCCCGCCATAATGCGCCGGACCACTATGAGCAAGTTAACGAGCACTAAAAAAAAGTCATCAAGTCATGGTGCATTACCGGATTTCCGCCCATTCAACCCCAGACGCGCCCCATCTCTGGTGGACCGCGGCAGCCTGCACATCGCGGATGACCCTCCGTTTAACGTGGGGTTTGTTGGCGTAAACTCTGATGTCGCGGAAATATACATGGGGATGTCTGGCCATAACTATTGTTTGGGTTGGGGTTAAAATGTCACGGCCGACTAATCAGCTGTGACATGGTCACATAGCTGCCCGAGCGTGAAGTCCGTGAACACATAAATAGAACAGAGAAAGTAGATAATCTGACTAGAAAAAATTGTTAGAAAAGATTCCTACCACCAAAAAGGAGTGGCGCATGGGAAATCAATTCAGTTGCAGGCGAGATTCAGCGGATGAAGAACGACAATTGAAGTCCATGCCATTTGAAACCGGAGAGGGTTTAAAATGTTGCCTAAAGATGAGAGCGTAGGAGGAGAAAAGAAGATTGGAGGGTTAGCTGAGACAAAATGCAGGGAGGATTGGGCATAGCACCACAGGATGGAAGAGGTTCCAAATTAAATAGCAAGGTTTTAGATTGGAGAACAAGATGTGTTTCTGGACAACAAGTGGAAAATTGGATGATCGAATTGCCTAATTCGGTTACAGTTGCCAAATATGGAAACGGCTTCCAAAACGTTCTTGCTGTTCTAGAGAGCCACAGAATGGCTATTGGACCATTGCAACAGTCCCAGAACTGAATGTCAACTGGTAGTAGGATGTGAACAACTTGGGGTATTTTTGGTGCAAATATATGGAGCGATATTCATGTTTTGTTGACACCCCTCCGCCAAAATAGGACCCTGAAACTTATATATCTCTCTTACTCCAGCAATAAAATGGCAAAAAAATCCACGCTGGCAGCTTTGGACAGTTATGATGCATTGCAATGCATTCTTCATGTGTGCCTTGAGTTTGCAAGCTGACCTGGTTACAGTTTGGCCATGGATGCCAAATTATCAAAAGTCAAACAAACGTGATGATCATGCAAATTCCAGGTCATGTTACCTGCCAATTCATCATTCGCTGTATATAACTTCACATGTCATAAACCTCCAGGCACACATGAACAGGGCATTCCAATGCATCATGCCTTTCCAAAGCTGCTACCTCGGATTTTTTTGCCATTTTATTTTCGGTGTAAGAGAGATATATAAGTTTCAGGGTCCTATTTTGGCGGAGGGGTGTCAACAAAACATGAATATCGCTCCATATATTTGCACCAAAAATACCCCAAGTTGTTCACATCCTACTACCAGTTGACATTCAGTTCTGGGACTGTTGCAATGGTCCAATAGCCATTCTTTGGCTCTCTAGAACAGCAAGAACGTTTTGGAAGCCGTTTCCATATTTGGCAACTGTAACCGAATAGGGTAATGGTCAATAACCTCGTCACGGTCGATTCGTCGGGCGTGACCACTCACAAAGCATGTGACCTTGTCCTCAGGTTCGTCACAGGTTTCTCATGAACCACGAATCATTCTTTCACATGTCTCCCCTCCCTGTCAAGCATTACCATTTGGGCGTAGGAACACCGATTTTAGTCAAGGAGGGGGTTTTGACCTATGAATGGGTGTCGTCCAGGTAAATTTTAAATTATTCATTACATGGTCCCTGGCTGACCATAATAGATGTCTCCTAAACTTTGAGACTGACAAGTTGTCTCTGGAACTGAGAATTGAATGTGAGGTTTTGTCATGGAGGGTAAGTCCTGCTGCTATATAACAGGATATCATGCGAAAAGTTGATCGCATGCAGTATACTGATCCTGCGCTGGATAGCCCAAGACGAGTCATCATTCAATTAGATTTAGACATTGTGAAACCTTGTGAATGGCAACTTGAGTATGCAAGGCTGAAGGGAGGCAAAGCGAGTTAGTGCAGGTGAACTTATCCTATGCAGGAAACTGAGAGAACTTCCAGCAGAGATTTTGAACACCACTGTGTCATTTTCATTTGACTTTGAACACCGAGAGTGGTCTCATGATGAATATGCTGCATTGGTGGAATCATTGTCTGATGCATTTGCTCCTAGCCAGTCTAAAAGGCTAAAGTAAGTTGTCAAATTTTCTTCCCTCCATTTCATCTGTCAATCTATAATGTATCAACAAATAAATAGTGCACAGGAAACCACTCGGGCATGGAATATCTGCACATTCCAAGCTCTAGTAGACGAATAGTTTATTTAATAGTTTAATAGCGATGCTGCCATTTCCAAATTTGGTTTTCCACGTGACAACATGTGACAACACGTGATGTCACAACGCGTCAATTCAACATTTTAACCACCAATATTTTCTGTTCAAACATGTCAAGCAGTGGCAGCCAAGCAACTGAAGCCTCTTCCTCAGCGTTGGCCATATCTTTTCAACACAATACCGCTCTCCTGCGTGACTTTCCATGGACCAATGGCACTCTCCTCGTTCAAGGCGCTATGAAGGATCAGCTTTGCTTGGCTCTATTAGGTTCCAGCTGCCCCATTTCCCAAGGCCAGCTGCTCTTGGTGAGTTTATAATTCTGTTCGATGAGCAATCAACCGAAAGTTGAACATGAACCAGAACATGGTGCAAAGCCTTGACGCTTTTTCACCACATCGAGTGTATGGCGACAGGGTTACAGGATTCTTGAAGGAATTCTTCAATCTGAATGCAGCATGTGGACCTCATGGTGCTCTAGCGACTTTTGGCAATCCCAGAAGATGGTCATCTTCGCCAGCAGTGTACATCAGCGCCGCCGCAGAAATTGTGAACCGATATTCTCTTCTGGACCAGCTTGCGGATGCAATGGGAGTGCCAGCAACAAGAACGACACCAGTCATATTTCGAGGAGCAAAGCCCCATGATTTGCCAGTAAAGTTAACACAGGTATGCCCATGAATGTTCGTATTTCAATGAAAGAGATCAGCGCTGAGTTGCCCCTAATAGCTCTTGACCAAACTCGATGATTGGACTCAACCCATCCTGGATTTGCGGACCCGAGAGAGAAACGCCCAGCTTGGTGATGGCTTTGGGGCAAGTTTGGCGAAGGCCAGGTTGTTCGCGAATGCTGAACCTGAGCAGCTCAGTCATCAGCAGTCGCTGCTGAAACAAGGGGTCATGAGTCTTTTGCGGGCTGGACAACATATTCATGAGGCCAAGTATACCCAATCGCTGGTCAACTTGGAACTCATGTCTTTCGCTCTGTGCTGGTTTGGCTTGGTAAGTTATCTTGCCCCTTCTTGGCATCCATGTTGGGCTTATAAATCCAATATAGGGCAAGGATCGGCTTCCGGAGAACCCACAGACATTTATCTTAACTTTACGAAGGTAAGTATCATTGAGATACGTAATATGATGTTGACGCTGACTGGAGCCATATTGAAGCCGGGCAACATCCCTGGGAATGCCTTTGGGTTCAGATTTGATTACGCTTTTCGAAAACATGAGTTCTGCAAAGGCCATTCTCTTGAGGATGGTCAATCTGTTCCATCTTGCAGTCTCCATCTCTCCCATCATTGCTCTCCTTCCCCGACAGTTCAACAACGAGCAAATTCGCAGGGATCATTTGATCACAATGAGCACCCTTTTACGGTTTTCTCAATTGTCTAACCTCATGACATAAAGATGAAACTATTGCTTGGTAATCATAAGCCCTCCTGCCTGATGCAAACGGAACGCTGTCTTTGGCAAATGTTGCTCCGAATGTCGACTGGTTCCAATGCAAAGACGGAACTCCAATTGTTCCTACGAGAATTTGAGCAGCTCTCCCTCCGTTACGAGGATGAGAACATGCACTTGGATTGGTATTCTAAATGTATGTATTCCATCGTGTCTTCCCATTCCTTGACCCAGGATTTAACTCCAACACAGGGCCCGTTATCTCAGTCCCTAAACATCACCAAGCAAATCAGAACACAGCATCCACGAGCAGATCTGAAGAACCTGTCATCATCATTGATGATGACAGTGAGTCAGAATTGGACAACGGCACCAGGTGGCGACATGAGAAAAAGCAAGAGCAGCCAGCCGAGCCGGAGCCCAAGGGGAAAGAGAAGGAGCAGGGGAGCAAGGAAGACGCCGACATGGACATGGAGGAACCAACGGCAGTGGATGTCGATGTCGACATGGATGTCGATGTGGATATCGACATGGGTGCAGAGCAGCAGCAGGGGGAGAAGAAGCAGTGCCAGGAGGAGGAGGAGGAGGAGGAGGAGGAGGAGGATGACCCCATCTGGCGGCCAGGGCAGACAAACTGGTCTGACTACCAAGACGAGCCTTGGCAGAGGAACAACTCTGCAGGGCAGCGGCCGTGGTGGATGGAGGAGGAGGAGGTGGAGGACCTTTTGCACCCACCGGGAGAGGAAGAGCAAATGAGCAGTGAGCCGCCACAGCCTCAAGGGGACGACCAGCGGAGGGGGGAACAGCTGCAACACGATGAAGGGGAAGCTCACGAACAGGACAGGGAGCAGCTGCAACCGGTTGGGGAGGAAGAGCAAATGAACAATGAGCCACTACAGCCTCAAGGGGAGGCCCAGCAGAGTGAGGGGGAGCCACAACCGGCGCAAGGGCAGGATCAGCAGGGGCGGGGGGACGAACCACAGCCAGGGGGGGAGGGCCAACCTGGAGAGTGTGATGAACCCCCGCCGGCTTTGGAGGGTGATGGACCACAACCAGCAGTGGAGGGTGATGGATCACTGGCGGAGGAGGAGGGCGATGGACCACCACCAGCAGTGGAGGGCGATAGACCGCCACCAGCAGCGGAGGGGGGTGGACCACCGCCAGCTGTGGAGGGGGATGGACCACCGCTGGAGGTGGAGGGCGATGGACCACTGGCGGTGGAGGGCAATGGACCACCACTGGCGGTGGAGGGTGATGGACCACCACTGGCTGTGGAGGGCAATGGGCCACCACTGGCAGTGGAGAGCATTGAACAACCGCCAGCTGTGGAGGGCGATGGACCACAAGCAGCGGTACAGAGCGATGGCCCACCGCCAGCGGTGGAGAGCAACGGACCACCGCCAGTGGTGGAGGGCGGTGGACCGCTGCCAGTGGTGGAAGGGGGTGGACCAGTGGCGGAGGGGGGTGGACCACCGCCAGCGGTGGAGGGCGAACAGGGTGAAGGTACCAGACCACGACCTGAGGGGGAAGGCGAAGAGGAGGAGGAGGAGGAGGAATCAGAAGAAAGCGAAACTGAGCTAGGAACCCAATTGCGCCCGGTAACGCGCTCGCAAACCAATGCTCTCAAAGGGAAGACGACACAAAATGGACCTCCTGCTGGGTACCAGACCTACTTCACTGCAAGCAAGAAACGGCATGCACCAGCTTCGAAATGGAACAGCCGCAAAAAAAGGAAGCTTATGGACAGAAGTCAGATGATTTCATCAGAACTGCCCGGTGAAGTGAGTATAACTTTGTGACCAATCTTTCAATGCACATGAGTTAATGATGGAAATTAGTCATTCAATGGCACTCCGGTCAAAAACCTCGAACTTCCTGAAGTCAGTTCGTCTCTAATGCCCGAGATATCAACTAACCAGAGCAACAGATGTCTGAGGATCATGTGCCTCTCAGGGTTTTTGGAGCCGACCGAAATGCAGAAGCAGCTCATTTCACATTTCAAAGTAATGCGGGCTCGGTTAGTCCTATTTCTAGTTGTTGGTTTGATTTATTTACATGGACAACACAGGATGAATGTGAATATTGGTGTTTATGAACCATCCAAGAGGAGGTGGAGGCCTCATATGAAGATGGAAGACCTCTTCATCACCTACCATCTGCTAGCAACCCAGAATTTGATCCGGATGGTTCGAGTATTTTTGTAGTGGCATATGATCAGTACCTCCAAATGGATACCCCGACGATCCAGGATATCTTTGAACAAAGACATATCCTGGTCCATGGAGTCCCACAGCAGGAACGTCTCCAGTTTGACCTGGAAGGTCTCTCCAGACTTGGGAGTCTCAAACATGAGCGTAATGTGCAGGGTTTGTCTTGTCCTTTTACTGATCCTTGCTGTTACTCACCAAATGACAAAGTTGGTTCCTTTCGCACCCGGAAAAGTCATGGAAAGATGCTGCATGTCGGGACTCTGCAAGATTTGTATAATGCATCTCTGTTAGAAGGACGAAGACACATCTGGAACATGCTGGACTTTCCCATGGGTCACCTCACGGTTCATCCACCGCCCATGTACCGGTATGATGCGAAATTATCTATCCTCAGTTTTCATTTGACAAAGATGCTCTCCTCCAGCTCGCTGGCATCCCATGAGCAGGCCATGTCGGAAACCTGGGGACAACCAGGTTATATTCCAGGCAAAACATTCGCAGATGAACTCTTGTGGGGGACTGCGGCATTGCGGGGTGCAACTTCTTGGCCACATGCTGATGATGATGGTTTTGCCACGGTTGTAAGGGTAATGACAGGCAGCAAGTATTGGGTTGTCATGCGCCGCAACAGAGAGACACCACCCTGGAATAGCAATGGAGACATGACGACTCGTCATGCGTTTGGAAAGGGTTGGGGTCCCCTCAGTCCATCCAAAGGCATCTGGGAGAAAGAGGGGGTGCTGTTGACGCCAAATGATGTCTTGTGAGCGTTATTCATTCCATCACAGACTTATCTAACAAATGATGCCAGTTTCCAAAGGCCGAACACAGTCCATTATGTAGTCACCCTGCAGGACTCCATCGTATATGGAAATCACTTCTATGCCACATCGTCGATCAAGGACACCTGTTTTGGAATCATCCACACCTTCGTCATGTCCTACTCCATCACAAATACTCAACATAATACCACCCGGACCATTCTGAGAAGAATGATGGGTATGTGGCATGAACATTTGTGTGTCAATGAGGCTTCAGCTGTCAGTATGTCGTTGCTGTTCATGTTCTCATCCCTCTACCTAAATCATGATCCTCAACAGGTGTAGATCGCGAACATCACATTCCTGATGTGTCGACCCCTGCTGGCCTCTTGGATGTGGTGATTGTGGGCAATCTTCTGGAGATGGCGGAGGTGATCAATCGAAACCATTACAGTGGTGAGATGGATGACTTGGAAGAGGAGGAAGAGACCTTCGCCCGATTGCGATACCGCCGATTCTGCACCTGGTTTGCAGGAGAATATGTGACGATTTTGGGTGGGATATGGGTGCATCCTTCCTACATCTTCAAACGTGCTCTGCTTCAGTTTTGCCTCTGCCTCATATTTTACAAACGCGAGAGGCAGGCACAATTGGTGAACGTGCCCTTGACAACTGGTTGCACCTCCCTCAAACTAGAAAGGAAGATCCTGGCGCATTTCGAGACTCAGTGGCCCGAATTGATGCCCTTGATGGAAACCCTGCTGGATGATGAAGCTCCGATAACAAGCGACACTTGGAGTTTCAATTGGAGCGGTCCAATGTTCAAGATTGAGTGTAGGAATTCTGATGCGGCAAAGGCATTAGCTTTAACATCCACGGAAAAGAGGGATTTCGCTAGGGAGCCGATTTACAGCCCTGATGGCGATATGGATGTTGCCACTGCATCCTGAACCAAGTAGGTGTTCTGCTGTTCGTTAGCAGAATACCGGCTCATGCTTAATCAATCATTTACCAGTCGCGTCTGCCTCTCATTATTTATCATTAGATTTTCCACTATAAGTTTCCATCTGCAAATGTTGTCATTGTCCCCATTGTTGTCAGCTTTCGATTCTGCAAATTTTGTATTTTATGTCTCGTTACATACATTGCATTACTGTATTTTTAGTAGTTGTCAAAATGTATCCCATGTTTGTGCAAAACTTAAAGGTTGAATCCTGTGCAATACATGTGATGTGACATGTCGCAGCAGGTGAATCGGCCGTGACAGGTCACACAGGTCATGTGACCGTGATCCAATCCCTGCATCACATGATCGTGTTTGGATGGTTGAAAATTGTTTCCCCCTTGCTCATCCCCCTTAGCATCATGTCAAAATTATCCCCACTATCATCCCCTCCACTATGAGTTGGGTCGTTCCCGAATATCTTGAAATCCTGAAAAACCATAAGCAGGATTACCAAAATGCCCCTGACAGGGACAGCAAGACAGTGATCATTAAAAGAATTCGTTCGGAAATAAAGAAGAAGAGCAGGGAAGTTGTTAACGATGGTCACATTGAGGGTTTGGCCAAAGTACTTGAACTTCACCTTATAAGCTATACTCACATATAGGCTGACATCACGTTCTATGTAGAAAATCATCATATGGTTGAAGAATCACAAGGATGATGGACATGAGGATGCTGGCAAAAAGAAGACTCGAGCGAAATTTGTCAGAACATGGGACTTACGCGCTGTTGTGGTGGAGAAGATGAAGGAGGAAATAAAAGAGAGAATCCAGGAGCTTTCAGGTGGAAAGCCCGGAAGCAAGGAGTTCATCGCCGTATATAAAGATGCTTGCACCTGGGTCATGGAGAAGTTGACCCCCGAAAGAAGGGCAGAGTTTGAGGGTCTCGCTGCGGAGTGGAATAGTGGGAAACTAACAGATGAAGTGCGGAGTAGGTAAGTGAAAACCTTTTCTCACATCGTTGTCTTCTACTGAAGCCTCTGGGGTAGCAATGCGGAAAATTCGATGAGCAAGGTGGTTAGCAAGTTTGTAAAGGAATTGGATGTGCAGATGGGGGCGAAGGTGCTTGTCTTGGTTGGCTGGAAGGATCGGAAAGGCGTTGCTCAAACAACGAAGTAATATTTCACCTGCTGCAAATTATTTGAACTCACCCAACATTATCGGTAGATTTGAAACCCACAACATTCAAGGGGAAATTTTTTCAAAAAGCAAAACTTTCCAGGACGAGGTGATGAAATTATGGAATGAGTGGGTGTTTACCGAATATGGTATGTTCAGGGTATCATCAACATTCACTTCTCTGATCATACATTAGATGAGCAGAGTGATGGAGAAGAAAGTGATGTCGACAAGGGAAAGGGTCCCAGCCTGCCCAGGAAGGAACACGATAAGAGCGTGCCATTTGTCTTGCAAGTCGACGAGTTTGGTGCACCCATCCTCCCTGACACAAAGGGGATGTCACTGCCGAAGAAGAAGGATGTCTTTAGGGCATTTGTGACAATGTCTTACCGTAAGTTGAGCAGAATGACTGGAATAAAACACGACTCACCATATGTTGCAGGCCAATATACGAACAACCAGAATGCGACAGTCCCATGGTTGAGGATAAGAGATTCCCTGGGGGAATTTATAGATGCTGAGTATCTCCCCAATGGACAGCAGATAATGGAGCCAACAAAGATGAAGAAGGACCAGCTGAAGCTGGTCTTTGACCACTGGGAGAACCGGCAGGCAGGCGGGTTGGTGGCCCTCAAATTCAAGTCTGCGAGGGCCTCAGATACAGAGAATCTGTTGAAGAACAAAAACGCCAAGAAAAGGAGATATGTGGATATTTCTGATGATGACGACATCTCGGACAACAAGCCTGGACCTTCAACACGGATTGAGTATGGGGCCGCAAGCACATTGCCAAATCGATCGTAAGTGATATGCATTATCTGCCCCATGTGCATTTCCATTTGTTTATCTGGTTGTTTAGTCCAGCCGCAGTCGGCCCAGACAAAGAGGCAAGATTTGCATATTTACAAACCTTGAACGACAGTAGGCAATACCTGAGTTTGGTCAAGTTTTGCTATGACCATTATGTGAGTAATACATTTCAAGAATACGTGTTGAAATGAATAACCTGGGTCAGGAATGGGACGTCAATAATCCTGAACATGCCTGGATGTCATGGAGTTACCCCGGCCAATTTCTGCCGCCTGAGTTCCATGATGGCAATGCTCTAGAAGAGATCATGGTATGGATGGAGACGTTGCAATATCCGGCTGACATTGCAGTTATTCTATTGGTCATTGGCCTGGCCTTACGAGAATTTGCGGCCGCTCACTTCACCGAAGGCAACTTCGACTCTACCAGGGGGATTCCCGAATATGTGTGGGGATCTTCGTACACCGCGGAACACACTCACAAGTTGTTGGAGAGAGCAGATAGGCTGAGGACATTCTTGGAAGAGAAAGAGGAAGAGCATGAGGTTGAGGATCCACCTGGACCACCCAGTGGGGACAAGGGCAAGGGCAAGGGCAAACCGCGCCATGGCGGAGGTGCTGGGGGAGCATCATCAAAAAGAAAGGACAACCCCAAAAAACCTAAGACTGGACATGTGAGGACCAGTGAGAGGTTAAGGAAGTGATATTCTCTGGTCTGGCTGCAAGCTTGGTCTTCATATCTGCAATGCTCCAGAGTCAATGTGTTAATTTTGTCATTGTTTCCTTGTCCTGTCTGCATGATGTGATGTGTATCATTTGCTACATTGAAATGCATAATGTTTCAATACAAATATGGAAAAGTGAGGTCCAGTAAGAGGTGGAATGACTGGTAAAAAATGTGGTTATTAAAGTTCAGGGAGGCGAGAATATGTCCTGATATCTGCAGCGTGTATCTACAGAATGTCAGGAAAGAGATTTCGTTATCCTCTGGATGTGGATGCCAGTGTAGAGTAAATATTACCTTAATCTTGGCCCATCCAATGGCAGTGGAAAAGAAATCTCCCTCTCTGCCAGGGGACAGATATATCGCATCCCCACGTTTGGTGGGAAATGTTGGTCCCCCTGATGTCGGCCCATCCACTGCTAGTGGGGAATAAATATCCCACCGAAGCCAGTGCCAGTGCGGAATAAATATCCCACCCCATCTCGGCCCATCCAGTGCCAGTGGGGAATAAATATCTTACCCCACCTCGGCCCATCCACTGCCAGTGGGGAATAAACATCCTACCCCACCTCGGGCCATCCACTGCTAGTGGGGAATAAAGATCCCACCCTATCTCGGCCCATGCAGTACCAGTGTGGAATAAATATCCCACCCAATGTGGGCCCATCCAGTGCCAGTGGGGAATAAATATCCTACCCCAACTCGGCCCATCCACTGTCATTGGGGAATAAATATCCTACCTCACCTCGGCCCATCCAGTGCCAGTGTGGAATAAATATCCCACCCAATGTGGGCCCATCCAGTGCCAGTGGGGAATAAATGTCCTACCCCATCTCGGCCCATCCACTGCCATTGGGGAATAAATATCCTACCTCACCTCGGCCCATCCAGTGCCAGTGTGGAATAAATATCCCACCCAATGTGGGCCCATCCACTGCCATTGGGGAATAAATATCCTACCCTACCTCGGCCCATCCAGTGCCAGTGCGGAATAAATATCCTACCCCATCTCGGCCCATCCACTGCCATTGGGGAATAAATATCCGACCTCACCTCGGCCCATCCAGTGCCAGTGTGGAATAAATATCCCACCCAATGTGGGCCCATCCAGTGCCAGTGGGGAATAAATATCCCACCCCATCTTGGCCCATCCAGTGCCAGTGTGGAATAAATATCCCACCCAATGTGGGCCCATCCAGTGCCAGTGGGGAATAAATATCCCACCCCATCTCGGCCCATCCAGTGCCAGTGTGGAATAAATATCCCACACAATGTGGGCCCATCCACTGCCATTGGGGAATAAATATCCTACCCTACCTCGGCCCATCCAGTGCCAGTGCGGAATAAATATCCTACCCCATCTCAGCCCATCCACTGCCATTGGGGAATAAATATCCTACCTCACCTCGGCCCATCCAGTGCCAGTGTGGAATAAATATCCCACCCAATGTGGGCCCATCCAGTGCCAGTGGGGAATAAATGTCCTACCCCATCTCGGCCCATCCACTGCCATTGGGGAATAAATATCCTACCTCACCTCGGCCCATCCAGTGCCAGTGTGGAATAAATATCCCACCCAATGTGGGCCCATCCACTGCCATTGGGGAATAAATATCCTACCCTACCTCGGCCCATCCAGTGCCAGTGCGGAATAAATATCCTACCCCATCTCGGCCCATCCACTGCCATTGGGGAATAAATATCCGACCTCACCTCGGCCCATCCAGTGCCAGTGTGGAATAAATATCCCACCCAATGTGGGCCCATCCAGTGCCAGTGGGGAATAAATATCCCACCCCATCTTGGCCCATCCAGTGCCAGTGTGGAATAAATATCCCACCCAATGTGGGCCCATCCAGTGCCAGTGGGGAATAAATATCCCACCCCATCTCGGCCCATCCAGTGCCAGTGTGGAATAAATATCCCACACAATGTGGGCCCATCCACTGCCATTGGGGAATAAATATCCTACCCTACCTCGGCCCATCCAGTGCCAGTGCGGAATAAATATCCTACCCCATCTCAGCCCATCCACTGCCATTGGGGAATAAATATCCTACCTCACCTCGGCCCATCCAGTGCCAGTGTGGAATAAATATCCCACCCAATGTGGGCCCATCCACTGCCATTGGGGAATAAATATCCTACCTCACCTCGGCCCATCCAGTGCCAGTGTGGAATAAATATCCCACCCAATGTGGGCCCATCCACTGCCATTGGGGAATAAATATCCTACCTCACCTCGGCCCATCCAGTGCCAGTGTGGAATAAATATCCCACCCAATGTGGGCCCATCCAGTGCCAGTGGGGAATTACGAGTCCCTATAAGGGAATCGTTCTATACGGTGGATTCTCAAACTCAGGGTCAGACTCTAATTTGCCAAGCCGTGGGAACAATTTTGTGAAACTGTGGGAACAATTTTGAAGCCCTGGGAATAATTATGAAACCGTGTGACTGGGCGGAGTTGAGTGTGAGAATTGGTTGTCCCAATCAGCAAGAACAATAAGGCAGCCGGATCACAGCAGCCAATTTGGAAATGGGTAGTGTTATATCATGTTGGTATTGCAATTGCAATTGGTTTCTGATAATGATCACATGCATTCATAATGCAATGTGCCGTGTATGAATGAACAATATGTGAGTGGTATCTGTCATGTAGCCACATCTACTGTGTGTAATAGAATTGTTGATAATGAAATGAGGTCAAACAGTGTCTATTGTACACTTGTCACACAGGTCCAAATGTGTGCAGTGAGTGTTTGGTAGGTGTCCCAGCTTTAATCTGGCGCAGTTGTTTGCACAAACATCTGTACGGTGTTTGCACAAACATCTGTACGGTGTTTTGGTGGACATGTTCAGTGCATGTAAGTAAACCGGTGTGACCGGATATATGACACCGAACACATCGAACATGTTCAGTGTGTTCTGTGGACATGTTCGGTGCATGTCAGTAAACTAGTATGACCAGATATATGACACCGAACACATCGAACATGTTCAGTGTGTTCTGTGGACATGTTCAGTGCATGTCAGTAAACTAGTATGACCAGATATATGACACCGAACACATCGAACATGTTCGGTGTGTTCGGTGAAGATGTTCGGTGCATGTCAGTAAACTGGTATGACCAGATATACTACACCGAACACATCGAACATGTTCGGTGTGTTTGGTGGACATGTTCGGTGCATGTCAGTAAACTAGAATGACCAGATATACGACACCGAACACATCGAACATGTTCGGTGTGTTCGGTGGACATGTTCAGTGCATGTCAGTAAACTAGAATGACCAGATATACTACACCGAACACATCGAACATGTTCGGTGTGTTTGGTGGACATGTTCGGTGCATGTCAGTAAACTAGAATGACCAGATATACTACACCGAACACATCGAACATGTTCGGTGTGTTTGGTGGACATGTTCGGTGCATGTCAGTAAACTAGAATGACCAGATATACGACACCGAACACATCGAACATGTTCGGTGTGTTCGGTGGACATGTTCGGTGCATGTCAGTAAACTAGAATGACCAGATATACGACACCGAACACATCAAACATGTTCGGTGGACATGTTTGGTGCATGTCAGTACACTGGTATAACCAGATATACTACACTGAACACATCGAACATATTGAACCAGTGTGTTCGGTTGACATGTTCAGTGGATGTTGGTAAGCCAATATGACTAGGTATACTACACCAAACACATCCGGTGTGTTTGGTGTACATGTTTGGTGGATGTCCATCGACCGGTATGACTGGGTATACTACACCGAACACATCCACCAAACACACCAAAGATGCCCCAGCCTGCATGTGGGGCATTCCCCTTGCACAAATAGTCATATGAACAATGTATTCGATGTGTCTGTAGTGTAGCTACATGTACAATGTGTACTAGAATTAATATTAATGCAAGCATTGACTACTTGTCGAACAGGTCCAAAGTGTTCGGTATGTTCGGTAAGGTGTTCGGTTGATGTCCCAGCCTTCATCTGTGGCATTTCCCTTGCACAAATTGTTGTACGAACAACGTATTCGGTGTATCTGTAGTGTAGCTACCAGTACAATGTGTATTAGAATTAATATTAATGCAAACATTGACTACTTGTCGAACAGGTCCAAAGTGTTCGGTATGTTCGGTAGGGTGTTCGGTTGATGTCCCAGCCTTCATCTGTGGCATTTCCCTTGCACAAATAGTTGTACGAACAACGTATTCGGTGTATCTGTAGTGTAGCTACCAGTACAATGTGTATTAGAATTAATATTAATGCAAGCATTGACTACTTGCAAAGTGTTCGGTATGTTCGGTAGGGTGTTCGGTTGATGTCCAGCCTTCATCTGTGGCATTTCCCTTGCACAAATCGTTGTACGAACAACGTATTCGATGTATCTGTTGTGTAGCTACATGTACAATGTGTATTAGAATTATCCTTAATGCACACATTGACTACTCGTCGTACAGGTCGAAAGTGTTCAGTCAGTGTTCAGTAGATATCCCAGCCTTTTTCTGATGCATTCCCCTTCCACCCACAATTGTACACACATTATATCAGATGTGTCTGTGTTGCAGTCACTGGATGCAAGCCATAATATTTCTAATAAAAATGTCTTGAAATTGCCTGGAAATTAATCCATATTATTTTAACATGTCATTTGCAGAGAACATTTACATATTTAGTGCATATTTTTCGTACATTTCTGAGACAGGTATCATAAAGATATGATAAACATTATAAGAAAACCAAGATGTTTCAAGACTATGAAATTGTATTTCTTTTAAGATAGCACTCAAGATACTTTTATGATAACTTCCTTTAAAACGAACTGACATTATTTAGAAGGTTTTTAAATTTTTTCTCACAATGTTGTATTAAAGTAACATGGATTAATTTCCAGATAACTTCAAGATATTTTGAGTTGAAATACTATGGCTTGCATCCAGTGAGTCATATATAATATGCACATTGAAATCGTTCCCAATGCAAGCAGTGATTTCTTGTCAAAGAGGTATAATACAATGTTCCACCTTCAACCCTCGGCAATCCCATTGTAGACATAATAGTATGACCTGTATATTGGATGGGTCTGTACAAGTGCTACATATCCTTGCAATGCACCTCATACTTAATACATTATCAATACTGGTAAAACAGTCTCAATGGATTTCAGTAAATCATTGGGCCAGTGTCCCAGACACAGTATGCAGCATTGCAGTGCAACAGACACTGTCTGTTCCATAAATTCCATTCGTGCATGTCACACCTATCTTCATCATGTGTGCTGGAATTGGTTCAGGTGTTCAACACTGATCAAACTGTTACACAAGAACATTGTGTCACCAACTTCACAGCTTCATGAATCGGAAGCATTGCTAGTGCACAAGCTGAACCAGTCATCTTGTTGATTCTGGTATCATCAAACCCAGTGATCTTATCAAAGTGGTTCCAATACAAGTGCAGTTGGTGTCATTGTACATGTGTTTATTTCTACCATACTCACAGGAGGTCATTCTTGACCCGACAAATAATTCAGATACTTAGAGTTTCTGGATATACTTACTATGTATTCTGTAAAACTTTCACAGAGTAACTATGACTACTGATAGAGTAGTAAATTAGTTGTATATATGCCAGCATGAACACTGCAAACTTGATGTGAAAGATGCCAATTTGGGATCTGATATTGCATTATGACAAATTGGAAGGAACAGGGTATAATCAATTATGAAAGCTATATCATTGTAGTATGGTATCTGAATGGTATCTGAATGGCATCAGTATGTAATAATAAAGGAAATATTAATAACTTTGCAAATATTGATTATCATAGCAGCATCATAATACTGTATGATTTGTATCCACTTATTCTCTCATTACTAAAAAGGGACGAGTAACCTGCCATGCAAAGCAATGGCCCACACCCCACTAGTAAATATCCCACCCCATCTCGGCCCATCCAGTGCCAGTGTGGAATAAATATCCCACCCAATGTGGGCCCATCCAGTGCCAGTGGGGAATAAATATCCCACCCCATCTCGGCCCATCCAGTGCCAGTGTGGAATAAATATCCCACACAATGTGGGCCCATCCACTGCCATTGGGGAATAAATATCCTACCCTACCTCGGCCCATCCAGTGCCAGTGCGGAATAAATATCCTACCCCATCTCGGCCCATCCACTGCCATTGGGGAATAAATATCCTACCTCACCTCGGCCCATCCAGTGCCAGTGTGGAATAAATATCCCACCCAATGTGGGCCCATCCACTGCCATTGGGGAATAAATATCCGACCTCACCTCGGCCCATCCAGTGCCAGTGTGGAATAAATATCCCACCCAATGTGGGCCCATCCACTGCCATTGGGGAATAAATATCCGACCTCACCTCGACCCATCCAGTGCCAGTGTGGAATAAATATCCCACACAATGTGGGCCCATCCACTGCCATTGGGGAATAAATATCCTACCCTACCTCGGCCCATCCAGTGCCAGTGCGGAATAAATATCCTACCCCATCTCGGCCCATCCACTGCCATTGGGGAATAAATATCCTACCTCACCTCGGCCCATCCAGTGCCAGTGTGGAATAAATATCCCACCCAATGTGGGCCCATCCAGTGCCAGTGGGGAATAAATATCCCACCCCATCTCGGCCCATCCAGTGCCAGTGTGGAATAAATATCCCACACAATGTTGGCCCATCCACTACTAGTGGGGAATAAATATCCTACCCCATCTTGGCCCATCCAGTGCCAGTGGGAAATAAATATCTGACCCCATCTCAGCCCATCCAATGACAATGGGACATAAATATCCCCTCCCATCTCGGCCCATCCAATGCCAGTGGAAAATAAATAACCCACCCCATCTCGGCCCATCCAATGCCAGTGGGAAATAAATATCTAACCCCATCTCGGCCCATTCAATTCTAGTGGGAAATCCTTATTTCTAACTTTATGGGCCCATTCAATACCAATGGACAGAAATATCTCGGCTCATCTCGGCCCATCCAATACAATAGGTCTGGATTTTATCTCGGCCCATCTCGGCCCATCCACTGGGATTGGATCTTTAGCCCATCAGCTCTCCCAATGTTACTGGGAAAGATACGCTGCAAGGGCTCAAGGAGTGGGGGGGCTGGGAACCATGCGACGGGTTGGGTTCTCATGGGTGAGAGACCCTCATCCATTGTATCCGTCTCCTCGTTCCCTGCACCATCTCCCATTCTCCCCTTCCTCTCATCCTCCTTCGTTGTCGCGTATGCATCAGTCCGCGTTTCGATGCCGTTTAGCCTTGGTGCTCGCAGTTGCAGCATCTGGACAGCGGCATCATGATTGTGGGCGCGTGTGGGCATGTACTTGGGGGGGTAACAGGGTCTGGGGTACGTTTGGGCACATTCTGTTGCACGGGCACAGGCTTTGGGGCTTGTGTGGGCATCAAATGGTTGGGTGTTGTGGGACCACGGTCTGGGACGTGTTTGGATGTGTTTTCTTGCACAGGCATGGGGTTTGGGGCTGGGGTGGGACTTGAGACGCATTCAGATGCGTTTTGCAGCAGGGATTGTGTGTTTGGGGCTGACGCGGGCGCATGATGCGTCTCCCGTTGGGTTTTGGGCATGGGGGTTCACATTGGGGCACTATTTGACAACGGGGCATCATGCAATGCACTTGCTGTTGTTTCTTGCAGTGGGCATGTAGGGTCATGCTGGGACACGGTTTTGCGCAAGGATGGGGCCGTTTGGCAGGTGGTTGGTGTTGTGTTGCCACGAAAGTGGTGGCTAGCGGCATCTTCTGTGTTGTTGCGGATGCGTGCGTGCGTGGGGCAGCCTGTGGGGGCATTGATGCATTGCTGGGTGTTGTCGTTGACGCTGGTATTTGTGTTGAGTTCCCGTGAAGCTGTGTGGAAATGTTTGGGCCAGTACCTGCGGGTATACCAAGACCTGCGCTCACAGGTACAGGTTTTGCCCAGGTCCAAAAAGGGTAACCTGTACCTGTACCTGGCAGCACCCGTGCCATTGCCTAGATGCCTTCAACAATGCGTTCTTCCCCTTCTGACTGAAATGTCCAAAACTTCCACCGCCAACTTCAAGATGGATTGTGAGGTCATGGGGAGTAAGGTCAAGAGAAATGAGAGGTGGCTCTGTGTTGCGGTAATGCCAGTAAAGGTCATGGTGTACTGGCCCACCCCGAGACCCAGCAATTCTGAATTCCTCCATAACGAGTTGGTCTTGTATTTTCATTAATTCATCCAGCTGCTGCACTGGTGTAGTGCACATAGTCTAGTGCTGCCAAAGTTCAGTTCAGAACCAATCTGAACCCAGTTCAAACTCCAAACCGAACCAGAAGTTCAGTTCAGTCTAGGACATTGTGCTGAACTGAACCCCAGGTCCAATTCGGGGTTCAGGTAACCCCTGGGGTGTCTAAACAGTTCATGAGTGGTTCAGAACCGCAGAACCGATGCTTGTGGGTGGTATAATCTTTGCTGTTAGTTTTGTTTTACTTACATGCCAAGGCAATTTTCCATTTTAGGTTCCAAACTTTATCTTAGCCACTCTTCAACAGCCTCGAATGCTTGCATTTGAGGAAACTTGGTAAGTCCTTGATTTCATTCTTGATTTCATTTTACTATTACTTTTCTAGATATACCACTACTGCCACCACCATGCGCCGCCACCGGAACCAGTCACAAACACCTGAAGTTGATGGGCACAACACACGACAAATGATGATGTGAGTGTACCACAAAAGCACCTGGCACAAGCACCAGCACCAGTGGCAGCAGCAGCAGTGCCTGTGCAGCAACAACACCCACCACAATGCTCAACAACTGCCCGGCAACAAAAGCAGCACATCGCTACCAACAAATGACCCCCAAACGAGACAAAGAAAGCAGCGGGGAATGGTGCACCCATCCCTGTTGCCAATTGTAGGTTTTTACTCATCAACAACCACAACTAACAGTACACTACACACCAGCCAACACCAACGCCAACACCTATACCCATGCCAACACCAACACCCATACCCATGCCAATGCCCATGCCATCATCCACAGCAACAGCGACGGCAATGACAAGGATGAGGACAATGGAGGTGAGGGGAGCAGCAGGCCAGCAGTGGGCCAGCAGTAACAGCATCACCAGCACCGGCAGCGGCACCAGCACAATGGTAAGTTTTACTCATTAATAACCCCAACTAACACTACACTACACACCACCCAACACCAATGCCAACACCCATACCCATGCCAATGCCCACACCATCATCCACAGCAACAGCAATGGCAACAGCAATGGCGGGGGCAGCAGATCGCGATGGAGGTGAGGGGGGCAGTGGGCCAGCAGCACCAGTAGCAACAGTGTCACCAGCTCCAGTGATGGCACCAGCACAACACCACCACCAGCATCAAAGGCAAAGGCAGGGCCCACCCCCAGCAAACACCTTGCAAACATGCAGCCCAGCGTCAATTGACGTTGGGGCTATGTTCGCGAGGTTACAGGAGGTGGGTGCCTCACCAGCAACAGGCAATACCCGCGGGTAACCTGCGGGTAACCTGCACTTGAATATTTAGAATAATATAGTGATGTTCCTAGTCTTAGAATCCTAGATAGATTAAAAAGCTGCTACAATAATATATTGTGAAATTTTTGTAAAATGCGTGATAATACTAAAATTGAGTGTCCAAACCGTTCATGAACCCGGTTTGGGCCCTGAAAAAAAATGCAAACGGTTCAGGGCAGTTCAGGTTCAGTTCACATGAAATCCTGCACTGAACCCAGAGTTCAGTTCAGGGTTCAGCCAAAATGGGTCTGAACTGGACTGAACTGAACTTTGGTAGCACTAGCATAGTCTGCTTCTTCTGGGAAATTTTGCTTAAAGATTGCTGGAACTCAGATGTTTGGCTCATATGGATAAACTACAACAATTGTTATCAGTTCCTGGTTGTGTTGGAGATTTAAGACTCACTATAGTGGGATCCAGCCCATAATCATCTTTGAAGAAAGGATGTTGAAAAAGATAATCCTGAACAGCAGCAAGTTGAAAGCAATCTGTCTGATTGAGATAGTACATCATTATTTACAAGATAGGAGATAGGAGTAGGCAGAGACACTGAGGATAGCAGAGTTGTACAAGAGATGCCCTGAGGTAACATTGCATTTCCAGGATCATGTGCCAAACTTGGTCTTTTTCTGGTACACAATATAAGTCTGGTACACAATATACGTTGAGTGAGACTTAGAATAATATCAAGTAGAGTGTTGTAGTCTGTGATCAAAAACTTCCTGGTTATTTAGACAAATTAGTCACTCCATCATGCAGTCTGACGGCGACATGGGTAGACAATGGGAAGAAATACTGGACACTGAAGTGAGTACAGCACACCATAATATAGCTCATTTGTCGTCTCAGTGGCACTCAGCTGAGGCCTTATGTGCAGAAGAACAAGTTGCAAGGTTACAAGTCCGTGACGCCAAGCCTGTCAGGTGAAATAGAATCTATCCCCTTTGTCGAGGCTGTCTGGCTAGCTGCCAATGCTGTGTTTGAGGCCAAAACTAAGTCTAACACAATTTCAAGTTGGCCTCCTGCAAAGGACAGATGGTTCATCATTTGTGGAGAAAGCGGTGATACAGCTGGAGGCAGTCCAGTTGTACATCATCCAGACATTGACTTTTCAAAGACCGGTTTGTATCTGATCCATCTCAGATGAAAACGCGAATGATACCATTATCCAACTACCACATGACGGCGCTTTTCAACCACTGGCAATTATTGAATGTCCAGTAAAAGAAAACACCCCAGAGCATGTGGAGTTGGTGATGAAGAAGTGGCTAACTTCTAAGCAACTAGCCAACTTAGCTCAAAATGAGGGTCTCATTTACTGAAAGGGCAAGTTTTCAGTGGATGAAACCCATATGGTGGAAGTGGCCATTCAAGCATACCAAATGGTGTGGAATTCACAATTGTCTTTGACTCTCACAAGCTAACCCTGAAACTCTTCTCATAGTGGAAATCAGTTATTACGAATAATATTTCCGAAAGAAGCCACCAGCCACGATGACGAATTCTGGTCAGCCATAGGTATAATCGCCAGTTAGCTCCTTGCCCTTCAAGTCCCCTTTTAAAATAATTTGCTAGCTTCTGCCATCCCAAATCATTCTCTATTGGCTGTGTACCAGCATGTTCATAGATCATGTCAACCCTACAGTAAACAAGGTCCTTGGTTGCTGCATGAAGATATGGATCTAATCCAGTTGGTTTTTCTTCTTATCTTATGCCTGGCGCTGAATGACTTTCTAGAGCTGTGGATCAGCATGGTGAACATTGGGAGGTTGTAAGTCACAAGGTTGGCAGGTCCAGTAATGACTGCCAGGACCACTACAGGAATCATATCAAACATCGTGACTTGCGAGCTAAGGGTGAGTAACAAGAGCTCTATTATACAATGTACTCACCCAAACTTTCTTAGGTCGCTGGACCAAGGCAGAAGAAGAAGACTTAACCAGGATCATGATGGAGATGACACCTGAACTAAGCGAGAACTTCATCAATGACTCCACTATCAGCTGGTATGAAGTGAGCAAATGGATGAATCACAGACACGGAAGACAGCAGTGCAGTTCCAAATGATCAATTATTCTAATGAAGATGTTGCTTTGACTGATTGTCTACATTTAGGAGAGAGTTAACGAAAATCATGAAAAATGGGGTACCAGGCTGAAGTGGTCCTATGAAGATGCCTCCAACCTTGTTGAACTGTATGTAATGAATAATAAAATCACGTTCAGTCTTCTGGTTCCACTTACATTCATCTCAAACTATTTAAACTTCAACAGCATCAATGCAATGAATGTCACAATCGATGCAGATATCAACTGGAGCCGACTCGCAGATTCCTATGGCACCTTATGGAATGCCTGTTGGCTTCAAAAAAAGTGGGCAACACTGAAAGGTTGTGTTGATGGAGTGGAATGTATGAGCCTTCAAGGTTCATTAATATGACTCTGATGCCCCTAATGTTCATTCATGTTGATTATTTTTCTTAGACATTGTCGACGCTCTCCGAACGAAAAACATCTTGGGACATTGACTCATAGTCTCAGTTAGCACATGGTGCCAGAGTCCGCAGCAGTTCATGATTCATGATTCTTTATGATGACACTCTCATATTTGACAATTTGTATATTACATCCACATTGAAACTCAGTTGAACAAACTAAGTTAAAGTTTTTTTGTGACCACTACCTGAGCCAGCATATTCGACCAAGAGATTCCTTGCACATGTTATCGTTCTTTGGGTAAGTGATCTGCCTACACTTGGATCTTTTCTAACACCAATATTTTTATTAGTAATATTGTCAGCCCATAGCAGAGTCCAATGGATCGGGACTCTGCATTCAGCCAGACCTGTTCTTGTGGCAGGACATTTTTAGATGTTTGGGCATTCAAGAATCACCAGAACATTTGTAAGAAAACCAAGAAATGATTGTCCCATGCATTGGCGAAAGCAAAGGAGGTTCTAGCTGTCAGAAAGCAGAAGGCTATCACTCTAGATACAACCATGGAGCCATTCACGAACACCATTGATGACGATATCAGTCAGAATCTTCAGCTTGAGCCCGAGCATGTTCAGGTACGGAACCATGGCAATCCTTCATACCAATGTCACCATTCATGTGGGTCTGCAGGATCCAACCTCAGCTACAACAGAAATCCAGGATGATGCAAGACCCACAATGCTTCGCAAACTTCCTCTTTGTTTTTGTGTCGCAGGTCTTCAATTGCATGATAAGAGGCTGAAAGATATTCTTCCACAGCCAGTTCCTGCACTACCACCACCTGGTATGGACGTTCTGGACCCAGTGACTCATTCATTGGATTCATTGATGAATCCTATCTTGACTTCCCAACACCGCCGCAATGGTAGCACTGGTAAAGCATCAGGAAATCCACCTGCTTCGGTTGTTCGCCAAATCCTTAATACTGCAAGAAATTCTTTTGGCCTGTTTCATCGCTACTTTGCTGAGACATTTCCATCTCATGATCCAGAAAGCGAGGTCAATGTATCATCCCTATCCGATATAATTGACTCTAGTTCTGCTCATTGTCATATCCCATGCAGCTCCGCCGGATTCCGACGAACTCCGCTCCGGACTTTTCCGCCGACTTATCTTATCTCATCTTATCTTATCTTCTCACGTACGTTATTGTTCTTCTCTTGTTAATTACTATTCTTCCCCATCTCCGTTTACTCCAACCTCCTTTTCTCTTCCTCCCCTTTGTTTACTTGTCACCGTACATAGCAACCTTTTATCCCTTTTATTTTCTTCCGAACTCCGGTCCTCTTTCCGGAGTTCATATTGTCTTCACGTCTCCAAGGACATGACAATTAGTCTACCAAGTATATAAACTAGAACTACAATGTCCTGTAACTCTGTTCAGAAAATCAACTTGAGTTCCTTATTTCTTACCCACTCTCAAACTTAAGGCTTTCCCTTAAGCTCATTAGTTATCTTAGTACTTAGTCCGGAACTCCGGACTAACTCCGCTCCGTCCACGTCTTCTCAATACGACTTAAGGAAGTAGTGAACCTACTTCAAGAGTTGACGTCTCTGCTCCTCCGAAGAACTCCGATCCTTCCGGAGTTGCACGCCTCTAACACTCATTCACAGCCCCCTGATATTCTTCCATCATTTTGACCTTATCCAAAGCAGAACTCTCTTCTACTAGGTGATTGGTATTGGAATTGGGGTGCCCAGAAGTCTCAGCAGGATTTCAAAGAGCTCCTCGCTATTGTGGGTGATGATTATTTCAGACCTACAGACGTCCAAAAGACAAATTGGGACAGGATCAACGACCAATTAGCGCTTAATGATTGGGACAAGGAAGAGTGGATTGACAAAGATGCTGGGTGGAGGACGTCGCCTGTAACAATATCAGCACCCTTCCATTGTTTCACGGATAGGCCTGGTGCCCATGATTATACTGCTGCAACCTTCCATTATCGATCATTGATATCAGTCATTCAGGAAAAACTTGTGAATTCCATCAATTATTGCCATTTCCATTATGAGCCCTATGAGCTTGTCTGGCAGCCAATCGACAACTCACAAGAGGTGCACGTCCATGGCGAACTATATACATCACCTGCATTCATCGACACTCATTGTTCCCTGCAAAATTCTCCTCTGGAACCTGACTGCAATCTTCCATGCATCATCATTGCATTAATGCTCTGGTCTGATTCAACTCATTTGACAAATTTTGGAACACAAAACTTTGGCCATTATACATGTGCTTCGGAAATGAATCAAAATATCGATGGTGTAAACCTTTGTGCAATGTATGCGAACATGTGGCCTATTTTGAGACTATGACTTTTTCATGTTCCTCAATATTCCTTACTGATTCGCCGTTAGCTCCCAGACTCATTCAAAGATTTTGCGAGCGAGTATACTGGCACAAAGAAGCTGAAAAAGACCTTCATGACTCACTGCCATCGCGAATGCATTTACGCTGTAGAGGGTCGACGTCCCTCTGAGTCCGTATCATCAATATATCATGAATCCGGACCAACCTGTTGCCGCCATTCGACTTGCATTCGAACCCGACGTAACCCGACGTGACGTGATGTGACGTGACCCGACGTGACCAACGTAACCCGACACATGCCGCTTTGTGACAGCCGCTTTTGGGCTAAATCCAGCAGCCTCAAACACCTCGGAGTTCCAATTCCAGGAGATGGATCTCTTCGGACTCAATCCCCGACTTCGGATTTACTTTATTTATGCATCCCCTCGTCCTTTCGGAGATATGTAGGACTTTCTAGATCTTTTCCTTGCATATTCGTTTTCCCCTCCATTTCCTGTCTTCGTTGCTTTGCAACCCCCCTTTCCACATCCCCATTCCAACCTTTCTTTGTAGCTTACCATCGGCCGAAGTAGACATGTCCGAAAGTAGATTACTGTTTCCTGTACGATAAAAACGGTCCCCGACGACCATACAAAATAAGATACCATTAGTCCCCGTTTCCCTTTAGTCAGAATCACCTTTTAATCCCTTCAAATGCTCGTCCACGTAGATCCTTAGCTTTTTATAGTTCACTTCGTCGTCTTTATCGTTGTTTCCGTATATTCGTTCATCGTTTCTGACCCGACCCGACCCGACCCGCCGTACCCGACATCATCGGCATCATCGGGTTCTTTATTATTTGTCCATTTTCACTCCGTTCATCGCCGGCTTCGTCGTTATTAGTCCAGTTTTACGCGGCAGCTTTATTTTTACTTACATTCCTTTACTTTTACTACTATTCCGGACACTGACTTATCCACAGTCACTTCTACCCTGACTACCCCTTGGTTAGGATCTTATTTCTTTGTATAGTTCCGAAGCCACACAGAACCCGCATCTACAACGCCCAGTGGAAAATCATCCTCAATGATGAATTCCTAGAAGCTTATGAACATGGCATCATGATCAAGTGCCGCAATGGAGTGTTGCGCAGGTTTTATCCTCGGATATTTACATACTCGGCAGACTACCCCAAAAAGTGAATGGTTCTCTTTTTATGCTACCGATTTACTAACTCGCAGGCAACAGGATCATTCTAGCCAGCATCAGAAATTTGGGTCAATGTCCATGCCCATGTTGCACCACGCTATGGTCAAATGTGCATATGGTGGGCACCAAAAAGGACCAGCACAACAGGATCAAGTTGGCCCACATGGACGATGAGCAACACCAATTCATGGTCACCCAAGCTCAAAATGCCATCTATCAGAAAAACTACACAGTTGACAGTGCCCCTGTAGAATGAATCCTCAAGCCTCAGTCTCTTGTTCCTACCTCGGTGAGGTTATTCAACTTTGGACTTTGCAATTCTTACTCGGAACATTCCTCTGTAGAATGCCTTCTCTGATCGGCTTGCTAAATTGGGATTAATATTTTTTTTATGTGTTTGGTTGATCTGATGCATGAGATCGAACTTGGGGGAAGACCTTATTGATCCACCTCTTTCAAATCCTTGAATGTGCCAATGAGAACGCCCTGCATAGTGTTGCCATGGCTATAGCCGATGTTTTTTGAAAAATTGCCTTTTTAGACTAGTAAAATTAGGGCACAGCACGGGTATGGGTTTACCTGCGGTTATTCCAAAATGGGTAATTCAGGTTCGGGTACGGTGTTTCGGTTTGCACACCTTGTCAAAACCGTACCCGTTATCCGCGGGTGACGGGTTTTCACGGGTCTGTCAACCCAAGCCCCAGGTAGGCTTTTTCTTTGTTATTTACTTTATTTTCACATTAATTTCTTTACTTTTGCTAAGTTCACGTGATATTTGCTACCACAACTGTGACAAGCGCAAACACAACAACAACAACGACAAGAAAACCCACGAACGACAACAACAATGACAACCACGACAACCCCACATGCCAAAAATGAACCACCAAAGTCGCGACGGTGACAACAACGATAGAAAGGAAAGCCGGGAGGGTGGTGCGCCCACCTACCGGCCCAGGTACGTCCCCCCAATCCAGTCCCAACGACATCGGCTAACAAGGGGAATGGACGAGGCGAGGACGAAGACGGACACAGCAACAACAGTCCCACCTCACGAACACGCTCCGGCTGCGTCAATTGACGTGCGGACGCCCATAGAAAGTCCCCAGCCCCATCCAACCTCACAAAAACAGATGGAGCGCGTCAATTGACGCGTCCCCATTGTTCGCGAGGTAGTTAGCATGCGCGGACGCCCATGGAAAGTCCCCGGCCCCATCCAACCTCGCGAAAACGGTCCCACCTCGCGAAAACGCCCTGGCCGCGTCAATAGACGTGCAGACGCCCATGGAAAGTGCCCGGCCCCATCCAACCTCGCGAAAACAGATGGAGCACGTCAATTGACGTGCTCCCGTTGTTCGCGAGGTAGTTAGGATGGAACACGGCGGGTACCCGCAGATAACGGGTATGGGTTGTACCCGTCATCGGAGTGGGTACGGTTTCCACGGGTACGGGTGCGGTGTCGGGAATTCTGACCCGCGGTATACCCGTGCCGTGCCTTAAGTAAAATTAGGCAAAATTATGAAAATATTTGAGGAGATGGGCGAAGCCAAAAGCTGAGGGGTCACTTAAGGGTGCTAAGGATTTGGGGCTCAATTCTCAGGGTTCTTCAGGGATAGCTGTTGGATGGTAGCTGGCTAGGCTCAACAGCTATGGTTGAATAACTCTGAAGATTGGGCACCAAATTCTTAGCACCCTTAAGTGACCCCCCAGCTTTTGGCTTTGCCTGTCTCCTCAAATATTTTCATAATTTTAGCTAATTTTACTAGCCTAAAAAGGCAATTGATAAAACATCGGCTATAGCTGTGGCAACACTGGGGCCCCTGCATGAACTGGATCATCAGTAGGTAGTTCCTGTATATTTCACTGCATCTCTAATGGTGCACACAGTTTTCGACTGGTTCCAACTTTTGAGAGGGACACAATTAGGCATTTCGCTTCCAGTACGTCAGAATTGAAGAAAATGGCTGCCAGAAACTTTGAGGATTTTCTGCAGGTATGTCAAATGCATTATCTCACTGGAACATCGAAATTAAGTGGGAGGCAGTGTGCAATTCCAGTTTTTGAAGGTCTATTACCGGAACCCCATAATGGGAGAATCCTGAAACTCCTCTTCACCTTTGCCCACTTGCATGGGTTAGCCAAACTGCGAATGCACACCAATACCACACTTTCTATTCTCAATCATGAAACGACTATCCTGGGACAACAGCTTTGCGATTTCCAATCCAAAACCTGCCACCATTTTCAGACACATGAATTGAAGTCCGAAGCAGCTGCCAGACAACACTGTCAAAGCAAGACAGGGATGATGATTAATTCCTCTCTGCCAATGACCAGCAAGCAAAAGCCAGAAGCTGCTAACCAGCACCTACCCAAAATGCTGAATCTTCAGACCTACAAGGCCCATGCTCTGGGTGACTATGTAGATGCTATCAAGAGATATGGCATGACAGATTCATACACTTCAGAAATCATGAATGTTTTACTTTGTCTCCACTGACCATCAACCTGATCTCTTCTACTACTGCAGGGCAAACTAGAACATCGTAATCCCAAGTCTTGATTCAAGCAAACCAGTAAAAAAGAATTTGTGTGACAGTTAGCTTGCATTGAGCATAGACAAGTCCGTCTCAGACTCATTCACCAAAAAGTAGCTGGAGCATTTCCTAGGGCCACGAGCAGGGAACAGGTGTCACAACACCCTGATGCCCATCATCATATCGGCATCTCCGAGAACCATCCAGAGCACATTGGCTCTTTTTTGCATGTGCATGATGGGGATCCAGCTATCAAGGTAGATTTCGTCCATCATCAGGAATTAATATAGCAGCTCAACTCTTCACAGGACTTCTGGATAAAGCTGAAGACACACCTATTGCCTCACATCAATGCACTTTTGGATGCTGAGATGCAAGCTGGCAGTGAACTGCGACAACCCTGTTCTTCTACTCTGACAGACAGCACACATGAGCTGAATGGCATCCACTTCAAAGGTGACCACATGTACAGACACAATATTATGAGAATCAACTACACTGCATATGACATGTGATGGGCCCAAGATAATGTAAACCCTAACACAGATCACTGTGATATCATATTGCTCTCCTCCCAAGAAGCTAGCTTGCCAATTCATCAGTATATCTACACTCGTGTTCTTGGCATCTACCATGTGAATGTGATATATACCAGACCTGGTATGTTGGACTATCAGGCTCGGTGGATGGAGTTTCTATGGGTTCGACCATTCGAGAACCTGGACAACACACTGGTGCAGATGGGCTGAATGTGGTTGCAGCTTGATCATCTGCAATTTCTGTTTATGAGTAAGGAAGGAGCCTTCGGCTTCATTGATCCTGCGAATGTTTTATGTGGTGCTCATTTGATTCAAGCTTTTACAGCAAGGCGGCATGTGGATCATGACGGTATTTCAGAATGTGCTCAAAATGCAAAGGATTGGGTTCAATACTATGTCAATCAGTGAGTCATCGCTGATAACTTTCTGCATCTTTTTTTAATTCCTTCCTGATCATTCGCTTTGTTGATCAGGATATGGTCATGTGTTATCATTTGGGTTTGGCAGTTGGGCATGTATATGGTCATTACTCTTTCCAACCCAGCAGCGACCAATGCTCACAGCGATGATGAAGATCCAATATGCGAAGACAATGATCTTTCCACTGCAATTGTAGATTCAGAACTTGACTGGGTTTAAGTTCACGATGAAGAAGAATCTAACGGTACCTCCGAGTCTGACAACTCTGAAAGTAGTGATCTCAAGTGGGAGGAGGAGGATTGTGATGAAATTGGGCTTTCAGATATGGAGGAGATGTATGGCAACTCTCAGGTATATGAGTTTTATGAGTAGTACTGTATGATTGGTCGATTTTTGGTTGCCTCGGACAAGGTATTTGATTCACATTTAACATGTAAGCAATGGTCAGCATTCAAGGTAATTAAAAATGCATCCAGATGAGGCCTCAAGTTTCCACCGTACACAAACCTCCCACATCCACCAATCCACCACCACATCTACTCCTCCCCTCAGGAAACACACACAAACATGGACCACTGCCCTACTGCTGTCACCACACAGAAAAAGACCCCAACCTTCTACAGCCCCCCTAACGTCCAAGCAGCAGATGCCATAACCAAGGCCAATCCTGGCCATTTGCCCTTGAATGTGAATGTTCCTGAATGTACCCACTGTCTCAGCACCAATTACTACCAGTTCATCCCCAAATCATTGCCTTTCTGACCCAACTTCCGGAACACTGTGGAATCAGTCCCCACAGAGGTGAAAAGGCAGCTTGCACGGTGGGGCTGTGAGACGATTGGGCTCAACATCCTTGAACAGGTACAGCGACGTGCTAGTGACCCCGACCTTGGTGGTTGACCAGCGGGCATGTTAGCAGGGGTGAGCAAACGATTTGATCATGTACACGAGCGGCAGTTTAGCCAGATGGAATCAATTACAACTCATTGCACTAGGACACTTGGCTGCAAATCCATTGTTCCAGCTTCAAGAACTGAGTTGTCCCACCATCTTCACCATCATCCAGGGTCTCGTTGACCAATTCTTGGCCTCTCATGATCACATTGGGTGAGCACTTACAGTGTCAAGAGCCCATTCAACCTGGAAATGGCAAAGAACCTTCATCAACACAAATCGGAGGTGCCATTGGAGGCATTGGAATGCTTCTGATGCTGGAAGTGGCCGGGGTTGGTTCCATGTGAGTGCACGAGGTCTTGGAGGAGAGTGGGGGTAACCCTTTTTCATCTATTGAACTGACATTGCATCCTACGGCAGCACAGACATGTGCAGATGAAAACTACTCTTAAATGAATTAGAACATTTTCAGTGCTAGATAGATTTACATTTTTGCTTAAAAGTATCTAAACTCAACCAACTCTATCTTACTCCATCATCATGACCTCCCCCATGACCATAACTGCTCGACGCATTCGCTTCAATCATAGCATGATCAATCATGTCACCAGCAATTAGGTTTACACCACTATTTACCAAATCCATGGCCAGCTGCCTCCTGGCCCCAACCTTATTGGTAAGTAACCACTCGACATTATCCCAAACAAACACTTATATATGTTGTAGACCTAGAACGCTGGTTGAGCAACTTCCAGATGAAGTTGCATGATGTCCTGCAAAGTCGAAACAAGTGGATCAAGGAGTTGGAAGTTGAACTGGCCAATCTCCAGCAGAACCATGATGCGGTGATCACGAGATTAGACCTGGACCTCGATTTTGGACTTGGATGGTAAGTTGTATTCTTTCAATCAAGATTCCAAGTGCTTAGAACCACTTCCCAGCTTTTTAGTCCTGACACTTGTTGTTTTGCTTGTATTATGTGCATAATGGAATATATGTATCTAAGTCACCCCAAGACCAGGACAAGGTCAGACAACTCCTCGTGCACAAACCACTATGCATATACATGATACAAACTCTCTAACATATTGCAAAACAACAGCATGGACCACCAACTGACACGAGCACAAATGGAAACCACTCAGATGGAAATCATTTACGTGCGTGCTAGAGCCCCGCAGCAACATTTATGGTAAGTTCATTCCCTCAACTGGAATTACAATTGTCAACACCACCCCCTAATGACCATCCCATATGGATCATGGCTTTAAGTGACAAATCGACAGTCCGTCGGATTAGATCGGTAGTGACTTAGCATTATTATCTAATCAGAGATATGTTTTTTTTTGTGTCGTGTGAGAAAATCAAACATATCCTTTGTGTCAAATATGCATGCTTACATGTCGACAACATTGGCTGTGAGTTTGGGCATTATAGTAGGGCCAGGTTAGAATTTCTCAAGTCTTTCCAATACTCCCACCTCCAGATAGACTTCAAGTTCACCAGGTCACACTAGGCAAGTATTGCATTCAGGATGCACAGTAAGGGTGAGCTCTGAGGAAGGTCCACCAAATCCATTATAATGATACCCTTGCCCTTTAGCTCACTTCCAACCGACCAGGACACAGCTGCCCACAACAACACCAAAGAGCCACAAAATGCACTAACATCAAAGTTTACAGACAAATCTCCAGACGTGAGCATACATACATACAGTACATACTCACATTGTTGCAAGGATCCTTCTATGCATTGGTGAGTGCATTTGGAGCCCCGCAATATCTGGTTTGTCTTGTCATACTCACCTGCAATGGAATAGCACAACTGGCAGATACATTTCTGGCCCAACAAACCTCTTCCTCTCGATGCCACCCACCGGCACAAGCCTGTTTGTCACCGTTCCTTCAGCTGTGTCAATTGTGGGCTTCTCCATTCTTGTGTCTGTGCCTCGGAATCCTGTAGTTTTCTCGAACACTCATCCATGTTGCAAGCAGACGAGGAGACTTCAGGGTGCAGGGCCAAAGCTTGTGCTCTGGGCTTGCACCTGTTTTGTGGTGCAAACTAGGACTTTTTAGGAACCTCTACACTGCCAACTACATAAAGGGCCACCCACATACAACCACTGCCAAATTTACTGCTGTCTAAGATATTGTTACGGATCGCTTCTACAGCGGGCTCCGGCAACAATCAACTTAACTAGGGATCGGATTCCAGAGGAGAGGACAGCAGTTTTCATTGTTGCTTATAGCTAAGACAACACTGCTAAGAGGGGGGATTCATGGTACAATGTCATTGCGAACCGTGGGGGTTACCCAAGATAAGGGGGTCTGCCCCAAGAACCAGACTAAACGTAAGGAAAGGAAAAGAAGAAAAAGTCCGAACCAACAACAAGAACAGTACATATAGTGGCTGGTCTTGAGGGGAGGTAAATAGGAATACAACCATGAAGCCACAACATGTCCAACTCTACCATGTGTTCACCATGAGGCGTACATGAGGCGTCCTCATGTCGATGTTCTCGCGATCCAACTGGAGGCCCGGGTGTCGTTGAGGATAGAAGAGGTCCGGATGACTCGGATGATTTGTCATCGGATCATGTGACATGCAGAATTGCCAATTCGGGGTCTACACTTGCTGTAACAGGCAAGTGCGCAGTTTGGCAAGTGCGTTGCACGGTCGGGTCAAAGATGGGTATCGTCCAGTGTGGGGTTGGTGAAGGGAATGTCTTGAGGTGGTGTGGATGTAACAGCAAAGTCGGCATGAAAGAAAACAAAGGAATGTGCGGAAGGAAAACCAACAAGGACGGTGGGCTAGTCGAGATCAGACATGTGAACAGCATAAGCTGTACCGGATGACGATGTCTGTGTTGATGACGTGTCGAGGAGCGGTGTCTTGTCCTGTTCATGGAACAATAGGGTCCATCTGATGTTGGTATCATCCAAGAAAGGGTATCGTTGTAAATGAATGTGGGAGGTAACAAGGTTATGGATAAAAATGGATAAAGGAATGTGGGTCCAGGTGTCGAGTCATGGCACAGGTGACAAGCTGTGGGAACAAGTCGTCGGGTACTGCATTGAAGCGGTGTCGTGTGAACAATAAACGATAGGGGTCGGGTCACTGTATTGGGAAGTCGTGTGGTCTATGGTCGAAGTTTGAATGTATGTGCTTCGGCGATGGTCGGCTTGGAGGGAACAGTGAATTGTCGTGTGATCGAGGATTGTTCAGAGTGCTCAAGCAGGTGAGGAATGTCGTCGGATCGTCAGGGAGGATAATGGTAGGCGCGGAATACGAAAGTGGAAACCATATATCCAAGAATGGCAATTGTCAATTACGTGTTGATATATTGTCGAGGTGGAAGTCGGAAGTATCGATGGCGGAAGGGTTTCGGTGCCGATGCCAAAGATAGATCATAACAAGGTAAAAACCGATCAGGAAGGTGATGGCGATGCTGCCAATGATGATTACGGTAATTAGCTGTGTTGGGAGTACAGCCATTGTAAATCGGTTTGTCGTGGGATGAAGTCAACAATATGTCAGGGCAAGGGAAAAGACAATAGCAATGATGTCCGTCGGCAAGGAGACTATTCGGGTACAGCAAGGTCACGTGGGATATGTCCATGGTCGGTCTGGATTGTTCTAGAAGAAGGGAAAGAAGAGAACAAGAACAAGAAAATACAAGGATGTCCAAAAGAAGAAACAATGACAATGAAAAGAAGACAAAGGACAAAAAGAAATGAAAAAGGAAGGTGTGCAGTGCAGAATCGTCATGGTGGGTATCGGAATGGGCATCGGGGTTGGAAGCGGAGCTGGAAACGTAACAATACCCCCGGAACAAGGGGAATCGTCCCGATTAACCGGAAGAATAAAGAACAAGGAAAAAAATTACAAGGAAAGAACAGACAGTTTAACGACATGATCAAGGTCGGCAAGAAATCAAAGACAAGAAGAAGGAAAAAATGTCAGTCCAAAGGTCATTGAATCATGAAGACGTTACTGAGTTACAAGGGTTAACAGGAATTATATTCGGGTTCGTCCAATTGTTTTTTGTCATTTTTTTGTCATTGTGGATAATCAGAGATCATTGTTATTTCGTTATTTAGTCGTCAAGGGTGTCGGGGCTAGAAGGAGTGAGAGGTTGTCGGGGTCCAGGTGGTTATTCAAGGTATTTTGTAGTTTGATAACATTTCGGTTGTATCGTCAGTCTGAAGGGGAGTAGGTGGTCGGCATTTTTTGGATGAGGGAGTTCTGGTTGTCAGGGAGTTCTGGGTGTCAGAAGTTTATAGTCATTACGGACATTCGAATGAACATAGATTTGTATCGTTTCAGATATCGGTGTTGTTGACTGATCGTGGATTTCCTACACTCGAATGGTGTGCGAGATTTCTTTATATTCCATGAATGCAACAGGGTCTGGTGTCGGTCAGAAGATGTTTGGGAATTCGGGATAAGGAAGATGAAAGAGTTGCCAGTTCCGAGTTATACATTGGCAAAGGATTTCGGATGGGGATTCATTCTTCACTGTTTCTTTTTCTGGTGCATTTACTGCCATACTGGTCAGCAGCACATCGGGTTCCTTTCCACATGGGATTGGAGGTCATTGGTTTGATAACCAGTATCCTTCTGGTTCAGTTCTGGTGTCCATAGACATCAAGGTTTGTTCTACGGCTTATAGCGATCATGCATGCGTCTGGGGTTTATAGATTTTATATCATTTCGGATATTCATCTCTTATTTATATAGCTGGTGAGAGAACCTGCTACTTCGTCTCTTATTTGTATAGCTGGTGAGAGAACCTGCTACATGTTTCTCTATGGTCATGTTCCATCTGTCCATTCCATTTCTGTTTCTTCTCTTCTGTTTCTGGGTATTCTGTTTCTTCTTCTGGGTGTTTTTGTTGGTGTAAATAATGTCGAGGTCGTTTACATACAGGGGAAAGTCCATTCTATGAATCATACATGACAGGGGTGTATCCTTTCACAAACAACATCAATCTCCAATCCAATCCATGGATGTCATTCTCCTTCCCCTTCACCATACGCTCATGCATTGCACGAAATAAGGCATGACGATGATAATCGGGTTCTTTGGTCCCATGTCTCGAGCGTTTGTTCTGCATGTTATGGCCGTCAGAACGGTGTGCACGGTCGAGTTTCTTTTTCTGGGATTGGGGAAGAAGTGGAGAGCGGCGACGTGACTGGGTTTGGAGCGAGACAAGAGGTGGAGAATACAACCATGCTCGGTATTCATCATCCATCTCTATATGCAGTCGGTGGGTTACTTTTCGAGGGGGTGTCGGGAGATCTGTGAGACTGTCCATGTACGCATCAAAGTCATCAATGGGAGGAGTCGGATGTTCTTCACCGCAAATGTTCACTGCACCAAAATATAGCTCATTGTCCAGATCATCGAAGATAAAGGGTACGTCGAGACTCATTGTCGATGTCGACGGTGGGGACGGTGTCGAGGATGCTGGACGATATGTGTGTCACGATGATTCTGGGGTACGGGTGCAAGATGAGGAGCGGGGATGCGAACAACAAGTCGATGATGAGGAAGTTCCTCGTCCAAAATGTATTGGAGACGCTGGAGGAGGAATTGGCTTCGACGATTTCTTTGCTCAGTGATCCGTAGACCACCCAGGAGACGGTGTAATTCGTCAAGGACCGGTGTCACGGATCGTGGAAGGAAGACGAGGTGAGGAATGCGAGGATCGTTCCAGCTGATGTAGTCGACCCAGTCGTCAGGTCGGTTGAGGGGGAACCAGGCAAGATCACACTGCCACCAGCGACGGGCAGGCCACGGGTAGGGATGGCCTGGAGGGCAGAGGTTGGCCAGGGTGACGACAGGTGGGTGGTTTAAAGAAGTTTTCCGTCTTCGGTAATTACCATGCCTCGTTGTCAGCATCGTGTCGGAGTTTCCAGTGATCGATCCATGTACCAGGGTCTTGGTTGCCTCGTGGATTCGTATGTATGATCGGGGATCAAACTTCTAGAAAAAGAGGGTGTGTAGCGGGATATCACCTGATATGCCGATCCACGCTATCCAAATTGGTAAGGAGTGGTATTTCATATGTGTTCCGTTCATGACAATCATTATAGTCTTGGTCGTTTGTTCATCCATGTTAAACAAAGAGGGTCCCCTTTCATCTGTTCCAACAGACTACTAAGATCAACCACTTCTCTTTGTTACATGTACAAGTCATCACAGGATTCGGGGTTTCATATGCATACTGGCTTTCTCTGGGCTTTCTGCATTTGGTGAGGAGATGGGGGGGAGGAGGTGGAAGGAAGGCTAGGAAGGCGGTTTGAAGGATTTATTGATTTCGGTTTGTCTAGGGCGAGGGAGTCGTAATATGTCTGGTACAACCAAAACATATTTGAATCATGAAAGGTGGGATACCTAAAGTGATTGGTTTGTCTAGCAGTGTCCTTCTACATCTGGGGCAATGACAAGTCTTGTCCATTGCATCATTTCATGTCGTAATTATCATATCAAGGTATCGGAGTGACAGTGGTGACGTTAGTCAGGGGTTTATTACGATTTGGGTTCCAGGATTGGGCTTGAGCAATTATTATGGATAAACCATAAATAATTCGCAGGGCGGCAGTCTTGAGGTTGACCATTCGGAGTATTCAACAATCATTCGGGGTTCAGGTGGCTAGTGTACATCAACAGATTTCAGGTCTGTGTCAGTAACAGGCTAGCATCATTCGTTCGTCCATTTGTGTGGGGTCAGGGTTTAGGGATGAATAAAGTCGAGAGGAGGAGGAGAGGGAGAGGGTGTAGGGGAGGACGAGGGAGAGATTCGGGAGAGAGGAGGGGGTTCGTTCGTTCATGTCGAAAGTTGAATGTTGGGGGAGTTGGGAAACGTTTAGTCTTTTGTTACGGATCGCTTCTACAGCGGGCTCCGGCAACAATCAACTTAACTAGGGATCGGATTCCAGAGGAGAGGACAGCAGTTTTCATTGTTGCTTATAGCTAAGACAACACTGCTAAGAGGGGGGATTCATGGTACAATGTCATTGCGAACCGTGGGGGTTACCCAAGATAAGGGGGTCTGCCCCAAGAACCAGACTAAACGTAAGGAAAGGAAAAGAAGAAAAAGTCCGAACCAACAACAAGAACAGTACATATAGTGGCTGGTCTTGAGGGGAGGTAAATAGGAATACAACCATGAAGCCACAACATGTCCAACTCTACCATGTGTTCACCATGAGGCGTACATGAGGCGTCCTCATGTCGATGTTCTCGCGATCCAACTGGAGGCCCGGGTGTCGTTGAGGATAGAAGAGGTCCGGATGACTCGGATGATTTGTCATCGGATCATGTGACATGCAGAATTGCCAATTCGGGGTCTACACTTGCTGTAACAGGCAAGTGCGCAGTTTGGCAAGTGCGTTGCACGGTCGGGTCAAAGATGGGTATCGTCCAGTGTGGGGTTGGTGAAGGGAATGTCTTGAGGTGGTGTGGATGTAACAGCAAAGTCGGCATGAAAGAAAACAAAGGAATGTGCGGAAGGAAAACCAACAAGGACGGTGGGCTAGTCGAGATCAGACATGTGAACAGCATAAGCTGTACCGGATGACGATGTCTGTGTTGATGACGTGTCGAGGAGCGGTGTCTTGTCCTGTTCATGGAACAATAGGGTCCATCTGATGTTGGTATCATCCAAGAAAGGGTATCGTTGTAAATGAATGTGGGAGGTAACAAGGTTATGGATAAAAATGGATAAAGGAATGTGGGTCCAGGTGTCGAGTCATGGCACAGGTGACAAGCTGTGGGAACAAGTCGTCGGGTACTGCATTGAAGCGGTGTCGTGTGAACAATAAACGATAGGGGTCGGGTCACTGTATTGGGAAGTCGTGTGGTCTATGGTCGAAGTTTGAATGTATGTGCTTCGGCGATGGTCGGCTTGGAGGGAACAGTGAATTGTCGTGTGATCGAGGATTGTTCAGAGTGCTCAAGCAGGTGAGGAATGTCGTCGGATCGTCAGGGAGGATAATGGTAGGCGCGGAATACGAAAGTGGAAACCATATATCCAAGAATGGCAATTGTCAATTACGTGTTGATATATTGTCGAGGTGGAAGTCGGAAGTATCGATGGCGGAAGGGTTTCGGTGCCGATGCCAAAGATAGATCATAACAAGGTAAAAACCGATCAGGAAGGTGATGGCGATGCTGCCAATGATGATTACGGTAATTAGCTGTGTTGGGAGTACAGCCATTGTAAATCGGTTTGTCGTGGGATGAAGTCAACAATATGTCAGGGCAAGGGAAAAGACAATAGCAATGATGTCCGTCGGCAAGGAGACTATTCGGGTACAGCAAGGTCACGTGGGATATGTCCATGGTCGGTCTGGATTGTTCTAGAAGAAGGGAAAGAAGAGAACAAGAACAAGAAAATACAAGGATGTCCAAAAGAAGAAACAATGACAATGAAAAGAAGACAAAGGACAAAAAGAAATGAAAAAGGAAGGTGTGCAGTGCAGAATCGTCATGGTGGGTATCGGAATGGGCATCGGGGTTGGAAGCGGAGCTGGAAACGTAACAGATATACTAGACAAGGAAATGAAAGACGTAGGGATTCTCAAGTCCTTTTGCAGTTTAGCTGATCATGCTCTTATGGAAATAGGAGAAGCTCAGCCTGTTGCGCAAGTTATCTGAGTTGGTCATTGGTTAGATAGATGGGAGGAGGCGGAGGGCAGGGGGCACAACTAGCCAAGGAAGAAGGCACTGAACTAGAGCAGGAGTAATTCCACCAGTTCCTCGGTAGTACTAGTAGTGATGACTTTGGAAATCCATTTACAAGTTCAACGTGCTGATTTGCCGTGGTCTGATAAGGTTCTAATGAAATAATAATAGATATTTATTGGCCAGAATGAATTCACATGAGCTTATTCTAAATTAATGCCAGGCCATTGTAATCCCAGCAAGGAATGCTGCTGCACTATGATAAGGACATACAAAGGCTATATCATTATGCCAGTAAATGATAAAATGTTGCCATTCCGGCACTGAAAGGGTAACATACTAATTTGTTCAATTCGCTGGCACGTGACTGTGTGAAAACACCCAATAAATCTGAAAAATTGAGAAAAAATTAAATCCGGTGTCAAAAAAAATCTGTGTGACACGTGACTGGCGAATTGAACGAATTAGTACAGTAACAACAGTCACTGGAAAATAAACAATTTCAGCTGTACTGAAAACAGGACCAAAACTAATAGTTTCAATAAACTAGTTAGCCAAGCTCAAATGGGAATGAAAATCATTAGATTAGGAAGTCCTGGAACTAATATGTAAACTAATGAAATCAGTATTGTTTTCAGAGGTACTGAAATCAATACCTAAACTAAATAATTCAGGTAACTTGAAATGGTAACTGAAATATTTATTTTCAGGACTATTGTCAGGATATCCAAAACTATTGTTTTCAGCAGTGTCCTGAAACTCAATAGGAAACCTTAGATTTCAGAAGCCCTGAAGACATTATTTTTATGAGATTGGGCACCTTGAAATCTAAGGTTTCCTATTGAGTTTCAGGACACTGCTGAAAACAATAGTTTTGGATATCCTGACAATAGTCCCGAAAATAAATATTTCAGTTACCATTTCAGGTTAGTTTAGGTATTGATTTCAGTACCTCCAAAAACAATACTGATTTCATTAGTTTACATATTAGTTCCAGGACTTCCTATTCTAATGATTTTCATTCCCATTTGAGCTTGGCTAACTAGTTTATTGAAACTATTAGTTTTGGTCCAGTTGTCAGTACAGCTGAAATTGTTTATTTTCCAGTGTGAGTTATTCATTTACCAGGATGATATTACATGAGCTAAGCCTAAAATAATTCTGTGTCAAGGTAAGAAAGGGTGGACAGCTGATTAGCAATTGTCAACTCCGCCAGGCCTTACCATGGTCTCCATGTTTTCCTGATGCCGGGCTCTCCTCGGTTTCCTGATGCGGGCCTCCAGTAATCTCGAGTGGAACATCGACTCGGAAGTCAGTCGTCCATGGGCATGCTTGTTCACACGTAGCGGCACAAAAGCGTGGAGCTATGCGGGGCCTGTTTAAACGTTTACTCTTCGTTGAGTCATCATAACGTTACGGTCGTTGAAGTGTGCCCTTACCTTCACTGTGAAAGTCCCATGATCAAGCAAACAGTCCTGTTCATTGCCTCCTTGGCGTTTTCTGGTCTTGCGTTGCGAAAGGGTTGCCGGTGCCTGTCCAGCGATCCATGCTGGCCCAGCGCCTCCGATTTCGCTGGCCTCGCCTCGGAACTATCTCAGCCTTTCCTTCACCCAACGCCTCCAGAATCTGCTTGTTACCCGATCTCTAACCCATCGGGGGACTGCACCATAGTCCAGCAGCGTACCACAGATGGAATCTGGCGCGCCGCTCAGCCTGGTTCGATGCAGTCGCCTAATTTCGAAACCTACACGTTCCCCAACGGAACTCTCGACGCTTGTTTTTTGAACACTACCATCGGTGCATCTTGCGAACAGGGAAACATTCCTGTGATTGGTGTTGATGCTCGATCGGTTAGCGATGTGCAAGCTGCGGTCAAATTTGCAACAAAGCACAACCTTCGCGTAGTTGTCAAGAGTACAGGGTACGTTCTTGTCCGTTGACCTCGTCTCATTATTTCATCTTTGTTAGCCATGACTATCTAGGTCGTAGTACAGCCAGGGGGGGCTTTTTGATCTGGACACATAATTTCAAGGACATTGTTTACAATGATACTTTTGTCCCGCACGGTGCTCCCCATACGGAGACATACCAAGGTACGATTGTTTCTCATACTCGCTTCCAATTCACTTATTCACACCACAACATTCACAAGCAATGACTGTCGGTGCTGGCGTGCAATGGCGTGACGCCTACGATGCGATCAATACTCACGGGCGTGTTTTGGTCGGCGGAGGGTGCGACACCGTTGGGGCTGCTGGAGGGTGGGTGCTCGGCGGAGGCCATTCAACATTATCTACCGCATATGGTCTATGTGTCGACTCATGATTATCTGCCATCGAAACTCACTTGCGCTAGGTGTCGATAACGTTATTGAATTCTCTGTGGTGACTGCCAATGGGGACTTTCTCATTGTGAACTCCCACACTCATCAGGACCTCTTCTGGGCTCTCCGGGGAGGCGGGGGTGGCACCTACGGTATCGTAATAGCTGCCACATACAAGACTCATGGTCCTACGCCTCTCATCGCGCAGCTGATGGTCGCCAGTTCTACCAATCATTCCACTCACACGAAACTGGCAACAGAATTTATCCGCATTAGCCCGTCTCTATCGGACGCTGGTTGGGCTGGGTACATTTCGCTCATTTCAAACACGTTCTCATCCATTACCATCGCGCCAAACATCTCTTGGGCTCAAGCAAACGCATCCTGGGACCCTTTCGTCGCTTATGCCAACAGTCTGGCTTCCGAGGGACTACAGATCACAACTGCATTCACTTTGCCTTTTGATTCGTGGCATGCGTGGTATAAGGGACTCCTACCTCCATTCTTGACAGGGGCAAATTTTGAGATGGGTTCACGATTATTTCCCAGAGATCTGGTCGTCAATAATTACCAGGGGGTTGGAAAGATTCTGGCAGAGGTCAATGCCGGTTACTTGTCCGTTTTTTTCCCCGTCGCATTCATGAGTGACACTGATGTCTTCTTTGGTCACAGACTCGTTGCAGGTGGTGCTGTGGCAAAAGTTGATCCTGATTCAGCGGGTCTCAATCCGGCCTGGCGAACGGCACTTGCCCATGTCATTGTAGCTACGACTTGGCCAGAAGGCACTTCCGAACCTGACATCGACAACCTTCGGGCCAAACTTAAGCAGGACCTGAAGGCGATATCAACTCTGGCTCCTGGTGCTGGGTCCTACCTAAACGAGGTGAGTATACGGTTCTTGAAGTTGTCGGCTCCAGTGTTGAGGGCAAGTGTTTTGGAAGGCATCGCTGTACGAGTCAAATCCACAGCAGACGTTCTTCGGATCGCACTACGGAGATCTCAAGGCAATCAAGCGGCGATATGACCCTGCAGACTTGTTTGTTGTCGCGGAAGGGGTGGGATCGGAAGATTGGGACCAGAGCCTGAATTGTCGTGTGTGACCTTCATTGGGTTACGTTCCAAGTCTAAACTTTGCCGAAATGTTTAATTGAAGGATATTTTGTGCCATTCGGCCACACGTAGTGTAGTGGTTGCAACGTTGATCGTTTACAATGGGTACACACGACATGATGCGGAGGATGGAAAAAAAATGCTCCGTCCACACCTAAGACTTTACTCTGGGCGACTCATTGCGTGATTCCCCCTCACTCATCGTGGTCTTTCCCTTCATACCAATCCTCGGACCTCATACAGTAGCTTATGCGCCTGCTCGGACCTGCAGGTTGTTCAAACTTAACAGCTTCCGGTAAACGTCGTCATTGCAAACACAATCCAGCCGCTCTCGTTGATCCAGTTGCGTCCTCTAGTGCAGTTTCGCAGTCCTGCCACTCGTCACCTAGTTCCCATCATGGGCGATGAGCATGGCGCAACGGAGGTTGCGTTGAATTTGGAAGACCAAGCGATAAAGCGATTCCTGTAAATTCGCTGTGCTTTGGTGCCCATCTCCACTCACTGTCGCTTTATCATGGGGTGGCAAGGTAAGGTCACACGGAAGGGGAGCTGGAAGCTCAAAGTTAGGACATCCATTGACAGTCGGAAGGTTATCTGACCATAGTCACCAGTCCGAAAGGGTCCTGACAAAACTTCATTAGCTCTCGCCTCGGGCAATGTGGCCGTTACAGGGCGGCTTCGAAGTGATAGGTAGCAAGTAGTCAGACGTGATTAATGGCCAATGTGAATGAATACATGATATTTGAGAAAATAAATCGAGACCCAGCGGTGGACGAAAAGGCTTATGATAAACCACCAGCACTACAACAAGGGTAAATGACGAGGTCATCACAGGAGCGACAAGTACGTACGGGACGTGGAAGACCCATGATTAGGAGAAGCAATGGGTGTGAAACAGTTGCTCTAGTCCGAACGCGAGGTCCCCGCAGAATTCTACTCAAGCAAATCAAAGCAAAAAAAAATCGGATGGTGGTCTCAGTCATCAAGCAAGTTCAAGGGGACGATGCACAGTGGCCAGTATCCGTGGGCCGCGTCTGACAAGTTAATCCATGACCAGATGTCGTGGTAGAATGATCCTATGACTTGAAGCTTGAAGTCTTTGAGTAGAAAGTTCTTCCACGACGACTTGGACAAGAGTGAAGTGAAAATGCACATTGTCACTATTGTCACCGGTGTTCCATCTGCTTCCCAACGAGCCTGGCACGCAAGGGTCGTCGACGCAATGAGTGCAGCGTGACCTTATTAGATGGGTGACTTTATGGCTCGACAGTATTACGGCTCGTGAAGCTTCAAGTCGTGAAGTAGCCTCCAATCCAGACGGTCGAGTCCGCAGTGTGTCTATCATGGAGCAAAACATGATACGTTAAAGTCAGGCGGCTGGCCTTGATAACAGGTTGTCAATGAGTGCGATAGTCATAGGAAGACGCATCGGGTCGGGTCAACACGAGGGCAGTATTATCGCCGCTAGCACCGACTGAGATAGGTTTGTTCAAAAACTCCCATCCAATCGCTGGCCATGTCAGACCAGATCGTTGCAGAAGTGAGAATCGCCATGTCATTCGATTCCGCCTACGCGATGACAGGCGTTGTCACTATTCGCAGCGACACCTAGCGTACGCCTGGGCACATTTGTATCTATATCATGGATTGCCATCTATCGGAAACAGACAAAGACCGCCTCCTACAGTCAATTCCGATTCAACAGGAGGACGTGACACTGTGCTTTGTGCCACTTCCAGCTGGAAGCCTTGCTGAGAGTCACAGCCGGGCAGCGTTGGGTCGGTTGGACATGTTCTTGGTCCTCCCTGTCGACAGGGTGTTATATTTGGATGCAGATACCCTTGTGCGGGGCGACTTGCGTGAGCTCTGGGATACGGATCTGGCGGGTCAAGCTCTGGCCACCGTCCGCGACGTGGGCTATCCAATGGGACACGATGGGGTGGAGGGAGGGCCCATACTTTAATTCTGGCGTACTCCTGCTCGATCTCGTAAAGATCAGGGCAATGGAGACAAAAGAATCGATCAGGCCAGTGGCAAGGGCGATGCTCGGTCATCAGTTTGTTGATCAGGATACGTTGAACACGTATTTCAGGGGACACTGGGTCGAACTTCCGCTCAAATGGAATGCCCAAGGATTAGGTACCTCTGCCGAAGTCTACTATCCTAAGCATAGTGGCCTCGACTTGCAGGATATGAGGGAGAAGGCCCTGATTGTACATTTTGTTGGCGCTGTGCATCCGTCCATGGCCGACGTCCTTTACGAATAGTATCCGCTGACCTCCAAACCTTGGGGCTACGCCGGAGCGCCTAACCACCCTCTGCAAGGAGAATGGTGGGAGATGCTGGAGAAAACAGCGTGGAAGGGTACGAAGGAAAACAAGATTATCAGGATTTGCTTGAGTTAAAGAGGGCGGCTGAGGCAAAGGGGAGAGCTGATTTCTATCGCAAGCTTGCGACGATGAGTACTTGAATGTAGTCGTGAAAGAAGAGGAAAAGTCACGTAATGTAACAAACATGGTAACGATTTCAATTTCCTAGTACTGCGACCGCCATGAGTTTCTTCCCTTCCGGAGCAAGTAATTCGGTCTTCCTACGACAGACGAGTAAACGACACCCGATGATCGCAACGCCCCCCCGCTTTCCCCAAGAACTATTCGATGCCATCATTGACGAATTACACTCTGACAAGAAAGCACTTTCCACCTGCAGTCTTGTTTGCAAATCTTGGCTACACTCGTCTCGTACCCATCTATTTGCCTTGCTTCAACTATACACATCCTATTTGCCGAGCTTCATACGATTCGCGGAGTCTCATCCTTCAATCATTCCATTCACCCGTCATCTCTATATATCTGGGCTAGAGTGTCCGCGTTACGAGACCGAGGGCGCACGGGAGTTGGGACAAGTCCTTGGCCATATGACTGGAATCCAGTTACTTGAAATATTCAGAATACCCTCTCACACACCAATCCTTCCCACCACGTTTTCGAACGTCGTCTGTTTGTCGATTAATGAACCTTACTTCGACTACTCTTCCGATGTCATCAAATTCATTTGCGCATTCCCATCTCTGCGGACCCTCCGAATGAGCTACATTGACTACGAAGACGATGACGGACATGTCTCATTACCGCTACCGCCTTGCGACCTGCAGGATCTGGATGTCGATAAGAGTTTCATGGAGGAGATCTTGACATGGCTTCTCTCATTTGAGAAGATTCCTGCTATACGCGCTTACTGGTTAGAGATCTGTCCGAAGACAGAAACCATTAGCAGAAATTTCCTGCAGAACATCGCTGGTACTTTGGAGAGGATAAGCTTTCAATGCAACGGTTTGTTTGGTTCAAGTATCCACCACGGCCTTCACTGAATCTATCACCCTTTTTTTTCTAGACGATAATAATGATGCTCCTTTTGACTTGAGCCATACGAGGCTGCGATTCATCCATTTCGGTTGGAGGTGCGGTGAGACTGAATGGGTCACGGAAACGCTGTCGCAGATCAACTCCAATCACCTGGAGGAGGTTGCATTATCCCTGCCGTATCATGTCCCTGATAATCCCGAACTCTTCAACTGGAGCCGACTAGACACGATCTTAGCGCAACCCCACTTCTCCAGACTGAGGAAAATTGGACTATTCTATGTTGGGAGATTGCAGTTGGGTGATATTGAAGAGCTGTTACCGAGAAGTCATGCTCGTGGTATCCTCTGTTTCAATGATGGTGATTGTTGGAAATATGGTTTCGTAGATTCTTACTATTCTTAAAATCATCCGTGTCCGTCGCCCTCACGTGCTGATGTGCACCAAACAACGATGTTTGTACACTATTTGGACAGACAATGCGCCCAAACAAATGTGAAGCCCTTTTGCCTTATCACAACATACTGGATGCCTGCATTCTCCATCACTCTCCTTCTGTTCCTCTTCTCATGATCTCCCTTGGTTTTCGACTCACTATCTTCACACTCTCCTTATCACATAATGCCAAATATACAGTATCATTTGTATTCTCACCTGCCATGTCTGTCAGGCCCCTTTTTAGTGTGAAGTTATGCAACTAGCCATGTTCTCCTCCTGCTCTGTCAGCAGCCTGCCTATCTCCTCCTGCACTGTCTTGTCACCTGTTGGCAGATGATGAATAGTAAGGTGGCTATGACACCCTCCATCCGCTTTCCCTGTGTCTGTCAGTCTCTTTTTTCCTGTCAAATTAGACAACTAACCATGTTCTCTGTCTGCAGCCTCATCTCCTCTGCCTCTCTTTCATTACCTGTTGGTGGATTATGAACAGTAAGGTGGATATGACATTGTCCACAGCTTTGCCACTCAATGATGTTAATAGACATGTTCTTTGTAGTGATGGACAGGTCCGGTTGAGTCCAGTTCTCAGCCAAATTTGGTGAACCCCAGACTGAACCTTAGGTCTGGTTCTACTTAAGTGCAGAACCTTGGACCAAACCATCGGTTCAGCGATTCTGGTTCAGGCTTCCTAGAACCAAGAACTGAACCTTAAGTATGGCATTTTTTGTTTTTTTGGCTTACACTCAGTCATATCACAGGTAGTAAAACAACCATTGTATTTAGGTAGTATTAATATATTGTTAAAGAAAAATTATTAATAAATAGAGGGTAGGACAGAGTGCCCCGCCCCTGCTTTTCCCCACAGAGTCCTGCTGTTGCAACCCACCTCCCCCTGTTTGCCACTGTTCACTGTCCATTCACGCCATTGGGCGTGGGTGCTTGCCACTGGCACTTGAGTGAGTGGTTGCTGCCATGGCCGCTGCCATTTGCTGCCACAGTTGCTGCTGCCATAGCCATTGGGTTTTATGCCATAGTCGACATGTCCATTGCCGTTTCCATTTTCATTGGCATTGGCATTGTGGCTGGTGCTGTGGTGGTGGTGGGTGGTTGGCGTTGCTAACTCTCTGCTAGTAAAAAGTCAGAATCAGTAGTACATGAATTAACCAGAAAAGAGGACTTACCATTGCAACCTCCCTGCCTCCATTTGCCATCCGTTCATGCCATTGGGTGTGGGCACTGGCCGCCAGCACCTGAAACGTCGTCATCATTGTGGTGTGTGGTTGTGTCCACCTCTTTGGGTCTATGGGCTGTACCTAGCATTGGCATGTTGGAATTGGTGCAGTCTTACCAATGCCTTTGCTGTTGGTGTCGTGAAGGCATATCTGCATAGTCAGCTGGCAGCCTGAGGCAGAGGGGAACATACCTTGGCTGTAGTGTTGCCGTAGTTCGGTTCTGAACCTAGCTGAACCTGGTTCAAACCCCGAACCGAACCCTAGGTTCAGTCTAAGTTCAGCCAAGTGCTGAACCGGACTGCAGGTTCAGTTCCAGGTTTCAAGGCCTGCTGGATTTCCTGAACAGCTCCAAACCGCATCCAAACCACAAACGCGGATATTTTTAAGGTATTTATTTCATTTGTTTTTCGTATTTCTTTACTTACTTTTTTGTGGTAAACAGTATCATGTGACCATTACACGTAGGTTTTCTTCACCAACACCGCAATGCAAGGCCAATAAACACAACTCAATGTCACGTTCATGAACACCGGTAAGTCTCGTAATTTCTCTTAGCTTTACTAATATTATCTGTGACAGGAAACTTGACTGCAACCACATCGCAAGCACACCACAACCCCAACCCCAACACCATGCCAACAGACATGGGACAGCCGCAACACCACCACCACCACTAGCGGCAGCAACTGCAATGGCAATGGCAACAGCAACCAGGCAATGATGACGGCAACAGCCGGCAGCAGTGCCGGCAGCAATGGCAGCAGCAGCAGTGACAGTGGCAGCGGCAACAGCAACAGCAGCAGCAGCAGCAGCAGCAACACCGGCTAGGGTATAACATGGGTTCCGGTTTACCCAAGGGTTCCCTATAACGGGTGCTGCGGTTCCGGGTATGGGTTGCCGATTCGGCACCCCAGGCAATACCGTACCCAAAATCGCAGTTCTCCGGGTTTCATGGGTTCCCACGCCTGACTTCGACAGGTCCCTGTGTTTCATTGCTCTCCGTTGATGGGTCCAATTCATTCAGCATCGTCGACCATGCTGCCCTCCCACTTCTCGAAATCCTGTCTGCAAATGCCATTCAGTATTTGCTTCGATGTTGTTAGTCGTTGCAACACACTCATGGATCCATCCGGCAGAATATTTTTTGATCTGCAGATCAGTCCAATCTCTGTGCATATAAAGTCTCCTCCTTTTTCTCTATAACCATATCTCTTACCCACCATGCCCACCACCAAAAAGACCCCTTCCGAATCCACGTCTGCTAAACACACTCAAAAGAGTGTTACTACTACTTCGCTTCACAAGACTCCCTCAACTCACTTGATCTTGTCTACCACATCCCAGCCTCCCGATGATCTGATCGAGGTCAATTCTGATACGGAGAAGTCTGACAGTGAGAAGCCTGATAGCCTGGAAGAAGAACTCAGTAAGTGCTCACCTTCTGCTGATTAGAGTCTTATGAGCTTCAGATTCAGCTAAAGCAAAACTAACATGGCACTCGCCAATCTATCAATTCTTCAAAACCGATGTCACCATCAAATATGACGACCAGAAACATCTCTACCATCAGTTCCGCTGCACAGCCCGGGTCTGTAAAGGTGGAGGCATACAGCATTATCAGGACAAGAAGGACAAGTCCTCCACTGGAAACCTCAGACATCACGCCAAAAGGTGCTCTAGAGGCTGTCCAGAATGTTTCCACTCTAGGTGCAAAGGAAACTTCCTCGAACGGTTCCATCTTTGCCTCATTTGCCACACAAGGCCAGAAGCCTGTGAACATCTCTCATCGCTCTCACATGAATGCCAAAGCATGGTACATTATATTTGTGGCATATGGGTATCTAACAATTTCCTCTTTAGTGCTCATCTCATCAAGTGGGTCACGGAGAGCAGGCATCTTGCAAACATTGTGAACAACCCTGAACTCCAGGAACTCCTTATGGCAGGTCGACCCAAGCTCGAGCTTCCCTCACTGATCACTGTCGCAGGCGATGTCAAGGCTGCTTTCGAGAGGTGCAAAGATCGCATTGCCAAATTACTACAGGTAAAACATCCATTCAGACATATCGCAGCTCACAAATTTCTCCAACAGGACCACCCTGGATGCTTGCATTTTGCCACCAATGTCTGGATGTCACTGAATCACTGTACTTTCATTGCGTGGACCGTCCACCTTGAGCATCAAGGCCACATGCTTGGATTTCTGTTGGACACCATCGAGGTGCCTGAGTCTCACACTGGAGTGACATTGGCATGGGAATTCCACAATATGTTGGTTCGTTTGGGTTGGAGAACAAAGTATGAGCAATATATGAACTTTCTGCTAACCCACTGATTTATCATTGCTAGATCCTAACATTCAATGGCGACAATGCCTTGTGCAATGACAAGCAGACCACCTGTCTTACTGCCAAACCCAACTCTTTCGAGGAGTACAATCGAGTTCGCTGTTTTAACCATACAGTGCAGATTTTGGCCAAAACACTCATCAAACCTTTCAACACGGGCCTGGGTGCTGCATCGCCCCTGGCTTCTGATGAGGAGGATGTTGATGTTGATGTTCTTGATGCCTATGCAGCTGTGAATGAGGATGAGGAAGGAGAATCTGATGAAATCCATGAAGACGATAATGATGATGGGGTGGATGAGTTGGAGGAATTGACTGAGCGTGAGCATGAACAGCTGTTGGAGGACACGGCGGCAGTCCGTGAAACCGTTACCAAGGTATGTTACCTGCATGTCCAACAAGGACATCACTAATGCCCAGCAGATCCAGAACCTGTCCTTCGCTATCATTCATCCAACTACCATCTCTCTTCCGGCCTGGTGATCCATCTGCACCGCCAAAGGGCTCAAACCCAATCTCATTCCATGTGATGTCATCACATGCCTGGAACTCGACATATGATATGATGTGCTTTGCCATGAGGTATCGCATTGCCATTGACACTATCACTGCTGACAAGGCGCTTAAGCTGCACAAATATGAGCTTGTGGATGATGATTGGGCAATCATTCAGGATCTTGTGGCTGTCCTTGAGGTGAGGCATTTATCTTATCTATGTGGCGATGTACTCTAATGGTATACAGCTTTACAAAAAGGTGACAATATTCTTCTCAAGTGATGTAGCTAGTGTTGCTGCTGTGATTCCGGCCATAGACAAGCTCGAAAGTAATCTCAATGCACACATGGGGAAAACATACCATCCAGCAATCCTCGCTGCCATGAAGTTGGCTTGCAAGAAGATCAATCAGTACTACTCTCTCACAGATCTTTTCAGTGTCTACAGGATCTCTATTGGTGAGTGTTTGGCCTGTTTCTTTACTGCTAACTACAATTTCCTTCTCAGTGCTTCATCCTGGTCTAAAGCTCGAGTATTTCCATCAGCAAGAGTGGGAGGAGGAGTGGATTGAGACTGCCAAAAACTTAGTTCAAGATGAGTTCAACCGCAATTATTTGAAGAACGTTGGTGATCCCAACTCGGCATCCGAGACCGGTGATGTATGTTTGTCACCATTTTATCAGTCAAGGCTAATGTGTGATGATGTCAGGGCTCTGGCAGTGATAACGATTTCAGCAATATCTCTGTTAAGAATGTCACAAGGGCTCAGGATGAGTACGAGGAATACTTGCATCATCCGGTTGAGAATGACAATCGTTTCATTTACCATAACTTATCTAGGATGGCTCTCGACTATCTCAGTGCCCCTGCCACATCAATGGCGGTTGAGCGAGTTTTTTCACAGGGTCGTGGTCTTCTCAATTTCACGCGAAACCGACTCACCCCTGCATCCATTCGTGCTAACCTCTGCCTCGACGACTGGTGCCACAAAGGCCTTGTGGAGATGGCGGATCTACTAGCAGTCAGGGAGAAGAAGAGGAAATGGGCTGAGTCTGATGTTGAAGAGATTGAAGAACCCCCCATAGCATAGATATATTGTCCCACCCCCCATCTTGCAATGAAAACCCATGGTAATGTCTGCGGTTACTGAGTTTGATGCGGTTACCGAATTGGAACCGGTTACCTTGAGAACCCATGCTAAATGGGTAAGGTTTGGGTTGAGACCCGTTCCGGGTGCAGTTTCAAAGGGTTTGGGTCTGGTGTTCTAAAAAGTGACCTGGGGGTTACCCGTGTTATAACGCCGGCAGCAGCAACACCGGCAACAGCAGCAGCAGCAGCTGCTGCATCAAGCCATCCAATGTGGGACAGCTGCAACACCACACCACCACCAGCGGCAGCAACAACAATGGCAATGACAACCACGACAGCCAGCAGCAGCAGCAGCAATGCCGGCAGCAGCAGCAACAGCGGCAGCAGCAATGGCAACAGCAACAGTGACAGCAGCAATGGTGGTGGCAGCAGCAGCAATGGCAACGGCCACAACAGCAGCAGCAGTGGCAGCAGCAATGGCCACAGCAGCAGCAGCAGCGCCGGCAGTGGCAGCAACAGCAGCAGTGGCAGTGGCAGCAGCAGCAGCAGTGCCGGATGGCTCCCCCACAGCCCAACTTCCTCGCGAAGTGTAGTGCTGTATCAATTGATATGTGCCTGCCATTTGTGAGGAGAATGGAGCTCACAGGGTGAGCCAACCTCTGAGAGATGGTTCAATGCCATCTGGGTCCAGGTTTGGCCATGCACCAAACCGGACCTGAAGTTCAGTTCACGGTTCCGCCAAAAAGGCTCAGAACCGGACCAAACTGAACTTCGGCAACACTACTGGGCTGGAGGTGGGTGCATCACTCCTCTGGCTTGCCAGTGTCATCATCTATGTTGAAAACACTGATAACGACACCTGCAAACAGAAAGCACTACAGGAAAACTGGATGATGTAGTAGTTGTGCCTGGGACATCACGTGACCAGACCCTTAGTCAGTAGGCAGTTCCTGATGTAGTAGTCAGTTCATCCATCCCATCCATCCACATTGACCTTTCCCTTAGAGTCCTGCGTGAGCCCCCAAGAGGTCCCTCAGGACCACTCCAATGACTATTCATCTTATCCTCTGTGCTTTTCATACATAACAGGCTTGGTGAAATGGACTGAACTGGTTCCTCAAAGTGTCCTGAACACCAACTCATCCAAAACTGGCTTGGGAAGCTGCTGATGCATCTGTTGAAGGAGACTCTGAGGCAGTCAATGTATACAATGAAGAGGTCACATATTTTTGTAGACTTGGCACTGCAAAAAAAAATATGCTCATTAAGAAACAGTCCAAGGGCAGCCTGGCATTTCTTGCATACCTTCAAACATATCTCACTCTCCCTGCTTTCTGGTTAAGTTGGTCAAAAGCTGGTGCAATTGAGGCTGCATGCCATCTTGGTGTCTCTGTTGACAAGGTTGCATGCACCACCAACCACCTTGAATTGTTTAATAGATGGATTAAGAAAAAGTATTATTCTGCATACATGCATTCAGGCCGATTACCTCATGTGGATGCCTGGTGTCTGACTATCATTACTCGTGTCATCCCCAACTTCTTTGCCAAGTATACTGAGCATTGCCATCAAACTGATTACTTTGAAGAGATGCAACACACGCCCTCAAAGATGCCAGTTCTGGACCAGGATTGCCTTATTTGACCACTCCAAACTCTGCAAATAGTCGCTGATCAGGACATCATTGTAAATGAGCTCTCAGAGCAATTGGAGGAAGCATGGCTGCAGGAGCTGGATGATGATGGTGAAGATGAGCTGCTGATTCAGAGGATTCAGAGAGTAAGTGAAAGGATGATCCTACTGTCAATGTGTGTGATATTCTCCTCCATGTAGATGTCGAGTCTAAAGTATCAAGGTTGTTGGTTGGTTCTGACAATTCATTCTTCACCTGGGACAATGCTGTAGATGAGAGCGCTATCATTCAGAACCTCACTGGCGACACAGCATTACCATTTTTATTCATACCTTGTCAGCCCAAATGCTTTTACCACAATTGAATGACCTTCTTGACTTATGTGGGCTTGCATTAGTGCAATCAAACAATTTGAATCTGCATGGCAACAATGCAGCACAGTTACTGCATATCAAGAACTGATATTGGCTGAGGACCAGTTTGCTGATCATATTCACAACTTCCTACATATATCAATGGATCCAACTGCACATGATATTGTCACCCCCCATCTTAGCCCAAGACTGAGAATGTGACTGTCCATGTGGCCACCTACCTCAAATCCATCAGCTTTACCTCTGGAAGCCCATCCTCAACACAGAATGTTGGTGTCTCCAGCCATACAACTTCCATCTGTGCCAGAAGCTGCAAGCTGCAAAGTGATGGGCATCCAGGACCTGCCAACTCAATTGAAGACACAGAGAATTCAGTCCTATTGTATTCAGTAGCATGTTGCATTATTTACATGAGGTTACACAATAATACTGCATTCAGCCCCTCCATAGCTATATCTCCATCTCAAGCCAGCCATCAGGAGTGATTAACCATACAAGTCAATCCAAAAAAGTTGAAAAAAACACACCATAAATGGTGGGCAGTGGTGGGTCATGTGGCAGTGGATGGCAGCTGACAGTGAGCAGTGGACAGCAGTGGGTGAGCAACAGTGGGTGGTATGGGCAGTGGATAGTGAGCAGATGGTGGCTGATAGTGAGTGGTGGGTGGTGGTGCAGTGAGCACATGGTGGCTGATAGTGAGCAGTTGGTGGTGGGCGGCTAACATGGTTGGCAAGCCAATGGTGGGTGGCTGACAATAATTGGCAGTGGGCAGTGGGTGGTGGATGGTGAGCAGTGTACAGTGGTGGGCATGAGTTTTAATGCCATAAACCATGTCACATGCTAGTTAAGTGGTGTGGGTTGAAAGTCCAGCTGCCCAACATTTGTTAATCAATTCAGACTTTTCATTTGATTGTGCTAAAACACTTGACAGATACTGGGCTATTGTCTTCTGTCACAATTCTCTATAAACCCATTTGCTGTCTCCAGTTGTCCCTGTTAAATCCAGCCAGACACAGATTATGAAGTCATCTCTGCCTTGCCTCACCCCAATTTGCCCTTCTCTGTGGTTTCTGTATCCAGGTCAACTACTGCTTCTCATAGTGACCAGTCTTCCACATCACCAACAGGATCACTGTTTATATCCAATGAAGACTTGCATATGTTGTGGAAGAATGTTTCGTGGGTGTCAAGGGGAGTGGTAGCAAACCATTGCTGTTGCAAAGCTTCCACTCAATGATCCTTCTTTACCTTTCCCATGGATGTTCATACATTGATAACACAATTCAGCAGCTGCCTGCGCCTTACCCCTGCAGGAGCCTGTCATCGCTCCCTTCGATTTGTCGCCATGATCTGCAACACCTTATGGTGTTGATCGTTCACACAGCAAGCACAAACCTGCCTTCAAGATGGCCAAAATTTGCCTCGAAGTTGATAGATGTTATCATATATGAAAGATCACTGTGATGGTCAATACCCCTTTACTTGCAATCTGCATATAAAACTTCTGTGGATTTGGCTACGATCTGTGAGATCGCAGAGGGCTGCAACTTACGGATTAAGGAAGTCATATGTGAGCAATATGGAGGTTAAGGGACCAATGGACTTTTCTATTGGAACTGGTTGGCAGGTAGGGAGATTTCATTCGTTGTGGGTGGTTGCTCATCGAAACTGGATTCTAGGCCATTATGAAGTCAATCTTTTCTTCACTGATTACAGGGACCTCCTCAAGCTTGCCCATCTGTCTAATGGATTCTGCATGGTCGGAGGCATGAAACCTCTCCAAGTTTGGGATGCTTACGAAGCCGAGGTACACATTGTCTTGGTCACAAACACAAATGAAGGCAAGATCGTCAAGGTCAAGGGCCATGTCTTTTGCGGATGAAGTGACTGTTGGGGAATCCAAGGAATGGCTTGAGTGGGTTGACGGCATGAAGCCACTCCTTACAAGAACCCCTCTTATTTTCAAGGACAAGGTTTCTTACTGCAATTTCAGTATTGGGTGTTCACGATCAGCTGAAACGCCTCATCAAGATCAGGTCCATGGATTTCCACAGGATGATTGCAAGGGAAATCCTGTTCTTGCTTACCTACAGCATCATGGCAGTCCCCAAGGGCTCCCAACTCCTTTGGCATATGACAGATACACCCTAGCCAGCACCAGAACGGTTTTCATTGCACCTCTCACAAACAAAGGCTATTGTCTAGATTAGAGAAAGATTTGCTTGTACCATAATTGCAATAATAATTCTATACATGATATTCATTCGTAAGTTATCATAATAGTTGTCTCTGTCATCCAGCTCAGTCTCATCTACTTCTGCCACATGATGGGTAATAGCATCAAATGACAACCAGTGACAATTATTTTGTGATGTTGCAAGGTCCAAAATGAATGGTTGGATGGAAGAACAGAACAAGTAGATGAGGATGCCAATGAATATTTGATAGACAAGAAATTGAGACCAGAAAGAAGTAGAGTGAGTAGAATTCTTGGTATTATCAAGGCAATGAACCTATGACAGGAAGAAAGATGTGACTATTGTCATGATGTATCAAGGTGCAATATGTGCATAATTGCACCAGACAACAATTGACTCTTTTCCAATGGCTCCAACAATGTAGTCAGCCTTTCAATTGGGACTACTCCCCACCTGCAGCAAAGCAGAAGGTAAGCTCAACAACAATCCAAGCAAAATCCCTAACCAACTTACATCAACAGCTCCAAATGAGCTATTTGATGCTGTGGGATGGAATGTAAGTGTTGAGAAAAAAGAGATGAGGAAATTCACACAGGGATTCTGAAGAGTGGCAATGATGGTAGCATTGTGTGCATCCAGAACAAGGATTCTCCCATCCCCCATTGGCAAAATTAAGTGTGTCCCTGATTTAAACTGTGCAAGGCCTTGACTTGCACCGTTGCGTGTTAGTGTCATACCATGCAGCATGCATCCAGGTGAAATCTGAAAGGTTGTACACATTAAGGCCACTCTGCAAGTTGAATACGGCCAGCTGTTTACCATGCGCTAACACCAATGCATTACCTCTAATCATACCAAAGCTGTCAGTATAACAAACTAATGACAATTGATGGATCCAACATGAATTTGCAGCCAAGCAGGGTCAGGACCATCTTGATTCAAAGTCTTTCTAATGAGTAGTTTCTGTGGTGAAATCAAAAAATGTTTCCTAACAATGACCTGAATTATGATTGAAGTAGTCATAGCGACATACATAGACTTACACAATTGCTTGCTCAAGGTATGTGATGATAAGCTCAGTGCCATCACTCACAAACCCAACAAAACATGGAACAGAATATTTGGATGTTTGTTCTCCCACCAGGTGATGGTGAAGCACCCCTAAAGATAAATCAGTGTGCACCATGCATCATCTGCCCCAAATCTTACCATTTGGATCGATGCGTCATAACTTCATGCCATGTTTCCCCTTAGTGCATGACAGGGGTATAACCTCAAAAACTGACAGTTTGTATGCATTTTCTTCAGGGGTATCATTGAGTTCTCATTAATGGTGGCCTTAAAAAAATCTAATTTTTTTCCACTGTACACTTACATGTTATGTGAGTGTTTTTCATTGTATAAACTCCCTGAAATCTTTTAGATTGAGTGCTTAAAACACAAAAAGGTGTTGTTGTCCAAGTTTTTTACTTCAAGGGGTATACCTAAGGGTACATTTCATGATATTTCATGAATAGAACTAGACAGATAAGTCCAATCAATTTGGACTCTTATGCTAATATATAGATCAACTTCAGGCCTTCCTTTTAACTTACAGCCGTTCTAGTAATTCATGGCAGTAACTGGATTTTTTTTCATCAATTGAGAAATTTGGACTTAGTGGAATTTCCAGTGCTGAATCTTGTATCTCATGAAATACTGTATGGATTGAGATGGTTATAGAGGGAAAGTTGTACTATTTCTTAAGGGCTATCTACTCCTATCATTATATTTAGACAATATTTAGTGTCTGGTGACTGGTGGATGAAACAAAAGGTAAACCAGTACTCTTTGACACCCAAAATGATATTGTCAAATTATGCCATCAAATGAGCTCATATGAAAAAGATTTGAGGGAACAACTTATTCATTTTTTCAAGGGCTAAAGTACATATACCGTGTTTTTCTTTATTTTTGTCCTTTGAGCTTATAATCATGATTCTTGTGACATTTCAAGCCTAATGTGAACAAACATAGCATAGATGAAATATTCCCTCAAAGGATAAAAATAAAGAAAAACACGGTATATGTACTTTTAGCCCTTGAAAAAATGAATAAGTTGTTCCCTCAAATCTTTTTCATATGAGCTCATTTGATGGCATAATTTGACAATATCATTTTGGGTGTCAAAGAGTACTGGTTTACCTTTTGTTTCATCCACCAGTCACCAGACACTAAATATTGTCTAAATATAATGATAGGAGTAGATAGCCCTTAAGAAATAGTACAACTTTCCCTCTATAACCATCTCAATCCATACAGTATTTCATGAGATACAAGATTCAGCACTGGAAATTCCACTAAGTCCAAATTTCTCAATTGATGAAAAAAAATCCAGTTACTGCCATGAATTACTAAAACGGCTGTAAGACATTAAGATCTAATTCATAATATTAGTTATGTTATATAGATAATGTGTTTTTTCTTGTGGTATTGGGGGTATATCCCTATCATGCACTATTTCCCCTCACCTACAGAAGCTAGATAGCATGTGACCAGGCAAAAATCCATATATTCAACAGGAATTTGCAAGATGCCATCCCCTTGAGCTTCAACATCGCAAACATGAGAAAATCATCTCTGTTGAAGAAGTTGAGCATATAGAACAAGATTTTTGAGAAATCAGACCCATGGTTTCATTGTGAATGGAATAAACGATGATCTTGCCTCAAGTTGTACCCAAGGCAATAGTATCATCAGCAATCCAGCAGAGTTTGGATATGCCACCATGTTTATTGAGGAGATGTGAGGATTGCTGGGGATTAATGGAAGAAGACAACAGATCAAAAAGCAGGAGACAACTGGTTTCATCTGAACATGCTGTGAACCAAATACACCATAGACAATCAGATGGATGGCATACCTGCTGCAGCTAGCAAATCACCAGATGGTTGAATCTTCAGAGACATTACAGTGTTTTGGTGATTGGTTCATAGAACTTTGTGGAGTATGAAGCTGGGATGGTTACCCTGATTGAATGCAACCAGGGTGTTAGTGCACCAAGCTATGGATAACAATCCTCACTGTTGTTCATCTATGGAGATTTGTCAATACAAATTGTCTCATCGCGAATATAGAAGTGGGGGGTTCTGTGTTTTCAGATGTGACTTGGAAGTGAAGATGTTATATGTCAAGATAATTTTGCCTCTCCCAACTGGCTTTGTTAAATTTTTGCTTTGTTTGGGATCTGTATCTTGATAGCCCTGAAGTGGTGTCTGCAGTCAACTGAGTTAAAGGATGGAACAAAGAAGACATCTGAGGCTTGGTGGGGATCAATATCCACATGCATCCCATGTATCCAACATGCAGATCCGGACACTCAAGTAGAAACAGTGCAGGGCCACAGGCCAATCAGACCAGTTCACTGTCACTCCACACTGACCAAGGCTTATGGTAATTTATGTGAGCTACTGATGGATGTACAATTACAATGTTTAGGATTTTGGACAGGTCACATTAGTAGTTATCATATCTCAGGATGCATATCTTGATAAAATGGGGAAATGTTCTCTAGCCTAATCAGTGTAATCACCAAGTTATACAACCGAAACATCCAAATAGATCTCAGGCTCACTCACTTCAATTTTTATTTTGTTAATGGTTGACAGTGGTTGTTCTGCTCTTCCCACTCTTGTGAACGCCAAAGACCAGGCTTCAATGTAGGTTTTCTCTTTCTTCAGAATCCCATTTTGTGGCACCATTAACTAGCTATGCCATCCGCATCTATGTCTCTGCATCAATGCTGCTCTTGCTTTCAAAGAGGTGATTCATAGATTTTGTGCCATCCTTTTTGTAACCCATGATTATAAACTGCAATGGTTGAAAGTATGGTAACTGGAGTAGAGATGACCAATGAATACCATGGCTCATCACCAATTTGTCTTGTTTCATTGTTAATGGTGCATTGAGCCAATTATTAGCAAGTTCCTCATATTTTTCTTGAGTAAGACCCCATGGCCAAATTGTCATGTCAAGATTATCAATCTCGTGGAGAGGCAGGCAACAACATGAGCAGAAGTACTTTCCACAATGACCACAGTGACCGGTCACTTTCTTCAAAGCCATAGTATCAGTGATTACAGGTATAACGGCGGAACAAGCATTTCATCCAGTAGGAAAATTGTGGGTTTGTGACAAGCAAATGCCAGGATCATAAGCAACCTTCAAGCCATATACAAGAGGGTCGAAGAATTTATTTACAGCATCTACAGATGGTTCCTGTTGTCCTGGAATAACCCCCTTGAGTGTTCGCATTCCTTCATCCTTGGCTTGAAGTAAAACATAACCATCTCCGAGATCCTCTGACCCACAAGGATTCTTTGTAGCCTTTTCCAGCTTGGGTATCATTGCCTTGAGGGCATTTACTTGGGCACAGCGGAATCCACGCTGTGAAAGATTTGCGTAAGGTTTGGATGGTTGCTTCATCTCTTCTGTAAGGTTTCTGATGGTCTGCTCCATCATCCATTGTGTGTAATAACACAAGGGTCCGAGTGCGTGAACTGATGGTGCCAAGTGAAGCAAGATATGAAGGATGGGTAAGAAGTGAATACATTCAGGCTTATGTTGATAGTATATTTCTTCGAATTCTTGGATGAAGTCAATAATAAGATTGTGTGCTTGGAGAAGCTCTTCCTTTGTGATTCTGCGCTGATGAAGGATGCGAATAGCTTGCACAAGTTTACAGAAATTTGTGTAGTAGGGCTCGGGAAGGACACAATACAGAAGACCAGAACCTAAGACAAATATATATGTCAGGTACTCCCAGGCCTTATATCCACTGGAAAATTTCTCAGTGGGATTGCAGGGTGGCCTGTCGAAGGATCCAGGAAGGTGTGGGGTTGCTTCAGTGACCAATTTTCCATGCTGTTCCCACACGTTGCCTTGAAGCACAGCCCAGTGCCATGATGCCTTGTTGTTAGGGTCCTTGACAGGCATTTTTCCACACCAAAGGTCAAGCATGAGATCGGTGATGTTGAGTAAGGCAATGTGCACGAGGTCGGGAGCAAAGCAAATGGGAATGCATATCATTTGCAATGGGAAAAGTCCACTAAAAATGCTGGGTTTGCTGATTCCAGTTCTCTGGCAGCGATCTGTGTATTGAGCCACAGATCTGGAAGCAATAACAAAAGTCACATTCTGCATGTAGTCACCAGGTGCTCGCACAGGCATTGGATGGAATGGATAGTCGTCATGGTCACTACCTTCAAGTACATAGTCATGGGGCTTGAGATGAACAGTGTAGTACGTGTTCTCTTCAGGAAGTTGGTGCCCTTTCATTGGGCAATACGTCCTACACAAATAGTAGCCTTGATGACCAGCTAGTCCACTCATGTTGGTAGCGCCAAGACCATCAGTGGCACCTATATCAAAAAATGGCTGAGAGGTATGTATATTCTTGTCACATGCATCCAAGACTTGGAAACCATCCCATTGGAGAGCGGAGAGGTGGTGAAGGCTGGGAAAGAAGAATGAGTCAAATTTTTGAGGTGCGTTCAGCCCATGGATAAATGCTCCAATAGGAACAGAATTGATTTTATACCTGGTGTCGGGAGCGATATCATAGATGCCCCATATAGAGATCCAACAGTTGGAGAGCTTGTTTCAGAAAAGCTGTGTGCTGTCAACAGAAATCATTAATGTGGTGTTGTGGTTGCCGATTTGACCCTTGCGATAGGCTTGGAGGTATTCCAATCCTGAAAGGAAATCCTCATACTCCTCAATTACACCCCCATTCACTTGTATCTCATTGAGGTTGCGAGTGTGAGTAGACCGGTATCTCATGGCTTTGGCACTCTTCCTACTTCACCACATAGCTTGCAGCTGTGCACCAAAGGGGATAGTGAGGAATGTTTTGTGGGGTTTTCGAGTTGTCCCATTGCTTTTGTTGTATTGGATCTGGTCGTAGTGAAATTGACCACATTTAGGGCAATGTGTGAGTTCAGCAAAAGGACCAGTATAACTGATGCAAGAGTTGTTGCACATATCATTCAAAAGTGGTAGAATACTGGTCAATTCGGTGATCTTGCTGTTGAGATGGCTGATGGAAAAAAATTCACATTCTGGGAAGCATTCAGAAATGGCTTTGCCAACATCTTTGTACATATCTTTGGAGGCTTTTGTTGTAGCTAGATATATCTTGATTGTGAGGAGGAGATAAATATCATCAGTGTCAGGTGGTCCCTGGGGTGGATTGCAGAGCCAATTGATGGTCTCTTCATCAAGGTTGCCATTGTCTAGGGTAGCAGATTGCATTAGCGTGATGAAAGCCAGACTGATGTTAAGATTGTCAAGAGTAGCGGGTTGAAAGACTGGATGTGGATGTTCCTGAGCTTGAGGGAGTTCTGGAGCTTCGACTTTGTCCATGGGATCGGGATCAGCCAGACTTCCTGGGTCAGGCAGGTGCCCCTGCAGCTCCTGAATCAATTTAGATAGAAAAACAAATAAATTAGAAAAATTCACCATGTGTATTGCATGGCCATCTGATGCATCCCCGCCACCTTTGTCCAAGTCCTCTTGTGGTAATGGATCGACATCAACATCATTGAGCCATGTGATATCAAGCTCGTGGAGGCAGTACAGGCCCAGCATCAAAGTAAAGCTCATTGAAGTCGTCATGGATGTTCTAGCAGCACATCAAGGTTATTGGGCTCTACGTTGGCAATGGCATGACACCCTTTGCCCTCATCTTTGCCCTTGTCCTCATCCTTGTCCTCACCATTATCTGCAGCCTCCTCATGATGATCAGTTCCACATCCAGATCCTGGGTCAATGTCGTTGGTGAGGAATTTGCTTAGCGCATCACAGATACGCTGATATGCACTCAGCCATCCTGAGCTCCGATTATATATATTTTGCAATTCCTTGCGATTTGATGCGACTTACCACTCTTCAACCTTCCGATCGCATCATGACTATTGCGATCTTCTGCAACTTTGGAGATATTTAGTTATTGCACTCCGAAGTATTTCCTTTGTTCTCTTTGTTCTCTATATTCATTTATCGTTCTCCCTACCTATCCTTTCTTCTATATGCCCTTTATCTCACATATCTCCTTGTAGTATCATCCTTTCATCTCTCTTCCTTTGTCCTGACAGCTTATATACCTGCCTGTATGAGCCACTAGACAGAGATCCCCCAGAGAATCAAGACAGACCGCCATTCCCCCTTCATCTCAGAGCTTCCCCTTCATCCTAGTTCCATTCTCTTCACATTCCATCACGTTCTCTCACCGTCCGACCCTTCGATCTCACTGCGACTTTTGATTTTATCGCAACTCTTCAATTTTGATCGCACCACTCCAGTTTTGATCGCAGCACTTCTCTTGAGTTTCTCATCCACTTCTATTCATTTCCTATACTAGTGTAGGCTTTCCGAAGCTTCCTCGCACCTTTTCACCTTTAGTAGTTGTAGGATTCTCCTTCTTATAGCTACATATAGCATATCAATGCACACGGCAGTAAGGTGCATGGATGAAATATGATGACCAGGACAGCTCTCATAATGTCCCACCGCAGTACCGGGGACAGTCACAGAAGTATTTTTCACTCATATAATGAACAACAAACAAGTAAGTTTTTCCTCGCAAACTTGAACTTACTTGAGAAAGACGATGACATGAGTGAGTCGAGAGTTTGTTACACTTGTTACAATCAACGTTATGATCGATTGAGGTACCTTATTGTATCTTATTGTTTGTAAATGGATATAAAAGGAATTACAGTATATATATAAATTTACAAATACAGGGTTTTCACTGGGGATGAACACCCATTGAGACCTTTTTCCTGGCTATCTTGTTTTGGTACAGATTGAACCAGTCCATGCAAAGTGACCATACAAGCCTCAGTTCCATCCCACAATCACGAAGAAAAGGTAGACCACTTGAATCCTGGAACACTGTGAGAGCTGGCAAACCAATAATGTCCAAGAGCTCTTGCTCCAGCACACCATTGCATCAGTACTGCTGAATAGCTTCCTCAACCCCAGGTTGTGAGAGCATCAACACAATGTGATCATTAAGATCATGACACAAGAATGGCTGAAGAGGACTGGAAACACTGCATCCATTATGAATATGTTGCTTGGTGAGGGGAGAACCACAGGTACATCTGAATTTTTCATGTGTGGGATATTGAGTGACTCCGGAAATTTTGTCAAGATTTGGTGTATATGTTGCACAACATTTGGCCTGAGTACATGCCGCAAATACAATGAAATCAGGATTAAGATCAAAGATTCAGTAAATGGTATGAATATCAGCAGGCATGTTTCCAATAAGAGCTTCATCCTGCTTTGTAATGCCAGTTGGCCCCCATGCTCGTGAAAGTGATGCATGTTCTGTGGCTTTGGAAATTGAGAGTGACACTCTGGCCCCAGAATGTGATGCTCCCTTAAAAAGATTTTGCAATAATGATTCAAACGCAGGTAGCAGGCTGGATGGCTGTATTTCCAAAAGGTCTTGGTTAAAATATCTGGCTGGGCAAATACATAAAGCATAACTTGAACGATATAAATAAATAAATACTCACAACTATTGTATGGCTCTGGTGATAAAAACCAGGATTGGGCCCTGGGTCAGTCCCTTGGACTTGATTAGAAATTTTCAGCATCTGCATATTGTCAGTTAATGCATCCTCAAGTGAGGGAGATACTCATGGAATACGACAATCTTTCTGTGAAGATTTTAGAGGTGCTGAGTCTCCAAGTAGTTTTGCATCTCTTTTGTCCCAGAATGCACATTTGCATCATATCCAAATGTCAGGAAACTGGTGTGAGATAACCCCTCCCCCTTCGACAGAAGCTCCTGCAGTCAACATACCTTGTCATTGGTCCAAGTTTTCTGATGATGGCCACAGAACTGTAAGTTGCAGCCCTCCATTATCTTGCGGGTCATAGCCAAATCTGCACAAATTTTATAGGTGAATTGCAAGTGAAGGGTACTGACCATTGCAACATTCTTCATATATGACATCTATCAACTTTGAGGTAGGCTGATACCAAATTTCAGCCATCTTGAAGGCAGGTTTGTGCTTGCTTGTTACTTTTCACCCTGACTTAACCCCCGCTTCTGACCCCATCTCTGACTCCGCATCCCAAAACAACGTCATAGCCTGGGTTCGGAACATCATCGAGGACAATCAACGATAGTATCCTACTCCATACGATTATCCCCACAATCCGACCACCGCCGATACATCATACACGCTTATACAAGCCCTCAACAATACCGCACAGCACAATCACCGGATCAGTTGTCTGCTGACACCGGACCCACAATACAGCCGTTGGCCACCACGTTGGCACCCCAAAACACGTAGACCATGAAGTCAAGCAAGACGCCGTTCATCTCGGAGCTCGTCCTCCCTGCAACCACACATGACGAAGAAGCCGACCCTAAAGTCGTTCACCAGTATATAATCATGGACATTCGTAGTCAGTAATCTTTAAGTTTAGTCTAGCTACTCTTCCCCCGACTGCTACCAGAACCCAAATTCCCCCCTCCTCTTCTTTGTTTGTAACTCGCTTCTTTTTTATTACATCCTCGTTTGGTTTATTGTTGCCGGAGTCCGCTATAAGAACAGCGATCCGTAACATAAGACTAAACTTTCTCTACTCCCTCGACAATAAACCAAGACATCCTGGAACCCCAACGATATCGAACCCCAGACTCAGAACAAGACGACGAGTATCATCTCGCACCCAAAACGTCAGATTCCTCTGACGACGACTTCGACCAATATGTCGCAACACAGACCAGTCTCCGATCCGCGCCTTTCCCCTCGTCATCATTTCCTCCTTCAACAACTACTCCTCACCATCAAACTTACACCCGAACCAGAATGTCAGGCGAAACATCTGGAGAAACACACGAAACCCAAGACACCACCACTATTGCACCCACAGCCCCATCACCTCCGAAATCTCATATTGCTCCACCGGCTAAGTACGATGGAAACAAAGAAGGATTCAAAACATTCTTCCAAAGCGCCTTCATCTATATCTGAGCAAACAGAACCGCGTTCGATACAGAGGAAAAACAGATCCTTTTTATCCTCTCGTACCTACAAGGTGGACTTGCCGGACGATGGGCAGACGAGTACGTCGACATTGCCCACTCCCCCATCAACTTCGGGTCCCTGGAGGATTTCACCAAGGAATTCAGACGACATTTCGAGAAACCGGATCAGAAGAAGGACGCATTGACAAAGTTGAACGACTTACGTCAGGGAAAGATGACAGCCGATGAGTTTTGGATTGAGTTTGACACTCTCCGACGCATCGCTGGACTCGGTGAAGTCTTGAATGACAGTTATCTCATCCAACTCATCGAACTCCACATGAACAAGCCATTGATCGATCAAATCTATACCGGCATGACGATCCCGACCACTGTCGAAGAATGGCACACGCAAACGGTCCAGCTTGACCAACAGTGGCGACACCGCCAGGACCAGATACGGTCCATGAATACAACAACAACAAAGACACGATACAACCCAGCCGCAATGCCCACAACGACAACTCCACGTCCCCAACAAACACCGACATCCCGCCCTCAGTCGGAATCTGCTCCAATGGACGTAGATACCCGACGAACCCAACCAAGACAACAAACGTTTACACGTTTGACCGACGAACAGCGACAGGAATACATGAAGAAGGGGATTTGCTTCAAATGCCGACAACCTGGCCATATTTCGTGAAATTGTCCAGAGCAACAAGGACGACAACAAGTTCGATCAATGCAAACGATACCGCAAACAATGAAACAATGAGACGATGACAGCAAGGATGCCCAAATCGCAGCATTGATGGATGAGTTGACGGCATTGAAACTGAAACAGGAGGGTTTTTGAAGAAGCGACGTGAAGCACAGGAGGCCACGATCGCACGACTCGAGAATGATGTACATGTATGTAAACAATTCAATAACGTTTTCATCAAACTCAAAGTCCTCCGCAACGACCTGAGACAAACAACGAAACCAGAGCCGAAAGAGGAAAGCAACACGTGGCAAGATACCCATGTTGCGGACGAAAGAAAGAAACCGATTCCCCCAAAAGAGAAGAGAAAGACAACAATCGAATCCGAATTCAATGCGATGGAAACAATCATTGCCATTCGCTCAACCACAATGGGCTATGCCCTAGATCTCTTGAATGATTTCGACATCCACAATCAATGGACGGAGAAGATTACACCAGGACTTGTTTTGTCACTCAATCGACGGCCCATCATGGAAGCAGTACAATGGCTGGTACAAAATATGTCACAAGATTTACCACAAGAGCCACGGACTTTGGAACCAATACGTGCTATAACGCAGAAGGATTCTGAACTTTGTATGGTGTTGTTGGTTCATGGTTTTGTTTCTGTCCCTCAGGATGGATGACAGTATCCCATGACGAGCCTGATTGACTGTGGTTGTACCATTTGCGCCATCGATGTCGGATACGTCAAAGCACACAATATTCCGACGAAACCATATCTGAACCCATTCAGTTCATACATGAGCGATGGAACACAACTGAAGACAGGACAGATTACGGAATATTGCGAATTGCAAATGCGTCTCGGTGATCATCAAGAGTTACTTCGTTTTGCAGTAACGACATTAGCGAAAATGGACATTTTCCTTGGGTATGATTGGTTGAAGAAACATAATCCAGAAATTGATTGGCATGAAAACAAAATCAAGTTCTCGCGATGTCTTTCTGGTTGTGGCAAGCCATCAACAATAAGGTCGACCGAATTCAATACCGTGGTCTGGGAACCACCTCTTTGGTTCGACCAAGTGATGGAAGAGACAATGGATCCGGCACATTTTCGTTCATTCATGACGAAGTCGACGGAACTTGCTATAAAGGCACAAGAACAACAGAAGGAAAAGACGTTTAAGGAATTAGTTCCTGAGACTTATCATGAATATCGTGATGTTTTTGAACCATCCGGTTTTGATGAATTACCAGCCCGAAAGCCATGGGATCACGTGATTACTTTGAAACCGGATGCGCCAGATCATCATGATTGCAAGGTTTATCCTTTGTCACCAAGTGAAAAAGAACATCTTGACAAGTTCCTTGATGAAAATCTGAAGACAGGACGAATCCGACCATCAAAATCACCATACGCTTCTCCTTTTTTCTTTGTGTCGAAGAAAGATGCGGTGGAACAACGACTGATACAAGATTATCGATGGTTGAACTCATGGACGGTTGATGATAAATATCCATTACCATTGATCAACGACATCATCAACCAATTAGCCGAAGCAAAATACTTCACAAAACTCGATTAGTGTTGCCATAGTTCGGTTCCGAACCTAGCCGAACCCGGTTCAAACCCCGAACCGAACCCGGGGTTCAGTCTAAGTTCAGCCAAATGCTGAACCGGACCGCGGGTTCGGTTCAGGGTTTCGAGGCTGGCCGGATTTCCTGAACGGCTCCAAACCGCGTCCAAACCGCGAACGCGGATATTTTTAAGGAATTTATTTCATTTGTTTTTCATATTTCTTTACTTACCATTTCGTGTTAAACGGTATCATGTGACCGGCCGTGACGAGGTAGCTTTCACGCGACACAGCAACATCAACGCGGATTGAACACAACACAATTTGTGTTGTGTTCCTCAAGGTAAGTTTCCTTTTTTTCTTAACTTTACTAATGTTATTTGCGACAGGAAAATCGACAACCACAGCAACGACAACCACGACGCCCAGCAGCAGCAGCAGCAATGTCGGCAGCAGCAGCAACAGCGGCAGCGGCAACGGCAACAGCAGCAACAGCAGGAGCGCAGCAGCAACAGCAGCAACGGAAACGGCAACGGCAACGGCAACGGCAACAGCAGCAGCAGCAGCAACGGCCACGACAGCAGCAGCAGCGCCGGCAGCGGCAGCAGCAGCAGCAGCAGCAGCAGCAGCAGGAGCACAGGAGCAACAGCAGCAACGGCAGCAGCAGCAACGGCGGCAACAGCAGCAGCAGCAGCAGCAACGCTGGCAGCAGCAACACCGGCAGCAGCAGCAGCTGCTGCTGGTGCATCAAGCCCCAACATCACCATCAGCGGCGGCAACAACAACGGCAACCACCACCACGACGGCCAGCAGCAGCAGCAGCAGCAATGCCGGCAGCAGCAGCAACAGCAGCAGCGGCAACGGCAACAGCAGCAGCAGGAGCGCAGCAGCGACGGCGACGGCAGCAGCAGCAGCAGCACCAGCAGTGGGAGCGGCAGCAGCAGCAGCAACAGCACCAGACGGCTCCCCCGTAGCCCAACTTCCTCGCGAAGCGTAGCGCCGTATCAATTGATACGTGCCTGCCATTCGCGAGGAGAACGGAGCTCAGGGGTGAGCCAACCTCGGTCTGGGGTTCAGACCGCGTCTGAACCCAGACCGAACGCTAAGAGACGGTTCAAAGCCGTTCGGGTCCAGGTTTGGCCATGCGCCAAACCGGACCCGAAGTTCAGTTCGCGGTTCCGCCAAAAAGGGTCGGAACCGGATCGAACTGAACTTCGGCAACACTAAACTCGATGTACGATGGGGATTCAATAATGTCCGCATCAAAGAAGGTGACGAACACAAAGCCGCCTTTCTAACACCAAAAGGCTTGTTTGAACCAACAGTCATGTTTTTCGGACTAAAGAACTCACCACCGACATTCCAACAACTGATGAACCACGTCTTCCAATATGAGATACGCGAAGGATGGCTACTGGTATACATGGATGACATCTTGATCTTCTCGAAATCCCTTGAAGAAAACCAGAAACGAACAAAACAAGTGTTGAAGATCTTCCGTGACAATAACCTATTCCTAAAGCCGAAGAAATGTACATTCGACAAAGAAAAAGTCGATTATCTCGGTCTTATCATTGGACATGGTCAAGTTCAAATGGATCCAATCAAAACCAACGTTATCACCGATTGGCCTATTCCGACAAACCAAACCGAACTTCAATGTTTTATTGGTTTCTTGAACTTTTATCATCATTTTGTTGAGAACTTCTCACAGATCGCAAGTCCGTTGCACAAGCTGACGGGAAAAGCAAAATGGGATTGGACTGAAGAACAGCAAAATGCATTCAATCGTCTGAAGACCATCATAACGACCAATCCAATTCTCGTTTTACCTGTCCCTGACAAAAAATTCACCATCGAATGTGACGCATCAGATTACGCAATTGGTGCCATCCTGTCCCAAGAACAACCCGATGGTCTTTTTTGCCCTGTAGCGTATATGTCGACAACAATGACACCAGCCGAACGAAATTATCAAATCTTTGATAAGGAACTACTCGCAATCATACGAAGCTTTGAGGAATGGCGACAGTTCCTCCTCGGTGCAAAAGAACAAATTGACGTTTTCACTGATCATCGCAATTTGGAATATTACCGAAAACCACAAGATCTCACCCGACGACAAGCTCGTTGGATCGCATTCCTACAAGATTACAATTTCCGTTTATTGTATCGAAAAGGGTCACAAAACAAAAAAGCCGATCTCCTTTCACGACGTGTTGATCATAAACCAAGAGAAATGGACAATACAGGTATGATTGGTCTCCCTGACTCATTATTTATTCAACCAGAACAAGCAATGCGACAAATACTTCACACATCTCCCACGAACAATAACATTATTGCCCTACACCATGATAATCCCATCGCCGGTCATCCCGGCCATGACAAAACAATCGAATTGATTTCATGAACGACGACATGGCCGACCATACATGAAGATGTTGAACGGTATATCAATGGTTGTACCGAATGTCAACAGAATAAACCACGACATGGAAAACAACTCGGACAACTTTTCCCGCATGATGTACCACCATATAACTGGCATACGATTTCTGTTGACATGATCGGTCCCTTACCGGAGTCACATGGCTTTGACGCCATTCTGGTTGTTGTCAACAAATGTTTGAAACATCCCATATTCATTGCCACGAATATGACATTGACATCGGAAGGATGGGCACGACTATTCCGTGATCATGTCTTCAAATGTTTTGGCATGCCGCGTTTCGTCATCTCCAATCGTGGTTCTGTTTTCGTTTCACGATTCATCACCGAATTATACGCCTTAATCGGCATCAAAGGACGACCGACAACAGCATATCATCCACATGCTGATGGACAAACGGAACGAATGAACCAAGAACTCGAAATCTTTCTTCGTTTCTTTACCAATTATCGACAAGATGATTGGCACGAATGGCTTGCCCTTGCAGAATTTGCATTAGCCAATCGCGAATCATCCGCAATCAAAACTTCTCCTTTCTTCGCGACACAAGGGCAACATCCATGGACAGGCCTTGATCTCGACGCACATACGCCCATCGCAAATGAAGCCGTTCATGACTTCATCACATGAATGAAGACGATACAGCAAAAGATCGGTGAAATAGCGGATGTCACGAAGCAGACAATGAAGGATAAGTATGATAGTCATGTCAAGAAAATCATCTTTTCCCCTGGTGACAAAGTCTGGCTGAATGGAAAGAATTTAACCACAGATCGACCCTGCAAAAAGCTCGACAATCAAAAATTTAGTCCATTCACCATTCTCGACAAAATCGGTTCTTCATCGTACAAATTGAAATTACCGAGGGCCTGGAAAATCTTCCCCATATTCAATGTTGCTCTCCTTTCCCCATTCCAACCTCCTTCTTCTCCCATCCAACAAAAATACCATCTTCGACCTCCTCCCGAAATTATCGACAATGACGATCATTATGAAATAGAACATATCCTTGACTCCCGCATATGCCGTAACAAATTATATTATTTAGTACATTGGCTCGACTATCCCCGCGACGAAGATTCCTGGATCCCTGCATCCGAAACAACATATTGCCAGGATCTCGTCGACAATTTCCATAAATCACATCCCCGTGCCCCTTCTTCATTACGAGTCCCTATAAGGGAATCGTTCTATACGGTGGATTTTTCAACTCAGGGTCAGACTCTAATTTGCCAAGCCGTGGGAACAATTGTTGCAAACTGTGGGAACAATTTTGAAGCCCTGTGAATAAATTTGAAACCGTGTGACTGCTGACTTTGTAACTGTGAGAATTTGTTGTCTCAAATGAGCAAGAACAATAAGGTCACCAGATCAAAGGTGCCAAGTTGGGAAAGTGTAGTCCACTGCTAAGTCGACTTCATGACAATAATCGTATTCTTTGTTGGTGTAATGTGCATTATGACATATGGATGAGTTGAAAACCTGTCTGAACAGTACTGAGAGTTCTGTATTGTCCAACTAGTATCCCTGCTGTATTCTGAGGAATTGCCAGTGCAATATAGACTGAATGAACCAGATATGATATCTTTGTTTACAGATACATATAACAGCTATGTACATTGGAATCACAAGGAACAGGTTTAACACTGGTTTAACCAGCGGGTTCATCATTTTTCGGCACAAAGTGTTTTGCAGATGTCCCTACCTGAATCCGGGGCATTGCAATTGCACAAATAATAGCAGAAATAAAAGTCTGGACAGTTGTTGGATGTGCATTATGTGCCATATTTGACATCCCATATTGAAGCAGAGAAAGTGCAAGCAGAGCTATCAACATTGAGAAACTATGGAGTTCACACATTGGTACCCCAGATGCTGTTTCAATGTATTCATTGAATGGGCTCATAAGGGTGAGGTGTATAATTTGTTGATGTTTCATCAAAGGACACGAAAATAGTACAATAAATGCAGTCAACTGCATAATGATTCGAGATCCAGACACAAGGACAAGGAACATAATTAGTTCAAGAGAAGCTCCAATCATGCCAGAACAAAATAATATGATTGGAAAGCAATTATTAAATAGCAAAGCATCATATTTATGGCAGGATGGGAAGAAGTGAAGGTTGGGCCAAGATACAATCCAATGGTATCAATGCAGGAACATAGCAACATAGGCTTCTCAGTACAGCAGTGAATTTCGTCATCAATTTAGATATAAAGGAGTAAATATGCTTGTTGTACCTGCAGATTTCGTCCAGTTAATATGACACGTCTTTGAACAAAAGGTTATGCATCACATATGCGAAGTAAAGGTAGTTTGATTGAATTTGTACAATGAATTGTAATTCAGTTTCATGGACCACAAACCGAACATATTGGACATGTTCGGTGTGTTCGGTCAATGTGTTCGGTCAATATGTTCAGGTTACTATTGTCATATGTGATCAGTACACATTGAACATTGGATATAGTTAGCTATCCAGTGGTGATACAAAGAGAATATGCAAACATTAAATCTGGATTATAGGTAGATAATGGATTTTCAATAGCTCATTCTCATCTTTTCAGCAAAAAGGCACATTGAGAAATTTGGACTTGGTAGAATTTTGGGTGCTGTGTTTTGTATCTCATGAAATACTGCTTGGATCAAGATGGTTATACAGTTTATGATTCTGGTTGTATTTCGAGCCTAGTGACAGACAAACATAGTACAGATGCAATGACGGCTCAAAGGACAAAAATAGAGAAGAATATGGTATATGTACTTCTAGGCCTTGAAAAGATGAACAACCTTCTCCCTCCAGTCTTCTTCATATGAGCTCTTTCGATGTCATAATTTGACAGTATCATTTTGGGCGTCAAAAAGTACTGGTCTACCTTTTATTTCATCAACAACTCACTATATCCTAAATATTGTTCAAATGTAATTACAGGCGTAGATAGTCCTCAAGACATAGTACAACTTCCCTGTATAACCATCTTAATCCAAATAGTATTTCATGAGATACAAAACACAGCACCCAAAATTCTACCAAGTCCAAATTTCTCAATCGATTCAAAAAGGTGCAGTTGCTGCCATCAGATAGCAAAACAGCTGTAACATATCAACGGGTTGAGTACACATACAATATTATACATTAGCATCGGTCTATATTCATATTATAGAAGCGTTGCCTTGTTTCCACAACACCCTCTGCATCATTACCCTCTTCCACATACCCAACATGCCGTTTGATGGCTATTCTGGGCTGTGTAGTTGGTGTAGGCAAAGCTGTCTTGTTGCGAATCATAGTTGCTTCCTGAGAATATACATCAGTATTCGTTTAATTCTTGATGTATTAAAGTGTTACCTCTGTGAAGTCACTGTCTACTAGTGCCAATGACCGTAGATTCAGAATCATCTTGAATTTATCCTTCTTTACCGGAACTGCCGATATTGTAAACTGAACCTCCACTATATCACCGATTCTAAAGCAAGTTGGGTTTGTTGGAATGAAGCTAATAAATATTTCCATCAGTAGGGATGTGATCCCAATTCATCGTCACTCACCAATGTCGATTTCTATCAGACTTCAACTTGTAATAAAGTACGCAATTGTCCTGGCCATGAAAGTAGCGGGAATTCGCAAGTGAGGTTAATATGCCTTTTGGATCGATGACATACTCGAATGGAATGTGAGAGGAAGTGTTGTCATGTCGGCGATCAGTGAAATATCGGGTTCCTATTGCGAGTGCCATGTAATCCATGTATGTAGAAGGCGTAAAAGCTTGCATTGCTTTGTCAGGAAATTGACGAGCCAGTTTCTGGTGCAGAATCCGAAGGTTATCGATATAGGATTGAAAGCCCGTTGTATCAAGGCCAGTTACGACTATGCTTTGACGTATGAAGGGCGTTCGGCGTTCTGGTTGACTATTGCAGTGATTCATCAGAATGGTATTCAAGGAATTGATACGAATTTAGCACATACCTGGTTGTTATGGGTGGAAGATCTTTCGCCACCAAAATCGCCTGCAAACTTAATACCAATTCTTGATGTTCGGATTCATCATTGGTTGGAAGTGTAAACTTCCAGCAATTTGGAGAGTCAACATGCACAATATTGACATTTGCAATCTGGCAATGCGGTCAATATGATATACCTTTTCAAATCCAATGACTTACGTTTGTGGCCTTCGCAAGCTGACTTTCATCATCGTCTAAGCGTGCAGATATGATTTCCTGCAGATGTTCAGCTGTCAATTTGGTGTCAAATACTAGCCAGTATATATATGGTGGATATTGCTAACATGCACCCTTGAAGTTGTAATAGTTGTCCATCACGTACAAAGCAGTGGTGAGATGTATATTGCATGGCACAATTTCGTCCACTTCATGGATTATATCTTCCGCCATCACCGATCATATCCATATTGGCTTTTGATGTCCATGTGATGATAGCTTTCAGGATCCGTTTTGCTTTTGTTTTTGTATTGCATTCTTCAATATTGAAGTTTGCGTCATTTTGCATAATACGGATCCTTTCCATGTCTTTCAAATGCACCACATAATGTTGGTTGTCAGCTGTCTGGTTTGGATATGGTATAGTCAAGCATGTACTCCAGCTTTTCCGCATTAATTCTGCATCACAGTATATGTGTGCACAGCATTAAAATTAGCCCCTATCCATTATGCATCAATATCCGTTAGTATACCCCATGTTTCTTAATTTGGCATTATGCATTTTTGTTTTATGAATACCCCTTTTTGTTTAGTCTCCATTCCTAACTTTAATTGAATTTGTCAACAATTCATGAAATCTACCAGTATAAACTTGTGGCGAATATCATGTGGACAGTCATCCATTTTTCATGCATACCTTTGCGCTTTGCATGGAGTACATGGCCCAAGAAGCCTCGTTTGGTATATGAGCATGTGCCAATGGTGGATCCTCTGATGTTATTGTTGAAGTTTTGGATTCACCGATTCATCTTAAATTCATAGCTTATTGTTTTTGAGTGATTTAAAGCGTGAGTGGAGATGATATCCACTATTCCATCAACTTTTACCGCTCTCCAATGCCTCCCAAGAAGTCCACCGCCACGAAATCAAACTCGAAAGCAAAATCCAAGGCCACCATGTATGCATCCCTATTTTACTCGGTATAACTGAAGTTTCTATTGCATGCACTAAAGACGGCCTTCTGCAACAATCGAGAAGCGGAAGAAGGTCATCAAGACTTGGGCTGATGATGATATGTATGTGTCATCGTTTTAATCGTTATCTATTTTTGACCAATGGACAGTGTGGCTTTGTCCAATGCTAATGATGATGCCGTCAGTATTCAAAGCACTGGCAGTGTAATGGCACCGTCAACGCTCACAAGGTATCTATAATCACATATCATTGTTATCCAATATGAGTTAACAAATATCAATATCCTCCTAGGCATTCCGTCAAGTTTCGCAACGTTAAAGACGTGTTAGTGTTTCAATATCAAATATATCCACCATGATATCAATCTGTTACAGTGGAAAGAAACGTCAAATGTCATCTCCCAATGTCACCGACAATGACGACAATGTGTAAATATTTTTCATAGGTATTGTCTCATCATTGACAGGTTATCTATAGTAAAACGCCTTCCCCCACCAAGAAATTGAAAGCTGCATCTAATCAATCACGAGACGGTGAGGAAGAGGAGGAAGAGGAAGAGGAAGAGGATTACGGTTCTAAGTGAGTTGTTCGGTTATCATAGACATATCCATTTGTTCAAACAAATCGTTTGACTGTTTAGGCATCGTCGCAAAGTAGCCTTGATGAAGAACCCCGATAAGCCAATTTCGTGTGTATTTTACGTGCCGATATGAATATTCTCATTCATTAATTGTAACAGCGTTTCTAATACTCCATCCAAGAAGTCGAAGTCCACGAAGGCCATCATGCTCGATGATACCGACGATGATAAAGGCTCCAGTGGCGATGAAGGAGATCTGACCTATGCACTGACGCAGATCACCAGGTGTGTTGGATCTTATTACACCGTGGTGTTTGATGTAGATGTCGTGAATCTAGCTTACCATCTCCGAACGTTGATGAGTCCGATATTGGCACGAGGGATCCTCAACTTGTTGACACCTACCAAGACTGTGTCAATATCAAGTATGCAATTGCATTTATACCCTTGTCATTTACTCATAACCATTCAGGGCAGCAGCAATGGTATCCTGGTCCAGTGCAATTGGGAATGGCAACCCACAGTTCAGTGATATCATCACTGACATCTACAAGATCAACAGAAAGTACGTTATTTGAACAGCAATTTGAGGTCAATTTGGTCGATTCATTGGATATAATATAGGTTATTGGTTTCCGCCATTACATTTGATAGATCTGGGAGGTACTCTAATCTCTCTCGTGATAACCCTGCCCATATCTCCACTGGTGCATTTGGTCGCAACTTCTTTCATGCAGTCGGAGGTGGAATGCCGACGATCTTTACATCGGTCATCATAGTGGAGTCCTGCTTTCTCGATGAGCCCAAGATTGGTGGCAATACAAAGCCGGTCAAGGTTATACAGGGTGCACTACTTCAAGGGGAATGGGAGCGATATGTTGGTGCTATTGGAATGGTGATTCGCGAGTCCGAATTTCGGGCCCAACTGTATAAGGACTATGTGTCCTTCTCAACGACCACAGCAAGTGGAATGGATACATCTCCCAGTTTGTGCATTAATCATTTTTAGTTGTAATTCCTAATCGATTTTCATAGAGGCATCGACATCCAAAAATGTACAACTTAGTCCATTCACTCGTCGACCCACTCCATCTTATCATAAGGCCGCTCTATCATTTTACGATATTGGTAAGCATCCGGTCGTCTAATATAAATTGATATCTTAAGTATGTGTTGTCAGTGCCCATCTATGATGCACGCAAAGTCAAAGCGGACTTCACGTCCACTCTCATATCGCTCCAGCAACTACCCATCTTCCCGCACAATATCCCTGCAGGATCCTGTGTCGTTGTTGGACACACCATCAATACATTCAAGCGTGTAGATGACATGATGAAGAGCATTTCACTCAATGTGCAATGGGTCATGGTCTTGGGAGTGCCGAAATGATTGCTCCACTTAGCATCATTTATATTTGTATCTTATGTCTGTTTTGTGAAATAAACGCGAACCGATCCATTGACTGTACAGATAATATTACAAATATGAGTATGGACCTTTGATGTCAATCAACCATTTATAGAAAACCCCTGCAAAAGTGTCTGCTAATGAGCCAATGGGTGCTCGAACGGATTTCGGACCTGACTTCATGTTCGACCAGAGGCTGCATGTGTGATAACGTTCCACCTCGTTCACGAAATAGGACACAGTATCCGTTTTGGAATCCACAATGAGCGATATGTCCATACGGCAAAAAACACTCATCGATGGTTTTCCACCAACCATATTGGACTCTATCGCATAAAGCCCTTCATAGGTCTTTTGGACAAAGTCGAAGAACTCGTTTCTGCCTTGCTCTCGAATAGAAATGGCGCCCCTGTCCGGATTGCACGCCACCGTCTTCAATAGAGTCCCCTGCGTTTGAAATATTCTGACAAAGTTAAGACAATCATACATATGAAATGACAAGTGAAAATGAAGGGCACTCACCTTAACTCATCCAAGGTATAGAAACTTGAGACGATATCCCACTTCCAGGACTTGCTTTCCTTGTTGTACAGGGTGTGCACTGTATACACGACCTTTCCACCAACTAGAAACACACGCCATTCGCCCATCTTACTCAGTGGTTCGATGTACGTTTGCCCAAACCAACGTGAACCTGGAACCTCACAGTTATTGCGCATGTATTCCCAATTTCGCTTGGCGTCGCCAGGTAATAGGACGTGATGACCGGTGTCGCTGTGTGTCCGTTTCAAGACAATATTTGGTGGGAATTGGTCGCCATCATTTAATAATTTTGCTTGAGGGCGTATCGTATGCGTTACATTCAAAGCGACATGAAGCAAGTTTTGATTTTGTATCCATTTTGAATGGACTGTGTTCATCTGCTTCGGAGGCGGCCAGATGTGTGCCGTTCGACAGAGTTCGTCCATGCCAGTCATGAAAATCGACACATTTTCCAGTGTCAATCCGTATTGGTTACCGCTGTCAAGACATCAGTATAATGCAGCGAAAACGGAGCAGAATTAATTAAAGCGATGTCAATCTTACATGTATGACATTCCCATATCCACACCACCAAATACACAATCTGCCGATGCGAACTTTTGCCACGTATCGCCTTTGTCTTGATGGCGAAGTATTGCATGAAGGAACTCAGGCCAAAATATGTATTTGACATTGAAGCGCCGGGCTCCATCCTCATGATGTAGTCGCATTCCGATATAAACCTGTTTGTTGTGAAATACGTTTCAGTATCAACAATCCACAAATTAAACAATAGACATTACCCATTCTTGAATACATGCTGAATAGCGACTCTTGTATGACTTGATGATATGGACGTAACCATCAAGATGGGCAATGGTATCGAGTTCGATGTCGGATATGGTCGTGGTGACGAATGCAAGATCGTTAATGGCTGCGGCTTTGCTCGCGATACGAGTTGTTGGGTCAAGGATAAAAAGGATTTTGAAAACACGGCCGTCATTGTTGCTTAATGTGGTTATACGGCGTTCATTGTTGCTTACGGTGGTTGGCGGTTCCGTTTCACAGTCAGATGATGTTTCCATCTCAGAGTCGGATGATAGCCTTTTGCGTGGAAGGAGATCGAGTTCCGCAGCCGTCGCATTGCGGACACCCTGCGAATTTTCACGTATGTTGCGACCAAGACATACCGACTGCGGACAAATTCCAGACGAAACGCATTTGGGATGTTGGTGTGCGGATCCGACATGTCTTTGGCAGGAGTTGCCTTCCTTCTTCCACAAAAGACATTTCGTTTTTGGAGAGTCGCATTTTCGACCAGGGCAGATGTGCATGCAAAGTTCATAACCAAGTTCCTTCTTATATGGCATGTTTGTGGACCTAGGCAGGATTTCGGATGGATGGTATGAGGAACAGACACAGATATCATTAATACATCAATACCTTAATGATTGATTACTTTCAGGGTGGTTGATAGCGGGTGGTGACGATTCCACAAACCTTCTAATTATAAGACGTCGGAATTATGTCACCTGACAAGAGTGGCAATGATAAAACAACGAACACGTGCCAAACACGTTGATCAGCAATGTAATCATTTAAATGTCTTGAAAGAGCAATATCCACCGAACAGATCGGACGTGTTCGGTGTGTTCGGTGGAGATGTTCGGTGGATGTCAACCAACGGTTGTGACTGGATATATCACACCGAACACATCGAACATGTTCGGTGTGTTCGGTGGAGATGTTCGGTGGATGTCAACCAACGGTTGTGACTAGATATATCACACCGAACACATCGAACATGTTCGGTGTGTTCGGTGGAGATGTTCGGTGGATGTCAACCAATGGTTGTGACTGGATATACCACACCGAACACATCGAACATGTTCGGTGTGTTCGGTGGAGATGTTCGGTGGATGTCAACCAACAGTTGTGACTAGATATATCACACCGAACACATCGAACATGTTCGGTGTGTTCGGTGGAGATGTTCGGTGGATGTCAACCAACGGTTGTGATTAGATATATCACACCGAACACATCGCCGTTGGTTGACATCCACCGAACATCTCCACCGAACACACCGAACATGTTCGATGTGTTCGGTGTAGTATATCTAGTCGTACATTGACATCCACCAAACATGTCCGGTGACCGAACACACCCAACAACATGTTTGTTGTAGTATATCTAGGCCTTCTACATCCATCCAACAAGTCAGACTTGTTGTGCTTTTCCGTCAACGGACCAGTCCGTGAATATTCATCGAACGAATTAACTCGATTTATCGCCTTACCAACTGGAAAATATTCCATACGCTGCACATGTCGGTTTTCTGCGTGCAATTACTAGCTTTGGACAACTTCTAAGCTCGAGCCACATCAAAAACATAAATAAATAGATCTGTTGTTTATGCATGCAAAGAAGCCGAACATGAGGTCGAACATGTGGCGATTGATCTGGTCACGTGGTCGTGACATCTGTATTCATAGTCTGGAGCGTTGAGTAATAAATCCGCCCTTTTCTTTTGCTCTCAAATCGCCTCACACGTCGACCAAAAAACTTTTATTTCATCTACCATGTCCTTGCCAGTCGTCAAAACCTCGACTCCCGCTGTCAATCCCGCCGCCTTCAAGTACTGGCCTGATGCGCCGCCCAAAAAGCTGCAGGAGCTACATCGCATCTTCCAAATCCAGTACATGGTCCCGCCCAAGATTCCGGCACCCAACAAGGAATCCGGCACCATTCCCGTATTTTCTCGTAATCTCTATGTACTGAAGACACACCCCCACGATGCCACCGCCCGAGGTGAGTTATGGCGCGAAATCCCCGAACGATACGAGGAACCGCTCCGTCGCTTGATTTATCAAATGGATATGTACATCTACGCGACAGCAGCCATCACATACAACAAGGCACCCAACTACTCGCCGGACTACGTCAAAAATGATAAGGAAGGGACCGATTCACTTCGGGATTACCTCAAGTATACCGACACCGTCATGGACGAAATTTGGGCAGAAGTCTTGGTGGCGAAACGGGCAAACGAGGTTACCCGTGACTGGCGAAGCAAGATCTTCGATGATTGGCTCCTGAAAGAATTTTATGTTGGGAAACATTCTCCATCGGCTTTGATTCAACATGGCGCTGTGAACACCGAGATCAAGCCCGAGGATCTAGGTAAGTATATATGTATTTATGGCCAAATGAATTCTCACGTCTGGCATCATAGATTGGGCAAAATACGACGAATCCGTGCCAGCATGGCACAGCGGAACCTTGTCAAATTGGTCATTCGGTGGGCTTCCGGATGCCACAAAGCTCGAGATCATCGGTCATGTTATTGCTTGGTGTAAAGGACATAGTGTCCTCGTCGATTCTGATGTGGCAGATGATGATGAAGGTGTGATCTAGAATTACATGTGTGATTGTGCTAATGATATAGTACATTTGCAGAGGAGCCAGTTGCCCAGGGCAAGGGCAAGGGCAAAGCCAAGTCAAAATCGGTCAAAAAACAGAAGGCATCTTCTGCTGGTTTGTACAAATTTTCAACCATAGTGGTGTATAGATCTATTGAATATTCAGGTGGCGCAGACAATTCGTCCGAGAAGGACAAAAAGAAGCCCAAGCCCAAGCCCAAGTCCAGTAAGTACTTTCATTGTCTGTGATTGTCATACATGCAAACCCTTCATCATGACAGAGCGCACAATCAAGTCCAAAGCCGAGGACGACGATGAGGGTGAGTTATTGAATTCCGAATATCAAAACGATGATCCAACACATTTATTCATGTATAGACGACATAAAGATGGAGGAGGACGTAGCCCCGGTAAAGAAGAAGCGGTCTAAGGCCCAAATGCGTACGTTGCTCACCTTGTTATGATTAATGCACTGACATCTCGCAGTCGCTGTTGAAATTGGGTCGTCGCGCACAACCCGGCAATCGGCATCGGAGAAATTGACAATGGAGATTAAGCCACCCATCGCCCCCGAGCCGGATGTTGTGGCACCGGAATCCGCGAAGTTGGACATTTTAGGACCAGAGTGGGCGGGGTTGTTGGATGTTGATAATGATATAACCATGGACAACGATGACGGATCTCCCGAACCTGAAAAGATGTCTCCCAGCGATGGTCACGAGGATGGCGAGATGGCAAAGAGGAGGAAATTGGATGTTGCTTCGGAGCAAGTGGGCATTATTGCAGAGAAGCTCAACCTGGTGAAGCCACCGAAGAAGTCTCTGACGCCGGGTATGTATTTCAACATTACATCATAGGCTGTATATATTCCAATTCTGATCTTCTCCATGTCCTAGGATTCCGTCCCAATACGCGTGCATCGTCACGCCACCAGTCATCGACCCCTGCAGAGCCCAGCGCTTCATCAATGGATGTGGATTGGAGCAACATCGTTCCACCCAAAATCCTACTCTCCATTACTCCAAGCCAAACGAGGCCTTCATCTCCCAAGCCATCGACATCCAAACTTGATCCCGGGCCTTAATTTCGGAGGAGTAAGTCCTTCTTTTGTGGAGTATTCATTATATTTGACTAAAAAGACTGTATCCCAGTCGTTGATTTCTGGAAACTTGGTGACAATCTGTGCCCTCAAATGTCCTCCTCATACATCGCTACTATTAACATTTGTACAGTTTCTATATATGTATTTCTTTTTGCTCCGTTAAAAATGGTTTGTGTTACTGTCCTATGACCATAAGAATTGAGCATGATAGTGAGCATAGATACAGCATAAGGCATCAATCTTGTTGACTGAAAATCTGTTTGTCTAAAATATATCCTGGTGAATGCATTACTTTCAGTTCAGTTGTACAACCACCTACACACTCAACTTGAGAAGGACAACCTGAGATGACTCTCATTCGGGCTAATGAAAATTCAAATTGAATATATGTAAGAAACCAGAATCACGAACTTTATGGACCTATTAAATGAGGATACAATGATACAAGAGTAACAAAACCCCCTCTTGTAGTGGAAGATATAACTGTCACTCCAAGGGGAGCTATGACTCTTTGGTACCAGAATAATACAGTATACTTGTGTGGGAATGATACGTACAGCTCCATAAAAATGACAATGTATTTCTGACAAGGATGAAGAACAATGATAATTTCCATGAATTACCAAGCAATTGTCAAATATGCACAGTTGTCAAACAGCCTGGTTGTTCAACTTCAATACCTGTTTTGTCTGTTGAGCAAGCCAGAAATAAATATCACTGAGACTCTGAAGATTAAATCCACAAAATATCTTAAAAGGGGGTACCATTGTTCTTCTCAGTCGGTTTGATCAATGTCTTGTCAGCCAGACCCCTAATAAGATCGTAAGGCAGCTATTCATGATACAGATGCATTTTTGGCCTGTATCAAGGCATGTCACAGGAACATAGAATGGAATAAAAAAAGTAAACACAGATTTCTAAAGATTCAGGCACGCCTTATGGTGTTTTGGGAAAAGCTTACAAATAATATAATGTCATATGATCAATCCCATTGTGTTAATTGTTATTCATGATCCGAACCACTTGACTAGTTAAATGGGCGGTGTTTCCTCTTACTGTCACAAATCCTCATGAATCCCCACAACATCATCCGTGTCTGCATTGCATGTTTGACTTATCTATATTTCCTTGCAAATGCAACATTGTTTCCACAACTATGCCAAGACAAACTTATGTATATCTCTCCTGAACCAATTTCATGTCCTGTGATATCGACCTTGACCCAAGAATTGGGTGTTTTTCAAAGAAAACTCATAGAACATGAGTTGGCCCCAGATCAGGGCGATGCAACAATATTGATGCAAATAAATGCAACACTATATGTAAAGATCATTGGAATAACAAAAGAAACAAAAGATAACTTGACAGTCGATCCATTATTCGTTTGGACTACATTTAAAAATAGCGCCTTCAAAATGCGAATACGTTCTATTCAATATGCCAGAAGATATTTCTTACCTCCTAAATATCTCTTTGCTTTGTATTGTCTTCTCAAACCTATCACTGTCCAATGTCGTTGTAAAATGATCAAAGCATTGCTCATGCGATCGCTATTGAGACGACATGATTTCAAAACATATTTATTTCATTGTATTACTAGTTCTCTATCACATGCAACGTTGCTGTGGACCACACTATGTTTCATAATACGGCATAGCCGTTCAAACATAATTGTGTTCAATTTGAATTTATTCGGACACTTGTTTAAATCTTTATATATAAATTTCGTTCATAGATATGACTACATTGGTGGTGGTAAACGAATACCAACATTCAAGTTTAGCTTTCTTCAATCTTTTATGCTACCGTCTAATAATATCAACCATGATTCTGACATATTATTCGAATATGTGGGGCATATTGATGAACAAACAGCCAACACTTTATATGAAGATAGAAAAACATATGCATGTGTTAAAATGCCTTTACATGAACTTCTGCCAAATTTGACAGTGAAGGATATTGGTGAAATAACAACAATACATGGTATATATTTGTCAAAGACATTACGAAGATTACATGGACAAGATCTATCTGTGGCATTAATGAGGCATAATTGTTCAGCTTGTGATACTCATGTTTCTATTTTTCATGTGCATGATATTAAATCACATAAAGACCTGTGTAAACAGTGGTACAGAAGACAAAAAATGACAGAAACAAATGAGTGCGGCAAAGAAGAAACTCAGGCTCAAATGAAAGAAGAATTGGACAAGTCAGATGAGCAATTATTTCCTCCTCCTCCTCCATCTATTGAATTGAAGGAAACCATAATCAGCAACTGGTGCAGAGATACATCACCTGAATGTTTCCAAGAAAGTGGGTGTGCTGTATGTGGTCAATTGGTTGCATTGAAAAACATGTCTTTATTGTCAAAGACGAAGGTTAATCTGAAAATATTAACTAGAGACAATATGGGAATCACAAGATGTGAACGATATCATTGTTCTGATCCAATAGAGGATATCAAAGGTCCAGTGCTAGATGACACATGTAAATGGATATGCAAACCATGTGTGCTCAGTCTGAATAAAGGCCAAACTCCCAAATATGCTTTGGCGAATGGACTTTGGATGGGAAGAATTCCTGCACAACTTCAAAATCTAACATTTGCTGAACAACTTTTGATTGCCCGTGTTCGTCACAACAAATGTATTGTTCGTGTCTCCTCTGGGATGCATAAAATGAAAGCAAATGCCATCATGTTTCAAAACCCAACACCAAAGATATATCAACGGTTGCCTCCAACAATTAAAGAACTTGATGAAGTGCTAGCGTTTATTTTCACTGGTCCTGCCAGACCAACTCCAGAAGACATGGAGCGAACGCCTTTATTGGTTCGCCGAAGGCGAGTTTCTGCAGCTTTAGAATGGCTGAAATTGAATCACATGGATTACTATGATTTAGATATCTCCTATGAAAATCTAGCACAATATCCAGATCATGGAATTCCTGTTGTGGTTGCATATCGACCAGCAGACACAAATAAGGAACCAGAAGCCACTAGTGCATTTGACAATGAAGTGGAAGATGGTGTGGAAGATGGGCCTTGTCCCTTTGTTGTTAGTGGAATAACTGGCGAAAATCTAGATATTACAAGTCCAAAGGCATTAATAGCTAGAGCGACCAAGCACTTGATAGATGACCATGGTGGTGTTCTTGCCATAAGCCATGCTAGAAATCCAGAATCGTTCTTTAATAATCCTCAGTTATATCCTATGATGTTTCCCTGCCTATTTCCATATGGCTTGGGTGGTATTAGCAGCATAGACAATGATGTTTTAAGCATCAGTGATATGATGCACAAAAGACATCTCCTGATGTACCATGACAAAAGATTTCAAACCGATCCCTATTTTCCATTGATTGCATTCAATCAAGAACAAATCAAAGACAGTACAACCGGAGGATATTTGTTGACTAATAAACATAATTTCAACGATATTGCAAATCGCCTGATGAATATCAATACAGCTGTTTTGGATGACCTCTCTAAAAGATTATCTAGAGGTGATAGAGTCAAACCGGATACATCAGAAGAGAAAGCATGCTATAAACTCATTTCTGATCTGGATCACGTAGCTGGTCAGGTCAAAGGTTCAATTACTAACAAGAAATACATGCGAAATGAGATTTGGTCTCTGATATCCTATATTGGTGCTCCGACTTGGTTTATCACTTTTGCACCTGCAGACATCAATCACCCACTATGCTTATATTATGCTGACAACAAAGAAAAGTTTTATCCTAAACTACGTCTACCCCAGGATTGTTACAAACTAATTGCAAACAATCCAGTTGCTGGAGCCCGCTTTTTTCACTTTACTACTGAAATGTTCATCAAACATATATTAGGAATAAATGAATCTCATCCTGGCCTGTATGGAAACACATCAGGTTATTATGCAACGGTAGAGGAACAAGGACGTCTTACCTTGCATCTTCATATGCTGTTGTGGATAAAGGGATGCCTTACACCTCAGGAAATACGTGACAAAATTATGGGTGAAAATTCTGACTTTCAGAAAAGATTAGTGGAATATTTGGAAAGTTTGTGTGTAGGACAATTCATGACAGGTTCTAAAGATGAGGTATCACAGAAAATGGAACAGACAATGTCGAAACCTGAATATCAACCACCAACATGTGTCATGCCAGATCCACCATCATATAATTGTTCCATGAATTGTCAATATCACAACAAAAGATCAACATGGTGGCAAAGGTTTCAAGATGTTGTAGATGATCTTTTATTGCGATTAAATGTACATAACAGGCATGATGGCAAAAAAAAGCCATACTGTCTTAATTCGAAAGGTGAATGTAAACGACGATTTCCCCGTGATATCTTTCAACAAACTTTTGTAGAACCTAACACTGGTGCTCTCAACCTCAAGCATGGTGAACCTTGGATGAACACGGTGACACCTGAAGTTACATATATGCTACGATGCAATTCTGATGTGACCAGCTTATTATCAGGTACTGCTATAAAGGCCATAGTTGCATACATAACAGATTATATTACAAAATTCTCCTTGAAGACCTATAGCATTTTTGAAGTGATAAAAAGTATTTTTGATAAGAATTCCGAAATGATTGGTGGCGACCTAAAAAGAAAAGACAAAGTCAGAAAGCTGTTTACACAAATAGTCAATTCACTCACCTCCAAAATGGAAATTGGTGCTCCAATGGCTTCATTATATGTCCTTGGAAATCCTGATCACTACACCAGTCATAAATTCGTGCCATTCTTTTGGAGATCTTATGTTAAAGAGGTTATCAGTGCATGGTCTGATGAAGAAATTCCTAATATATGTGAAGACCAAAATAATGCACAAAAGGTTGTTATTGGTAAGAATAATGGCGCATACATTGGACTTTCCAAAGTAAATAATTATATGTTCAGACCCGCCTTGTATGATAATGTATCACTGTATGACTGGATACGTCTTGCCACTATGGAACCAAAGAAAAGACGCACCAAAACAAAGACCAAAAGGGCCAGAAAAGAACCAGTGCAAAACCAAATTTTTGACAATCTAGGCTGTGATGATTTGTCTGACTCTTGCACTGAACCTACTAATGTTGACTATTCCAGTGATGACAACTTGTCTGATGTCGTTGATAATGATATACTCATGGAGATAGATGAAATTCCAAAACCTGATAGTTTGAGTAGACATGCAGGCACAGAAATAGCTGATAAAACAAATGAAGTTGATCTTAATAAATTGACAAAATTTGAAAATGATTATACTTTACATTCCAATCATCCACAATATCTTACCCACCATGCCAAAATGAAAGGGAATGATCCTTTCATAGTTCCTAATTTTATTCCGAACACTTTGCCAAGGGCTGACCGTGGTGATCGAGAATATTATTGTTGTACAATGTTAACGTTTTTCAAGCCATGGAGAAGTGGCAAAGAACTCAAAAGTAAATTACAAACATGGGATAATGCTTTTATAGACCACGAGTTTTCTAAAAAAGAACTAGAGATCATGAAATACTTTGGTCTGCGGTATGAATGTTTGGATGCAAGAGATGATTTCTCTGCTAAACGTCAGAAGAATAATACTGCAAATATAAGGTATTCATGGGCGACCTCAAACGGTCTTGATGAACTGGATGACATGCACAATGCTGAATTTGCATTTAATGGCGACGACTTCAACAACAATATTGATGAAGACAATAATGACACGGAAATACTCCTGAAACTTGGTCAAAAAGGACAAAAAAGGAAAGATCAAATGCTGATAACTGAAAGAACTTTGAAAAGGTCAGGGTGGCTCGATGATTGTATTGATGGTACCCCAGATATAGGACCGTTGATACCTATAGAACCACCTGTAGTACAATCAGCAAAATTGTGGAGAACTGCAGTCCTTGCAAAGAAAAAGGAAATCATCAATGACAGAAATAAAAATTTACCAACAAACACAGCAACCATAAATAAATTGGGAAATTTTCAATATAATGATGTCAAGATAGTGGATGCAGCATACATCAACCATATGTTTATTCCTGCAAACAGAGCTGATCGTCATCTTATTGATGTAACTATCAATGATTACAAGTTGAACACTGACCAAAAGAGAGCATTTCATATCATTGCGAATCACTCTACCTTGATTAACGGTTCTGATAAGCTACGCATGTATCTTGGTGGGATGGCAGGCACAGGGAAATCACAAGTCATCAAAGCATTGACTAGTTTTTTTGGTAAACACAACGAAAATCATCGATTTGTGGTTCTTGCACCAACCGGTGGTGCTGCTGCCCTTGTAAATGGATCCACATATCACTCCATTCTTGGAATTAATCAGGGAGGATCATCTCGTTCCCTTGCACAAGTACGTGCCAATCTTGATGGTGTGGATTACATTTTCATTGATGAGGTGTCAATGTTATCTTGCAGAGATATGTATAAAATCAGTGCTCAGTGTGCAAAAGCACGTGGTGTTTATGATGAACCCTTTGGTGGCATTAATATGATATTTGCAGGAGATTTTGGCCAACTTCCACCAGCTATGAGTGGTGCTCCTTTATACTCTGGAACCGTTGCTGTCCAAATCAATTCCAGTCAAACTATAGCAAATCAGGAAGCGGCTATAGGCAAAGCTCTTTGGCATCAAATAACAACAGTTGTTATATTACGTGAAAATATGAGACAAACCAATCAGTCAGAAGAAGATGTCCAACTGAGGCTTGCTTTGGAAAACATGAGATACAAAGCATGTACTCCCAAAGATATTGCATTTCTTCGTACTCGTGTTGCAGGAAAAGGTCCAAATGATCCAAAATTAGCCCAAAAGAAATTCAGGAATGTGTCAGTTATAACTGCATTGAATGCACAAAAAGACAAAATCAATGAACTTGGTATTCAACGTTTTGCTGCTGAAAATAGGAGACCATTAACATCATTCTATTCCATAGACAGATGGAATGATCCTACTAGTTCCAATAGCAAAAGAAAATCTCATCACATGTCAACAATTTTGGATCCTATTCGACACACAAAGATATTGGAACCTTCACTCCAAAAGCTACTTTGGAGCCAACCACATGCATCATCCTCTGATCATATACCAGGAAGATTGGACTTATGTGTAGGCATGCCAGTGATGCTGAGGAACAATGATGCAACAGAGTGCTGCATTACCAAAGGAGCAGAGGGCATAGTTGTGGGTTGGCAGAGTGCAATAGGTCCTGAGCAACAAACTGTACTGGACACTTTATTTGTCAGATTATTGAATCCTCCAAAAAAAATTAACATAGAAGGACTTCCTGAAAATGTTGTGCCGATTACAAAACATGTCACTTCCACCATGTGCTCATTACCCAATGATGATGTGATATCTTTGTCAAGAGAACAAGTGTTGGTACTACCTAATTTTGCAATGACTGATTATGCATGTCAAGGACGTACTCGTCCTAACAATGTAGTTGACCTCAGTAGTTGTAGAAACCACCAATCCTATTATACTTGCTTATCAAGAAGTGCTTCTGCAGCAGGAACTATCATCATGCAAGGCTTTGATCCTAAAGTAATTACTGGGGGTGCTTCTGGATATCTCAGGCAGGAATTCAGAGAATTAGAACTGCTTGATGAGATTACCAAACTGAAATATCAAGGACTCTTACCAGACCATGTCAAGGGAGATCAGCGAAATTCTATCATTGATCAATTTAGAAAATGGAAAGGAAAGTCATATATTCCAAAAAACATTCATCATGCTATCGCATGGAAAGCCACGGAGCAACTAAATCAATACACAACACAGCCCTCTCCATGGCAATTAATTAAACATATGAACAAAAATCAAAAGGCAGATTTCAGAAACCTCAACTTTGTTCCTGCAAAAGGAACTGTTCCAATCACTGTCACTCATAAAAATTCGATGGCCAATGTATTGCAAAATAAAAAACGAAAATTACAACAAGTTGTAAGTTCATCTTCCATAGTGAAAAAAAGACGAAAAACAAGTACTATTGAATTAAATGAACCAAAAGGGTTTATATGGGATGCGGAAGATTGGAGCTGTGCTTATGATTCACTCTTTACAATATTACTAGCAATATGGAATGAAGATCCATCAAGTTGGAAAAAAAGATTCAATAGCATCAATGAAATATTAAAGATTTTGAGCTTAGGATTCAAACGATCCAAGAATCACACAACAGATTTAGAAACAGTTAGAAATACAATCAGACATTTATTGCATCAAGATAAACCCGAAATATTTCCTTATGGTCAAGTTGGCATTGCCATAAGTGATTTGGCCCATTATATAATGAAAGCAAATGAACCAATGACTTCAACTTGTCTTAAATGTATCAATTGTGAAAACATAACCATTCTGGAAAATGATAGATGTGACGCCATCTTTCATTGTTCATATTCATTTTCTGGAACAATCTCAACATGTCTTGCTCAAATCATAGTTAATAGACAACGGCACAAATGTCAATTGTGTTGGGGAGAGATTACTAAATTTATTGCATTTAACAAAATTCCACCTCTAATCATGTTTACAGTTGACTCTATTGAGAATTTAATAATTAGTCAAGTTATAAACTTGTCAATTGATGACATATCCACTGCTTACACATTGAGAGGAATTGTGTACTTTGGTGATGCACATTTTACTGCCCGCATATTCATCAACAGTATGGTATGGTTTCATGATGGTATATCAACCAGATCAATTTGCATTAATGAAGGTGATATAGATAACTTTTCAAATATTAATTTATTGTCATGTAATGGTAATAATGCTGTACTGTTTATATATGCTCAATCTTAATATGTGTTCTCTTGCTAAAAGAAGGGACGAGTAACATGCCATGCAAAGCAATGGCCCACACCCCACTAGTTATCTCTTCATTCCCTTTTCACTCTTCCCCCTTCCATTATCCCTCCTTTTTCTTCTTCTTCCATTCTACTCACTATTTATCCACACTAGTGTTGGGGAAGTTCGGTCTCAGACCGACCCAAACCCGGTTTAGACCAAACTGAAACCGCTGGTTTCGGTTTCGGTTTGGGAAATTTCGGTTGAGACTGAACGGTTCGGTCTCCGGTTTGGAGATTTGGCCGCGGGCCGAAACGGTTTCAAACTGAGTTTGAACCGCAAACCGATATTCGCAAGTTGGCCACTTGGCTGACTTCCAAAGTCACCAAGACACTTCTGCAACCACCAAGAACGCCCACAACGTACGCCAAACGAGGACGACGGAGCACCCGAGGTGGACCAAATGTGGCAGGGTACTCCCTGCCGCCCACCTATGCTTTGTTTATTTTTTCATTTTTTTTATTCGACACTAACAGTAGCAAGTTACAGTCAACGGCCACCACGGCCATCACCACCACTACCACCACGGCCACCACCACCACCACTACGACGACAACGATGATTGCCACCACGACGGCCGCAACCACCAGGACCGCTACAACCACCAGGACCGCCACGTCGGACGCCAACAACAACGTGTCCAAGATGCACGTGCACGCAAACGAACGTGAACAGGGTGGAGTGGGAGTCAGAGAGGTGGAACGAGCGGCGGGGGGTGGTGCATCCACCCCCGCTCCTTCGTGGTATGTTATTTTTATTCTTTCTTTTATTGATTTTATTTGTATATAACAGAACGCGGCACAACACCACCACCACCATGCAACACCAATGCGGCCAATGTGGGGTCAACACGCATGATGCGTCGGGACACCCACGCAGAGAGGCCCGTACGCCACCACCACGCGCTCGCCGAAAACAACCAACGCAGGACCAACGCGGGGCCAACACGCCCGTCGTCACGTGCACAACGCATCTGACGCGTCGGGGCATCACCACCACCACCACCACACCCAATCAACAACAGCCGAGGTGGAACACACGCGTTCGACGCGTGTGTTTCGCTAGGACAGGGCCGTGCAGCCCACCAACCCCCAATCCCACCTCGTAATGAGGCTAGCCACGTTGCAGCAGGTGCTGCTAGCCCTAGGACCCCAGAGACCCTTAGCCAGTAGATTCCCTTTCCTGTAGTAGCTTAGTCATCCATCCAGGGTTTCCCTTGCTTTCCCCTCCCGCTGCGACTCCTTCTGAGTCTTCCCCTCAGAGGTCTGGAGATTCCCCTCCAACGTGGTGATGAGAGCGATTCAAGCCACGCTTCCATAGGACCAGATCTCGAAGGATTTGAAACACACAAGCTCAAACGTTACAGCAAATAACTAGGAAATCGACAGGACGTGCAAACGAAGCGCGAAAACGCAACTGAACCAATACTATCCCCTCACCCATCTCATCGATACCCCGTCTCATTTAGTTCTTATCGTTCCGTCTCAATTCCTCGTCTTCAAATTTGGTCCAACTTTATTTTCACGCGCCCAATTTTTGTTTTTAATTTTACTCCCATTTATCCATTCGAACATCGGACTTCTACACTATGGCACCCAAAACACGAAACCCCAAGGTTATCAAGATGGAAAAAGAACTGCACGCCGAACGCGACACACGGATACTCAAACTGCAAAAACGGTTAGCGTACGAATGCGAGGAGAAAGAGAAAAACGTGGGGAAAATGACGAAGGAAAAGATGAGACAGAAAGAAAAACAAGCACGACGAGTACTCCATCGTACAACGGAAGGTACGCACCTCGAGACAATAGCCCAGGACTCACCACAGGCAGAGAACATGCGACCAACGACGAACGCGAAGTCGTTCGCGTCCCCCGTGCTACCAACCACGTCCCAGGTCCCCACAACGTCGACGGCACCCCTGTTTGCCACGTCACCAACCCCAGCGTCGTCAGCACGCATGCCAACAACGGCCGCAAAACCATTCACATCCCCCATTCTACCAACAGCATCCCAAGTCCCCACAATGTCAACGGGAACCCCGTCTCCCATTTCACAGGCCCCAACACAGCCCGCACGCGCCCCAACAAGCCCGCCATCGTCCAATGCAACCGCCACATCACCACTTGCCCAAACGTCGCCGCTGCCGCGTATGCAACCAACGGCACCCCAAAACGCAACAGGGATACCCAGAACACCCCACTCACAGCCCCATCGTCCAGCCCCGTCGCCGTTGACCCAAGGACAGCCAACGCGAGCAACTGCGTACGCAAATGAACCCCAGTCCAGCCCAGCTGCCGCAACGTCACCAACGAACGCGACGCCCCGTGAAGCACCACCGGCACCCCAGCTGCAATCCCAACGTACGGCCCCGCCCCCGTTGACCCAGAAACCACGGACGCCAACGCCGGCGTGTATGAACGTGCCCCAGCCAAACCCATCCGCGACCGCCATGTCACCACCAACGCCAACACGTCGATACACGCCCCACACCCCGTTACCACCCCAGAATGCATCGATAAAACCCACACCACGCCCCCGAAGTCCAACGACACCCCAAAACACGTTGACCACGCCCCAAAACACGTCGAAAAGAGCCCTAGAGACACCCCACGCGCCAGTTGTACCCCAGGGCGCCCCGCGAACGCGAACAGAGACGCCCCAGGCCCCCTACACGCCCCAAAACGCGCCGCAAGTGGCCCCACAGACGCCCCATACCCGAACGAAACCCCAGAACACCTCGCAAATGCACCCTGGCGCCCCCCAACGTGATATACCACCCCCCCAAGCGCTACCATCGGCCCCCGTTTTTCTATCTCAGCTTAGTATATATAAACGCGATTTTTCAGACTTATGCACAGGTGCTCGACTGTGGAGCAGCACCCACCACCGTAACCGTCGCCTGTTACCCCAACGCCACGCCTGTCACCCGTTTCCCGGCCCAGCCGTACAGCCCCCTCGCCAACCAGTCCCCACCGAGATTACTCCACCAGTCACACCGCCCCCACGACTTGTTGATGCAGGTACCCAGACCACACAGGATGAACTGCCACCATCTTTGCGATACGAACTAACCCGAACAGACCTTGCCCAAGCCCTCGATATAGCAGTCCCATCGAATTTCGGCCGACTTTGCCATATAGCCAGGCTTACATGGGGATCAGACCAGGATCCACGATTTACGAAACTACTAGGTCTCCCACGCAACCACAGGACGTTTTTGGAGGTTTTGGTTGAGATGATGCATCCTTTCAGGAGTGACCCAGATCCCGTTTTTGCACCAGTTCTGGTCCCAGTAGTAGTGAGGATAGTAGAGGATTGGGTAGAGTTTTGTGGAGGATGAGATGCAGGAGATGTGTGCGAGGGCACACACCATTGTGGAGGGGGGTATCTGCAGCAGGTGCTGCTAGCCCTAGGACCCCGGAGACCCTTAGCCAGTAGATTCCCTTTCCTGTAGTAGCTTAGTCATCCATCCAGGGTTTCCCTTGCTTTCCCCTCCCACTGCGACTCCTTCTGAGTCTTCCCCTCAGAGGTCTGGAGATTCCCCCTCCAACGTCGATTGACATGTGCAGCGCTCTTGCGAGGTCAGATGGGAGGGAGGGCCCCCAGCCCATGCGGTTTGCGGTTCAGACCGCGTCTGGACCGAAACCAAACCGACGTAAACCGTTTACGTCGGTTTCAGTTTCGGTTTGGGATTTTTTGGTAGGAACTGAACCGTTCGGTTTCAGTTTGGGGCAAAAAGGCCGAAAACCGGACCGAACCGAACTTCCCCATCACTAATCCACACAATGCCGCCCTCATCCTTGACAGCACTAAAAACCACGAATTCCGCAAATACCTTTTTCCTCCTGGCATCACACACGCGTATCTCTACGAAACCGCCCCCGTTGATGCCATTACATCCATCATCGAAATCTCTTCCCCCGTCATCGCCCCCGCCCAAATTACCAATACCATCAGATTCGGTAACCTCGATTTCAACTCACGCAAAAAATCCTGTCCTTACGCTTTCCCAATCATCCATTGTTATTGCCTTCCATCACCAATCCCCTCCGCCGCCCTTTCCCACGAATATGACATCACAACCCCGCATCGTTTCTCTCTTCTCCCTTCTTCCTTCATCCACGATCATCCCGTTAACCCCGATCACCTCATGTTTTAATTGCCTACCCTAAATCTTTCCTCTTCTTATATATAGTCTATTTTTTCTTCTTTTCTTTTCGTTGCTCCTTGCCCTTACTCCCCCATGTCTGCCTCCGCTGTCTATCTTCCTTCTTCCCCTTATCATCACCTTCTTCCCCCTCGCTTTCGCATCCCTCGTTCGAAACATCGCCTCTGTCATCGCAATGTCTGCTTCACCGTCGACTTGTGGGCCCCTTCTTCCTTTCGCTCCGTCCACCCCACGTCGTCTATCACTCACCTTGGCATCGATCCCTTCTTCACCCCCCGTACCTTCTACTCCGCGCGTCCCATTGGGCCTCCCCCTCCTGCTGTTCCCCCGACTGTGCCTGTCTGGTTCACCAATGACCCCGTCAATCCTTACCACGAGTTCATCAATTGTGCTGCTGTGTATGATTCCATGTTCCCTCCGGATAATCAGGACGATTCCCCTTGTTCCGGGGGTATTGTTACTTTTCACCCCGACTTAACCCCCGCTTCCGACCCCGTCTCTGACTCCGCATCCCAAAACAACGTCATAGCCTGGGTTCGGAACATCATCGAGGACAATCAATGACAGTATCCTAATCCATACGATTATCCCCACAATCCGACCACCGCCGATACATCATACACGCTTATACAAGCCCTCAACAATACCGCACAGCACAATCACCGGATCAGTTGTCTGCTGACACCGGACCCACAATACAGCCGTTGGCCACCACGTTGGCACCCCAAAACACGTAGACCATGAAGTCAAGCAAGACGCCGTTCATCTCGGAGCTCGTCCTCCCTGCAACCACACATGACGAAGAAGCCGACCCTAAAGTCGTTCACCAGTATATAATCATGGACATTCGTAGTCAGTAATCTTTAAGTTTAGTCTAGCTACTCTTCCCCCGACCACTACCAGAACCCAAATTCCCCCCTCCTCTTCTTTGTTTGTAACTCGCTTCTTTTTTATTACATCCTCGTTTGGTTTATTGTTGCCGGAGTCCGCTATAAGAACAGTGATCCGTAACATTGCTGTATGAATGAGCAGCACCATAAGGTGTTGCAGATTGCAGTGACAAATCAAAGGGAGCAATGACAGGCTTCTGCAGGGGTCGAGGTGCAAACAGCCACTGAATTGTGTTATCAATGTATGAATGTCCCTGCAGAAAGTAGTGAATGGCACAGGTAACCCATGGGTATTCCATGGCTACCCATACCCATACCTGTGGAAACCTGTGGGTAAACCCACAGGTCTACGCTGGAGTAGTGGGACCTGGCCAGTCACGTGACTGGGCTCCCACGGTTGACCTAGTTAGTAGCCTTCCTGATGTAGTAGTCAGTGGATCATCCATCCTATCCAGTCGACTTCCTCTCGAGTCCTGCGTGAGCCCCCAGAGTGGTACCTTGGTACCACTCCAACGCCAGAGGTGCCCCACCTCCCATTACCTCGCGAACACAGCACTGACGTCAATTGACGTCATGCTGCATCTTCGCAAGGTGACTTGGGTGGGCCTCCTTGTCTCCTCCTTGTCTCCCCCTCATCTCCTAGGTGATATCCCCAACTGACCTCATGAACACAGTACCGATGTCAATTGACATGGTGGTGCTGGTTTGCAAGGTAGGTTGAGGGTGTGCCGTCGCTGGCATATTTGGTGGCCGTTTGGCCATTCGCACTGCTCTTGGCATCTATCATTGGCCCACTGTTTGAGGGGGGTGGTTGGGGAGCATCTGCAGCTGTAGTCAGTAGCAATGTATAATAATAATAAAAAGACATACCTGCTGCAGCAGGCGGTGGGTGCACCACCCCCACTGCTCCTCTCTTTGCCTTCATTTTCCATTGCCGCCATGCCTGCTGTTATTGTTGCCATCGTCACAGTTGCCATCATCGCAGTTGTGGTCCTCATCCCTGTTGTCCTCGTCCTTGTTATCCCCATCCTCGTAGTTGGTTTCATTGTTGTGGTTGTGTGGTGTGTCTGTAGTTGTCTGGTTAGTCAGTATGATAGAACTATATCAATAAATACCTATTGCAGTGGGGGTGCACCACTCCCCACTGCTCTTTTGGTCTTCTAACCTCATCCATCTTCATTTCATTACTGCTGGTTTTTGTTTGGTCTTGCTGTTGCCGTGTAGTCGAGGTCAAGTCATGTGTCATGGGATCGTGACACAAAAACCTGTGGACCCGTCGCACGGGTACGGGTAAATCATGGGTCCTGATTTGGCTACCCATACCCATACCCACGCAGACCCATACCCGTGACCCATGTGGGTTTCAATACCTGTGCATATGACTAGCAAAAAGTAAAGAAGGATAATCAAGTGGAAGCTTTGCAACAGTGAGGGTTTGCTACCACTCCCCTTGATGCCCACGAAACATTCCTCCCCTTCACAACCCAATCCCCCATGAAGTTCCTAAGCAAGAAATCCACCCACCTTTTCTTGGGCATCATTAGGGCATACCACAGGTATGCCCAAAACTGTGGTGTCATGGTAACAGGTCACATGGGTACAGTGACGGTTACCACAACATCCACCCACTATCACACTGCACACCCACAGCTGCGGTGTGTGTGTCCTTTGACAGGTCATGCCAATGTTTGTGCATGGACCATGGGGCTTGTAAGCATTCTTTTTGTCAAGGTACATTTCACATCCCACCACTGATATTGACTGATGTGGCAATCTCTCCTCCCTAGTCCCAGTCCAGCAATGCAATCCAAAGGCTGCCCATTGCATGGACCATCCTTTTTGCAACCCTGAATGTTTCATACTATCGATCGATGGCAGAAAAATTGTATAAAAGGCAGAGATGAATGGTCCCAGGTACATTGAGTATTCTTCTCTCCTCTGCAATGCCCAACACTAAATCGGTCAAGTCTCGTCCATCTAAGGAAGCCAGCAGCAACCCCGCCCATGGTCCTCCAGCCATCAGCAAAACTGCTCATAAAGTGCCACCCCCCAGTGGAGGTGATTGCCCTGCCAGGAAAGCATGCTCAAACCAGAAATTCACAATCCATGGTTAGTGTGGGTGCACTGTCAGTGGCACCATCAGTTGCTGCAACTGACAGTGTTCAATCAGAGGGTGTTGTTCTCATTTCCAACAATGATGCTTTGCATGTTACTCATGATATCCAATATAGCTACATCTACTGCAGTTGAGCATGTCTTCTCTCAGGGCCGATGCCTCTTGCAACACACCAGGAACTCCCTTGGAGCTGCATCAATCCAGGCCCATTTGTGCCTGGGCTCCCGGGCACGAAATGACTTGACATTGATGTCGGACATTGTGGGTGCTGTCCAGGACTGATCGAAGAAGCAGAAACAAGTCAAGTCTCTTGTGTCGAGATAGTCTGATTTGGCCTCACATGCCCTCGAATTGTTTTTTGACCCTCATACCTTTTGTTTGTCCCTGGACTATACCCCCTCCCTCCCTGCTCCCTCCTGAGTGTTTGATACACTAATGAACACATTATGTGTTTGTAAATATAACTTTTTGTAGCTGCCAGTACTGGTTGACCCACAGTGTTGGCCAACCCAGCGGTTTTTGAGAAAAACTGTGGTTGCCACAGGTTCATGTGGACCCGTACCCACTTCAGGTATGGTGTTCATGGGTGCGGGTCTGGTGTCATGTGGCCCAACCCATTAGAGACCCATGGTATGCCCTAGGCATCATGGGGAAAAGACAGAAAGGTTGCAGGAGTGGCGAGGACATCAATGGCTGTGGAGAAGGAATGCATGCATAAGTTTGCAGCAAGATAAAAACTGAGTGGTATCCCTGGATCATTGGTCAAGTCCTGGGCAACTACTAGTCAAGTACTAGACAACTACTGGTTAATGTATTTGGAACATGACAAATACTAAATGTGTGATTGTCTTTTGAGTTCTCCGAATTCAATTTCAAATTTCAAACCTGTTAAAAACTTTAAAGCATCCAATGGAGTACATTTTTGACAAACTTTGAAATTCATATTAGGAGATTCTTCAATATGATACCAAATGCCAAATGAGTGCATTCAAGAAATTGATATTTGTCATATGATTTCAGATTCTTCACAAGATATGAAATTTTTAGAATTTTTTGGCATCTACATACGACCTTTTGAATGACATTTCTAATTCTCAAAAGGTGTGGAAAAATATGAACTTCATTCATGTATTTAGATATATTTTTGACAGGGTCCTAAATTGAGTGTTCTGTTTTATCTGGGTAATATATTTGTGTCACTCCCAAAGGTCTTTTTGCACCTAGTGCTAACTACACAGAAAAAAAATGAACAGTGAAGTTGCAGGATCACCACCAGCACCAATAATATCAGGAAAAGTAGGACAGAGTCAGAGAAACACTGAGTCATTTTGTTTAGCTTGCTGCAAATCTAACACCATTTCAGGTTTCAGGTTTGGTAGTAATAATAAAAAACCTGAAGTTTTGCTTTTTCCCCCCCCCAGAATGTGTCCGACACCCTGGCAATGACAAGTCTTTGAATCTTGACGCCGTAACGACTCCGCGGATGCGGGGAGAAACCTGAGGTCTACGGTAGTAAAAATTCAAACGTACATTGCAACGCCTCGGCGCCCAAGGAACCAGAACTGATTCGTTGTTATTAGCGCGAGCGCACCGCCACACCCTGGACACTTTTTGGGTCCTTGATCATCATGAACGGATGGATTTCGGCAAGCAAGTGCCAAGCGGAGGTTGTAAGACAAACCATGGGCCACTTGGTTCTTATTGACGACACGCTCGGTTTCTTTTTTTTTACGGCCCCTCCGGCGAGCCTTTCGAAGTCCACGGGGGTCTGAATCTTTTTAGAGATCTTGAGCTTTTGACGCCGCTACGCCATCCGATCTCCCCGTCTATACGTACGTCGTAGCGGGGGGGGGGGGGTCGGATGATAATGATGATGATGAATAGCTCAGGGGTGGATTCGACGGACGTTACTTTGACTGCCAGTGGTTGGTATACGTAGTAACTGTATACGTAGTAACTGTATACGTAACTGGCCCTGAAAAGATCTTTTTTTGGAAAGAAAAACAAAACAAAAAAAACCTGTGATAATCTGGTCGTTGACGCGGTATTATTGAAACTCTTCAAGCTTTTAGCCTTTGAAACAAGGGGAGGCGGAACCGGGGCTTGCGGGACAATATCGATGCCGGAGCCGCATGAGGGGTTAACGTTAACGTTGATGAGATTACTATACTGGCAGGCTCCTTTTTGCACGGCGAAATTTCGGATATAGTATATGCTTCCAATCAATCCGTTCAGTTACAGCAACGTTAAACAAAGCAAGATTGCCGACGTTTTGTGGCTGCCAGCAGCCTCAGCCTGGCAGCCAGGGGAACAGTCGCTCTTGGAGGAGAAAAAAGGGGGTGAGTTTTATCTTTCTCTATGGAAATTCCGTTCAAAGCTCAATGATTCCTCCCTCCCTCCGGGCTGATTTTTCTGATTCCGAAATCCCGGTTTCAACTTTGGGGTTCAAACGTTCAGAGCTTTGTTGGGTGGGACTCGGAACGATACTGCAATACACTTTGGTTTTTTGTGGTGTCCGGGTTATCCCATGTAATAAATGTTGCATATATGCGTGAGTGCTTGCTTCCGAAATCATGACCACGGAAACAAATTGTTCACCGTCCAGATTCGAAGTATAGACTTTATGGATGTGGTGTTCACATCTATTACTGTATATGTTTGGATTCAATGGGGAACAGATGAATTCGTATGTTTTATGTCTTGTATTTGGTTTTCACGTTGGGTAACAGTCGTCTTTGGAACGGTTGCTTTCCTTCCCCATTGCCAGGTTTAGTTTTTGATCGGTCGATCGAGTGCAATGGGAAGGGAAAGGAAGGGGGGGAAGGAGGCAAGTCAATCCCGCTGTATTGGTGTATCATCATCATCACCATGCATGTATGTAAGTTGGGCATTCGGCTCACTCTCTTCCTCCCTCACATCCGAGTCCCAAGGTCAACGGTACCCTGTTTCAGCGCAGATTCGAGGTGCCACAGGTTTCCCCCCTCTCCGGGTGCAATGTTGGAAAAACTTTTTCTTTGATTTGTTTTCCAAAACATACGCCGGGCCCGTTTTACGAACACGTAACAAAACAAACATACGCGGATTTGGTTCAATGGTTGCCCTCCTCCGAGATCTTCTGGCGAGGGCTCTCAGGCGCCTATTTACCGGCGAGGTCCGGTCCTCGGGTTTCTCATCGGCACCAAAGCGTCCAGGGCCCGGAGAAGTGACCGGGAAACCGGGAACGGTTTTTTCGAGTTTCTACCGAACGTCATTCCTACCCCACAAGATTTTCTTTCGACGGGCTATGTTGTGAGAGATTCTCTTGATTTCCTTTCTTTTTATAGTATCTTATCTTCTCTTTCTTTTTTACTTCTGATTCTTGGATTGGCAGTTTGTTGCTGCAGGGGGGTTGATGTGAACTTGAGGGTTTTCCTAAGGGAACAGGTTTCCGACGGTCGGAAGTTGAGGGTGATGGATGGATGGAATGGTTAATGTTCTTTAAGATGGAATGTCTACTATATGTGTCCATCTCTCTGCCCAAGCTAGAATGATACGCACATGGGTGGTGGAACCAGAATCTCTGCAGAATACATATCTATCTATCAAGAGCAGGGTGTAAGGGAAAGAAGCGCATGCGGACCGGGTATCAACGTGTAAACTTACACACTGTCGTTACGGGGTGTGATGGCCTTCCAAATCTAAGCAGTGAGCCCTCCCGACCATATGTTTCTCGCGTGGCGGATGCAGACGATTTTCTGGATCCTGAATCTGATTGAAGATGCTGGTGGGTTGTTGGAAGTATTTGTCACAGATTGATACAGCCGATAGGGAGAGTTTGGTCGAGTATGTATTGATTGGCAGGGAAGATTGGAGTTTGGTGGATTAACTCGTGAGCGTCAACCCGCTTAGCGAGGAATACATGTGCAAGTATAGTTTCTGGTTACCGACGGCGTTCAAGGTTCGTTGAACGCTCAACGCTGTGGGGTCAACTTGGGAAATTGATCGATTGAAATGACATTCGAGGTGTGAGCTCGACATGATTGGAGTGAACGACCAGATGAAGGGCCAATGCCAGGGTGCTGGTGGGATCTGCTGGGGGTCGTAATAGTGCAAGAGGGCCCGTGTGTTTGGACGCAAAAGGCACGGATGTGGGGTAATAGGCTTCTAGAGTGTGTGAGTGTGGGAAGAGGGGAACCCTGAGAAGACGTCGTCGGTGTTCCGAGCGGAGTGGCAGCAGCGCTTTTGTACAGCAATGTGGGGGCCAACAAACCCTACGCAAGAAATAAAATAAAATATAACAAAAACATGTGAAGACAAGAAACCGGAGGAGCGACGGCGATTAGACGATCTGCTTACGTACTCGTACCGTGCGAAACGTTACATGGCTGGGACCCCGAATACACCGTGACTGCCTAGTATACCTGCGACCTGCGAGTGCCCTCCCCCTCCTCCTCATCCTCCTGCTCCTGCTCCTCCTCCTGCTCCTCCCCGGCCATGTCCTCCTACTTTTCTTCGACGTCCTACAAACCGCAGATCAGACAAGAGGGTTTCCATCTGCCCTCGCCGTCGCCCTCAAACAACACAACGCCCCCGCCAAACTTCGACTCCAATCATCTTTTCATATCCCACAATTTCCTTCCTGACCCCTTCAGAAAGTTTCCTTCCCCTGCAGATCCTTCCCCGAACCCAATGGACTTTACTGAGGAACTCGCTTCTCTCATCGCGAACCCAAACTCTGCAAACCATCACCAGTCTTCCCATGAGCGTACAACCCACTCTCCAATCCAAAATCAATCCAACAACCCCAACGATCCCTATCGTTCTCCTCACAGTCTCTTCGACATTCCCCCCCAAAATCAGCACTCTCCTGCTCCTTTCCAATCCCACTTTTCCCTACAAACAAACTCTCACCGCACCGATATCCCTTTGTCCCAGCAAAACTCCGCTGCAGCCGCTCTCCACCCCCACCATCACCACCAACAGCAGCAGCATAATCTCCACGACTTTACCTCAAACGCACATTCCCACTCCCACTTCAACTCCCCGCTCAACGCTTCCATCCGCTACGACTCCCACGCAGATCCCCCGCCCCCGCCCCCATCAAGCTTCCCTTCCCACTTCCGCAACAGCACCCCTTCCCCTCTCGGCTCTCGTTCCCGTTCCCGTTCCCGCCCTCCCAGCATACCACCAAAGTCCGCAGGCGTAGGTCCAACCCGCACAACCAGATCTCGCAGAAACAACTCCGTGTCCAGCACCAGTCCTCCCCCGATCGGCCCCCACTCCCGTCCACAAGCCATCGTCATCCCAAATTCGCATCGCCAGAACGGCACAACCGCTACCACCACCACCACCACCACCACCGCTAACGCGCACGGAAACGGCATTAACGGCGCCACTGCCGTCAATGGTGCACACCCACAACCCGTAAGCCCCTTGTCCATGCACTCTCTCGGTGCTTCCACAAATCCGTGGTATATCTCTTCTGGTACACATTCGTCAGTTCTTTTCTTCACAACTTCTCTGCTCTCTCCCTTGCCCTTTGCCGTCCTTAACCGCGAATCACCAGATCCGAATATTCACTCCCGACACCAGAGTCCCTCTCCCACTCCCACCACTCACATTCTCTCTCTCATTCCTCCCACACCGCGTTTTCTCCGTTTGGCCTGTCCCCATCAGAGACCCACCTCCCTCCAGTCTCCACACTCCACACCCATTCCCACTCCCACTCCCACTCTCACTCCCTCTCTAAACACGACGACCACATGCCCCAGCACCAGCGTCACTCGCGCTCAAACTCTGGAACTACGCCCCACGCTGCCTCCATCGTCACAGGTGAGTATCTTGCCATATCTTTATCCAATCCACATCAGTCACACATCCACTCTCTCACACCACAGGAAATGGAATATCTGCAGCGGCGTCAGCAGGGGGAGCTACTGCTGTCGACAAGCAGGCCCTTCTCGCGAACGAGAAGCGTAGAAGGAGACGGGAGAGCCATAATGCCGTCGAAAGAAGACGGCGAGATAATATCAACGAAAAGATTAGCGAACTCGCTACCCTGATACCAGAGTGTATGCTCGATCCTACTGGCTGTGCGTTTTTTTATTATCTCACTACCACTCTATCTTGTTACCCGTTTTCGGGTGGGATTATATAGCTGACGTTTTTTGTCTCTTTTTGTCTTGTTGGCCGTATTTTAGCATCTGGCGCGGCAAATATTACGATGTCGGACGACCCCCTGCTTGGTGGTACAGGTGTCGTCGAGACTAAAAAGGAGGAAGATAGAGATGGCCCGGAAGGTGGTGTCGTTAAAGCAAACAAGGGGATGATCCTCCGGAAGAGCGTCGAATATATCAGGTACGCTTTTTCCCTCTACCCCCCCCTCTTTCCCCCTTCCCTTCACCCCGTTTGTGACAATCACTGACTGATCTGGCGTTGCACACCCCCACGCCCCAAAAAAAAAATTGAATTGAACAAAAAAACAGGTACCTTCAGCAAATCGTGAACGCACAGGCGACTCGGAATCGAGAGCTGGAGCAGCAGTTGTCAGGGTACCGATCGTCGTCGACTCCAGCGTCCGGACCTGATAATGCACTCTCTTCGGCAACGGCGATGGGTGTGATGGGGATGGGTACGCAGGGGCATATGCTAACGCACTCGGCATCGTCGCAATCGCCGCGGAATGGTCATGGTCATGGTCATGGGCACGGGCACGGACATGGGCATGGGCATGGTCACGGACACGGTCGTGGACACGGTCATGGGAATGGGAATGGGCATGGCCTCGAACACGGACAAGGACACGAACACGGACGCGATCACGACAGGATGGACAAGGGAGACGAGATGGGGATGATACTGCACGATGATGTCGTCGATGACGGGGGGTGTGGGCCGTTCGTGGTGGGCGAGTTTCCTGGGCTGTCGGACATGGGTGGGATGAGTGCGTTTGACGTTAATGTCGGTATCGGTGTTGGTTCGGCGGTCGTCGGTGGCAGTGGGGCGTTCGTGAAGGGGTTGTTTGACCTACCTGGGTTGCCAGAGGGCGGGGAGGAGGGCATGGAGGTGGAGGAAGGGGAGGGGGAGGGGGAGGTTGATGGCGAGGGGCGGCCTAGTACCGGGGGGCTGAGTCCGAGTGTGGGGAGTGCGGAGGGGAGTGAGGAGAGGGAGGAGGAGGAGAGGGGACGGAGGGGACGGGATGGGAGGGTTAGAGGTGCTGGTGTGGGAGCCGGGGCGGCGGGGGTTGGAATGGGAGTGGGCGTGGAAGACGGTAATGGGAGGGGGATGGTCAACCACCACCACAATAACATCCACGAGGGGGAAGAGGGGGAGAAGATGGAGTCGTGATTATGCATATTCCCCCCCTCGTTTTTACGAACCAAACCCGCACTACCAAATACCCCTTCCCCTCCCCACCTCCCCACCTCCCTCCTCATCGGGCCCCCTCCCCGCGCCTTCGGAAGCTTCCCCATACCTCGCCGCTGGTCTCCCGTTCCAAAAACAAGTTCAGTGGAACTTAGTCAATGGCCTCGCTCGTATCGACCGCTCGTCTTTTTTTAAATATCAACCTGCGACCACTCCCTCGCTCCCCGCCGCTTTTCTTTTTTTCTTCTTCTGTTGTATCCCTCGTGCATGTGGATCCGAAAAAAATTGTCATGGACGCCTGCACCTTGAAATCGCCTTTTCCCCTTTCTTTCCCTTTCTTGTTACCTCTCCTTTCCATTCTTTTTTCGAAAAATAACCCTTGCGTCGATTGTTTCTTGTGTATTATGTTTTTGTTTCCTCCCCCCCCGTGTTTTTTTTTTTTTCCTGTTCATGTACAAGACCATCCTCATCTCCACTTGCGGCTTTTTTTTCTCTTTTTTTGTGTTACTTTCTTTTTCATGATTCTCAGTTACTACGCTCGTTCAGTAGTTTTTTTTCTTCTTTCTTTTTTCCTTTCTTTCTTGTTGTCAGTTTGCTCTCTCCCTCTCTCCCCTCCTGGCCCCCCTATCACCGCATCACCAGTAGGATAATCCGCGTACGTTAACGTATACAGACGTGGATACACAAGGGTGGGGCGGGTGACGCGCCAAACGAAAAACGAAAACGAAAAACGAAAAACGCAAACGAAACCGGAAATAACAAAAAGAATAGAAGGATCTTTGAATTCTTCTTTCCCCCCCCCCTCCTTCTCCCGTTCCCTTCGCTATTTCCCGCGTTTCCCGTTCTCCCCGGCCCCCCCCCCCCCGAATTCCCCGTTATCGGTTCCCGTTCCATTCCCTTTCCTTGCCCACCCCCCCCTCGCACCCCCCTCACCCCCCCTTCCGATCGACAGGGGTATTCTTGTATGATGACTCGGATGTATGATTGTATGATTGCAATATTGTATGATTATCGCGAATCGGTGCCTGTCCTTTTTTGGTCTCTCTTTTTATTATTGTTGTTGTTGTTATCTTTGGGTGTTTTTTTTTTTCGGCGAGGGGCCCCTCTCACTCTGTTTTCTGTTTTTCACTGTATTATTATTACCAAACGGTTATCGCGAAAAACAAAATACTAGACATGTAGTATACGAAACAACAACACAACATGTACAACAACAACAACGGCGTTTAACGTTTATTACCCCCACCCCCCGCCCCAATTCACATCCGAGGAAAATCCGGAATGGAAGAAAGGAAAATGTAAAAGAATTCGAAAGAAGTTCCAAAACACACAAAATTTGGAATGTGTGGTTCCTTTTTGTCCTCCCCCCCCCCCCCCCCCCGCCGTAGCCCCGATGATCCCCTACGAAACTCACGAACGAGGAAGTCCTGCAGAGGCTCCTTCAGAGTCCCCTTGATGGTTATGTACTTTGGCTAACTTTGATCTGTGATATGTGAATAAACTTGCCGGAATAGACGACGACGTACGTAAAAGTACGGTACGTACAAAACACATGTTTTTTGTTTTCTCCGATGGGAGGGGTGAATGAGGCGTTTGTATGATCTCGATCTCCCCTCCCGATTCTAGGTTCGACATTTTTTTGATCGTGATTTTCAAACGCTTCCTGGTTTTCCCAATTAGTTGTTTTCTCTCGCGCCAAAACAACACACAACCGGAAAAGCTTCCAAGAGAAGGCTCGGGAGAAATGCCGGGGAACGGAGGAGGAGGGGGAGGGGGAGGAGGAGGGGGGGGGCACGGTGAGTATTAATAGAACACACCCGGGATATCAAATGTTTCCGGGCCGACTCACAGTGGCGTTTGTCAAATGTATGAGAGGGAACTCGGGGAGGGGAGTTGGTCCAAGGCTTTATCAAACGAGAGATAACATACTGAAGAAGACTCCAATGTGTTTTGTTCCGTTTCGTGTTGTCAATTGGTGCCGTGACGTTTTTCCAGACTTCTGCGTTTTGTGTTTCTTGCCTTCTGGGAAATGGACGCGCAAAACATGCGAGAAAGCAACTTGGAACGGGTTCTGTCAGTCTGAGGGGGGTTCAAAATGCACAAAGGAGCGCGAGAATCCCTCGGTCTATAACGCATATGTAGTAGAAGACTCCTGTGTGATAAATATGGAAAGTCCAGATTCGCCAAGGACTTTTGGTTTGGCAATTGGCCTGAGTGGTGGTGCGTCAGCAATAGCGTTGCAGGAGATTGCTGCGCTTCCTGCAGGGTGGTATCAGTTTGCAAAGGGGCAAAGGCAAACAAAAGGGAATATTCCAAATAGCGGTGCCAAGGGTCCCTGATGTAACAGAGAGGAGGCTTGGGGAGGAACGTTGCCTAGAAGCGGAAAAGATGATCCGAGTACATGGCCTGTGGGGTTTGCGTGTGTGATTTGGGCAAACTTCAAAGCTGGGAGATTCGGTTTGAGGCTTTCGTTTCGTGAGCAGATTTCGAACTTCGAAGAAAGTTTTTGCATCGGAATTCAGATGAGGTGAATCAATCTGTTCTCGCGTAGATTCGATTCGAATGGTGCCGTAAGTATTACAGAGGCGACTGCAGATCATGATGCACGATGCATCATGATGGCCTGATAAAGTGACATAATGGAAGGTTTTACGAAAGGCCATGAACTTACCTGTGTGAGAGTGAAGTTCAACCATCTCCCTCGCACGCCAGTAATATAACCCAAGAGAACCAGACGTAGCCGGGACGTAAGGAGGTAAAGGGCACTGAATGTGATTGTCGATCGACACTCCATACCTCATTGGAGTACTGTCAGACTGTTTCAGAGCCATGAAAAAAAAAACAAAGCAAGAATGAGGAACTGGCACGGATCTTTATTTGTCGGTTTTGAACTCGGAATGGAACTTGGTAATGACGCTGCCGATGAAAGATTGGAGTGCTGATGGACCTAAACCCCGTTCGGCTCTCCGAACTACCCGCGAACCTCAAAGACCAGACTGCCAGATCCCGCCAATTTGGCTTGTAGATACTAGCGGCTACGCAGCGGTTGTCTGGAGCTAAGCCGGGGAGCCGTGAAGGTTCGGAACAAGGCAGACCTTCCGAAATACTCATTGAAACATGCAATACTGACTAATTGTTTCGAAACTGAGACTGGGACTTTCTCAACTTGAACTGTAGAGGATCTACAATCAACGGTAGATCAGAGGGGGATACTCGCTGTAAAACCAAAACCTACGCACAGGATTCAGTCTATTAACTCTATTCGTCCTTCCTTCACCCCTGTTTGCAACGTGCCCATCTGAATCTGGTATGTGTCTCTGGATGAACAACAACGCGCTCGCAATTAGTGATGATTCAATTGCGGATTACATCTCACAGGGCGCATCCGAGGAACCAGATATGGAACTGGACTTCGACGACGCGGTCCAAAAGCCGTGCAAATAGGCTTCTCCATGGGGCTGCCGTTCTCTGACTCCATAATAATCCCGCCTCCACCGCGTGTTCCCAAGCTTTCGACTAATCAGAAGCTATATCCTTCTTTCAAACAGATATGCCGTCGAAAGAAGTCGTGAACCTGTTGTTTCGCCAAATCTGCCTGGATGGAGCTCAAGGTTTGGGAATCAAACCATAAGCTTGGTTGCTCGGAATCGAAGACCGTCAATAAATCAAATGGAATAGGTTTACGCACTAGTATGGAGAAGGACGAGCCGATGATACATCATACTACGATTCTTCCAGTGTGGACGTGACATAAACCTCCGCAAGATCGGAAATATCCCCCAACAGATGCCAGCCGTGCTACATGAATAGTAGAGTTGTTGGAGACTCCTTGGTGAAATAACACTGGTTTTCGGTCGGTTTAGGGCACGAAATGAGACGTTATAGAGGTGATGTAGTTTCTTGCGACGTGATTAGTGATGAAAATTAAGTCGGCCAAGCCTAACAGAAAACATATTAGAGCTCACTACCCACTCAACAGAGGCTGACGACAACCCCCAACTCGATGACTATAGGTCAGCAGTAGCGATGTCCGCATCACTCTCACCTGGGTTCCTTCCACCTTCCAACTGTTCGCAGGTTGCGATGTGCGGTGCTCGTCACTAGCAGAAGTTCTAAATGTCTTGGTAACGAATTTCGGGAGGAAATAAAGCTTGGAAATTTCACGGGATGGTTCCTAACAATGGACGGTGCGAAGGGCGTTTATAATCTACATAATCTCCATCAAATATGGTTTGAACGATGACGGATCGCCCATCAAGAGTTCCCAGAGCTTGGCCGCCTGTAGATTGACCTGCCTTGTGTGCGTCTCTCGCCTTCTTCCCCAGAGTCTGAGCATCCCCGTAGTGGTGGCGACACAAAGCGAGCACTGAAAAATGAGGTTCTGCGTATTCGAATATCCCATCCTGGTTTATTTTGTGCATTACCCACATGTGTTGATGCGCTCGTCAAGCGAGAGTGTGAGGTGTTTGGTTTGATGACGGCGTGCAACAATGGGATCTCCATCCGTGTTTGTCCGCTTTTTAAGATGGCCCTGGCGTCAGGTAGGTTAGAATACTTCGCTGAGTCTGGAGTTTCGGGCCTGACGAGGTTCGGTGGTATCGATGTGTCTAATCGTGATGCCGCGACCAGAGAGAATGAAAGTGTTGGGACCGTAGCTTTGTATTACTGATTGAGTAATGCAACTCAGGAAATGCTCTACAGGGACAGAACACAGAAAAATAGCACCTGTGATTGCACGTCCTGATATTCAAAGGACACCAATGTGTTGCTTGCGCATTCCTGGAAGGACAGGCAACTCGTACGTGAAGTTGATGATTCCTTCTTCCACCCAACATTCATCGGGACGCATGCAGTTGTATAGGCCACAGAGCAGCCAGCGACGGGAGGACTTGGGCGTTCAAACAATACACGACATAGTTTGGACTGAGACATCCGCCCCGAAGTCTGAGCACCGAAAGGATAGTAACGAGATGCTCTACCATGATAAGCTTCTAGTGAAAATATGGCCAGCATCATCGGATGGGCAGTTTGCCTTGGAATTGGCTTTTCGGTTAAGGAAACCACGATCGAATCTATCAGAATGGTGCGAGGGTAGTGGCAATTAGTTGCTTTTCTAGTCACGGTCAGTCGCCCAATCGTTAGATGGGTTAGAGAGTGGACTTTACCGACGCGATGTTGGGATTACTGGCCATGGAAATGAGGCTTGGGCATCGGGCAACAAAGTTCCAAACACAGGCTCAGAATCCAAGATTCGGAACTCCTGAGCTGGTGGCACCAATTCGTTTGGTTGTACTGCAATTCGCGTACCAAGCAATCATGCCAACAACACAGAGCCAACGGCAAGCGGCTCAAGTGGCCATCAACCAGGTTCCGACTGTCGATGGTATCGTTAGCAATATAACGCGCTACGTGAACATTTGCGAAGAGCAGTCTGCGTATTTCCGGCAACACACTGCGGAGTTTACCCGCGAATACGATCTCTATCTGCAATTAGTGGCCGTTGCCCAACCCGGTCAGAACTGGAAACCCGCGCCTGGTGATAGAGACGCATATGTGGCGGAAATGGAGTCACGGTGTAGAGTGGCCCCTCAAACGATGACTGAGTGAGTTTCAAAACCCCTGCTCGTCATCTCCTGACCCAACGCCGTGTGTCAGCCGCGTGAGGATATATTGCGCTGCGCATGCCATCCTAGCCTACACTGTATTCGTTGACATGGACCGGCATGACAGGAAAGCTCGGCTTGAAATCTTGGCTAAATCTAGTCGAAAATGGTCAATGTTTTGTCCGCTGAAGACGATGACTTGTTGTCTCACTGACTTGCTCCTCAGCCAAGAGGATCTGATAGCCCGATCGTCTAGTCCTCAATATCATCGTCCCGTTGTAGAACTCCTTACAAGACCGACTCCCTTCCCTCCTACACGTCGACTTACAGAAAACGACCGGGCCTTGTTCGAGCGCAACCCGACAAGCTTCGTCAACAAGCAATTCATTCTCGAAACCGGAGATGCCATTCTGTATGAGCTTGTCGAAGTGAGGTTCCGTAAAGATGGTTGGGAATACTATGTGCGGTTTGAGGGATGTTTCGACTCCACGGCGGTGGTTGCAGAAGAAATGATGAGAATGCTCAGCGCGAGCTCCTTGGTCGACATCTAGCTCTACTAGTATGAGAAACATTCGGTCGTAAACATTTCCTGGTCACCGGAATCGGTGTGCCAAATGCAAAGTGTATCACCGTAGAAGCCAGAAATTACCCATCTGCCAATGTGAGAGATAATTGAGTAAATCTATGGCATTGTGGGCAAACGTCATGTATTTTGAAATGCTGTCCGCCTGACACGTTAAAAACAGGCTTGCATGGTCGATTTTGACTGTCAGAAGAAAATCCTCAGTGTCTTGAAGCCGATACAAAATAAAGTAATGAATTGACCTGCATTTCATGCAACTCTTGGGCCGAAACTTGCTTCTTCACACCTTGTTTATCCTCCAGCACACAATAATCACCATTGACTGCACCAGTGCCACAATCAACGACAGTGCACTCCATGACCTTGCCTGACCTTCCATCCCGACAAAGAATTGACTCGTGAAGAAGGTCAATCGGTTTTTCATGCAGGTTGCTATCGAATCCAATGGCAGCATCGTAATAATCTTTGTCGAGAGCTTTGAGTCTGCACCAGGTTTAAGCTGTGTTTTCAGCTGAAAAGTGAATATGACCCACGTTTGTATGTTAGCTCGATAATTAATCTCTCCCTGGTACGGGTGCATGTCGAGATCCTGCACTAAAATGCTCTGCAAGGCAGCCTGGGCTGCAAGATGCAACTGGGGTACGACGTTATTGGGTTTGTAAGAAGGCTGATTTGACAGGTGACGTACTCTTCGGGTTTGCGAGGTGGCTTTGGCGGAAAACAAATAGCCCGGCATTTCTTTCAAAACTGCTTCCTCCCTTCTTTGTCGTTCTTGTCCGCCATCATTGACGGATACTTGACAGGATCACTCTGGAAATCCACTTGAACGCGCGCCCATAGGCGCTCCACATATGCGAAGTCGAGTGAACGGAGGTGTGCGGCGGATTGCTCTGCAACGACAGCAAATTGGGTGATTCTGTCAATCACATCTGTCCTAAAGGCGTCGGGTTGCCATTGCTTGGCGGCATCAGTACATAGTCACATTCCGTGCTTCACCAGCAATGGCACAGGGTGGAGTCGCCTTCGCTATGCTTGGCCCTCCGTGGAGTCGTGATCCCCTCCTCAGATTATAAACCTTCCGTTCGGTACCGGATTGCGCATGACCTGTTCATCCGTAACATAAAAAAGACATGAGGGGCTGTAACACCCAACGTTGAACTGATGCCAAGAGAGCTCGTTGCGTCGTCCAAAACTCCAAATTGAAGCCTGAAAATGTGATACGAGATCAAACAATAACTGTTCTTCACTGGCATACTATTATCGTAATGGTGACTCTGATTCCCGGCCGAACTCACCGCGCTTTCTGATCTTCATCCTTGCTCTAGGATCCAACGTGCCATTCGATATGCCGGCGTATTGGTCATGAATCCGTTATTGCTTTGTCTAGCAGTTCTGGTGCCGCTGGGGTGCCGCTGGGGACCGAATTGATAGAAAACAAATGAGTCATCGGTGGGTTTGACAGCTCTTTGGTGACGACGACGGGGCACGGCGACTTCCATTCATAACTGATTCCAGGGGCCAGAACTGTTTCTTTATTTGGAAACCGGAATGACTCAGAAAAGTTCTGTTATAACCATATAACCAAGCTTGATTCATAAGCCTTGCCGATTCCATCGCTACCGTTGCCGTTTGACTCTCGGGCGGCCTTACATTCAAGTATAAAATGCTGGCGTTTTTTAGTTCCAACAGGATTTCCAAGTTCCCAGTCGGTGTCCCAGATCATTCTCCTCCCCCGCTCACGTCCGATTCATGTCTGATCTCTTCCGGGAGTCAACTGTGGGCCAACTAGTCAATAAGCTATCCAGAGGCAAATTCCTACCATACGACGACCAACGACCTGGATGGAAGTCGCCCCTACATCTGTCGCACACCTCTTCGCGCTCCTCGACTCTGGCGGAGGGAGCGCCATTTCCCGAGGAGAAGGCGTTAGAAGAAGGCCTGTCTCCAAACTTGGTTGGCTGGTACGATGATAACGACCAGGATAACCCCATGTAAATATACCTCTGGCACCCCCTATCAACCGTCGTGACTGATCATACTATCAACCAGGAATTGGAGTCTCACCAAGCGCGTGGTGGTTTTGGCTCTTATTAGTCTCCTCACTTTTAGTGTCTATATCGGTTCTGCGATATAGTGTGTCAATCATCTTCTCCCTCGCAAAGACATTCTCGCTGACACATTTCCCTGAAAGCACCCCTTCAATACCGGGAATCATGGAGCACTTCCACGTTTCGCAGACCCAGGCGACTTTGGGGTTGTCCTTATACGTTATTGGCTACGGTGTCGGGCCACTCCTGCTAAGCCCACTCTCCGAGATCCCGTCAATCGGCCGAAATCCAATCTACATCGTGACCTTATTCCTCTTCGTCATTTTGCAGATTCCAACCATCTATGCTCGGAATATGTCGACCCTCCTAGCGATGCGGTTTTGGGCTGGCTTTGTCGGGTCACCAGCACTTGCAACAGGTGGCGCATCAATTCAGGATATGTTCGTCTTCATGATGTACCGTTCTCACCTCCTTGTGCTGAATTTTTCATGAAAAATTCAGATTCCCTACCATGAAGTTGCCATACGCTCTCGTCGTGTGGAGCGTTGCCGCTGTTTGTGGACGTAAGTTGTCTGTTTTAGATATCCGGTTACTTATTTAACTGACTCGCTCCCTCTCCCTCTACAAGCTGTCCTCGGGCCTGTCATTGTGGGTTCCATTTAATTCAACATCCGGGACTCTCCCGCTGATTAACGCATAGGGTGGATTCGCAGCTGAATTCGAGAACTGGAAATGGCCTCTTCTCGAGCTCATCTGGATCTCCGCATTCACATTCACTGTTCTCATTTTTTGGTTACCGGAAACTTCCGCGCAAACAATCTTACTCAACCGGGCTCGCCGGCTTCGTGTGGCTACTGGCAACCGGAAACTCTACAGTGCGAGTGAATTGCAGCAGGCCAACATGTCTGCATATGAGGTGCTCTTCGAGTCCCTTCTTCGACCATTCCAACTCATGTTAGAGCCTGCTGTGCTTTACGTCAATGTCTACATCGCACTGGCGTACGCTATCTTCTATCGTGAGTTTCCTTTCTCTTCTACACCATATTCATTGTTCCTCAGATACTTTTTCTATTCAGTGTGGTTTGAGGCTTTCCCGCTGGTTTACATCGGCATCTATCACTTCTCTCTAGGGGAAGCGGGGCTACCGTTCCTCGGGCTCATGGTTGGCTGTATATTGGCTAGCATTGGGTATGTCTGCTGGAATTACTTCCACGTTGAACCCCGCTTCAAAGCAACCGGGATGTTCATCCCCGAGTCGCGGCTATCAGTGGCTCTATTCGCATCAGCCTTCATCCCGGCATCGCTTTTCATCTTTGGTATGTGGGAGCAATGAGCATGTCCTAGCGCATTGGATAGCAACACTCATTCCGCCTTCTTTTTGCAGGATGGACTGCTAGGGCCGATGTCCATTGGATTGCCCCGACAATTGGAGCCGCCCTTTATATGCCAGGGTAGGCTGCTTCAGCCTGCTCTCTTCAATTGCAGCGTTCTAACAATATTCTTTACCGCACAGGCTCTTCCTCCTCTTCCAAAGTGTACTCGTCTATCTTCCCCTCTCCTACCCCAACTACGCTGCATCAGTATTAGCGGGCAACGATCTTTTCCGATCGATCGTAGCAGGAACCTTTCCGTAAGTTCTTTCAAACACACCGTCGTCGCGAATGGGGATCACTGATAGTAACCTTGCACGTATCTAGCTTATTCGGCAAGGGGATGTACACGAAATTATCAATTGGGGGTGGCACTTCTTTACTCGCTGGGTTGTCGATAGCGTTGATTCCTGGCCTTTGGGTTCTTTATAAGTACGGCGATCTCCTGAGATCCCGCTCTAGATTCGCCACAGCATAGAACTTGACAGAGAGAAGAATTTTCAGATATACGTCGTTACAAGTGGTCCGGTAAATGTATTTCTAGCAATATAGAGCAACCAGTCTAATCTTCTCCATTCGGGATGGTTTGATGGAATTTGATGTGAAATTGGATCAAAATTGGCTGCATTGAAATAAAAATCAGCCATACCAAGAGTTTTCTCCAACACAGCTCAGCCATTTTCACTCTCAACCTAGCTTTGAGAAATTACCCTCAATTGAAATGAAGAAATGTTTACCTGTATTAGTAATGGTTAGGGATGACCACGGGTTCGTGACGGGTTGGCATGGCCAACACCGCACCTGTACCCGCTGAACCCGCACCCATAACGGGTACAACCCGTACCGTCCGTTCTGACCCTCGGTGCCCCGGTTACCCATACCCGTCTGTCCAAACCCATGGTCCCCAGGTTTTTTCGGAGCCAGGGTGTGCCCAAAGTCGTCGCAAACACCCAGCACACGTCAATTGACGTGGCTGGTTTGTTTTGCAACGGCTCTGCTGCCCTTGGCCTCTCGACGCACCTGCCAACTTCCACTGTTGTCGCTGGAATGGCTTGGCCACTGGGCCAGAGCTGACGTCGACAACGTTGGTGTTGGGTCGTTGTATCGTCATGTTAACAGCGTCGTCGTCGTTGTCACGTCGTGTCGCGGTCGTCGCCATGTCGTGCCACTGCCGTTTAGCAATGAAACTAAATAAAAATAATAAAGTAGCAAGCATTAGCACGAGCCAGTTTAATGAGATGATGATAATTGATGTACCTGACAGCCAGAGGGTGGGCGCACCACCTCACTGGCTGTTTTCCCGGCCATGCATAAACTCGTTGTGGTCGTTGTCGTTGTAGTCGTTGTTGTAGTCATCATTGTTGCTGTTGTTTTGTGTTCATAGTTGTCATTGTTGTTGTCATCACGGTCGTTGTTGTTGTCATCACGGTCGTTGTTGTAGTCGTTGTTGTAGTCGTTGTCGTGTGTTGACATACCCATGAAAACCGCGACACCGCGGGTACGGGTGATGGTATGGTCACGGGTGATGAAACCAAACACCCTACCCGTTTTGGTAATACCGCGGGTTGACCCAAACCCGTGGTCAACCCTAGTAATGGTATTAGCATATTTGGGTGTATGCATACTGTATACATAGGTTGCCTTCTGAGTGACCTGAAAGTCAGCTGCTATGGTGTCTCAAGAAAAAATTGCTAGTTAATGACATGGGTCTACTGTGGGTAAAAATTGGTGACCCATACCTGTACCCATGGCATCAGGTACAGATGTTATGCAGGTTTCCTGCAGGTGACCCATGTGTTGGGATGGTTGTACACAGGTCACAGACTCACAGGTATGACACATACCAACCATGTCATACCAATGGGCAGGGCTGGCCACCCTCCTGGTACCTCACAGTGGCAGCGCCAATGTCAATTGATGTCATGGTGTGTTTTGCGAGGTGTTTGGTGTAGTGATGGATAGGTTTGGTTCTGAACCAAGGTTTGGACCTGAACTGAACTGAACTGAACCTGAAATAGGGTTCACGTTCACGCTGAAGCCTGAACCGAACCTGAGGTTCAGTTCAAGGTTCAGGCACAGGGGAAATTCTGTGAACCTGGTTCAAACCAGGTTGAACCAGAACCTAAACTTCAACAAATGTGATATAATTTTGCTTAATTTTGAAAGAAACATGATCACTTTTCTCTTGTTGTTCCTGTTAAATCCTGCCACTCTCCTTCAGGGGGGTTTGAGCCCTGGATTTGTCAGGGATAAGTTGGTATAAGTTGTATAATATATGAGGGGTAAGCCTCAAGTATGTGTGATGTATTATATTATCATTATTTTTAAGTACTACAGCTGCAATATTGAAGCTGATAAGCTTAATTTATTTAACATTTTAGCTTTAAGTGATACAAATGTACAGTAATACAGACAATTTGCTGCTAAAGGAACCTTTGTTTATGCTATATAACTACAAGGCATAAAATAAAGGCCTTTATACTGAATAAAAATGTAATCTAGCCCTATGATACACTTACGGGTTTGGTTCAGGGTTCAGATCAGGGTTAACCTGAACTGAACCTGTTTGAACCTGAATCTAAGGTTCAGTTCAAGGTTCAGCGTATTGACTGAACTGAACTTTAGGTTTGGTTCAAGGTTCAGATATTTTTGGCCTGAACTGGACCAAACCAAACATGTCCATCACTAGTTTGGTGTGGCCAGCTGTGATCCATGTGGCCATTCAGCATGGCATTGGCAAGAGGGTGGGTGTGGCCATTGGCATGGGTGTGGCCATGGCTGTTGGTGCTGGCATTGTGCTGGCATTGTCACATTTGTTATTTAGCAATGTCAAATAAATATAAAATAAAATAAACTTATCTATGCCAGTGGGAGTGGTCACACCACTCCTAGCCACTGTGTTTTCCATCATTGGCATGCTTGTTGTGTTGTCAGCCACATATGTTCGTGTTAGGATTCTGTACAGCCACAGGTTCCTTTTTCTTTTCTTTTACTGTCTCTCTTTGTGGGCTTTGTCATCATTTGTATTCCCCACTCTTTTATTCCCACATTCTCATTGGCAGTACCATTCTTCTTTTGGACAATATTCTTTGTCATTGTTCTCTTTTTCATCATTTCTTCTAGAACAATCCTGACCAACTATGGACACATCCCCCCATGACTTTGCTGTACCTGAATAGTCCCCTTCCTGATGGACATACCTGACATTGTCTTTTGCTGTCAATTCAACATACTGTTTATTTAATCCCATGACAAACCAATACACAATGGCTTAGTGTTGCCGTAGTTCGGTTCCGAACCTAGCCGAACCCGGTTCAAACCCCGAACCGAACCCTAGGTTCAGTCTAAGTTCAGCCAAGTGCTGAACCGGACCGCGGGTTCAGTTCCGGGTTTCGAGGCCTGCCGGATTTCCTGAACGGCTCCAAACCGCGTCCAAACCGCGAACGCGGATATTTTTAAGGTATTTATTTCATTTATTTTTCGCATTCCTTTACTTACTTTTTCGTGTTAAACGGTATCATGTGACCGTTACAGGTAGCTTTCTTCACCAACACGCAACAACGCAAGGCCAATGAACGCGACACAATGTCGCGTTCATGAACACAGGTACGTATTTTACTTTCCTGAACTTTACTAATGTTGCCTGCTACAGGAAGCTCGACCGCGACCGCAGTGTGACCACACCCACGGCCGCGAGATGACCACCCAACGCCAACCCAATGCCAACGGACGCGCGACAGCTGCAACACCACCACCACCACCACCACCACCACCACCAGCGGCGGCAACAACAACGGCAACGACAACCACGACGGCCAGCAGCAGCAGCAGCAATGCCGGCAGCAGCAGCAGCAGCAACGGCAACGGCAACGGCAGCGGCAGCAGCAACGGCCACGACAGCAGCGGCAGCAGTGGCAGCAGCAACGGCGACGGCAGCAGGAGCAGCGCCGGCAGCGGCAGCAACGACGGCAGCAACGACGGCAGCAACGACGGCAGCAACGGCGGCAACAGCAGCAGCAGCAGCAGCAACAGCGGCAGCAGCAACGGCGACAGCAGCAGCAGCGGCAGCAGCAACGGCGACAGCAGCAGCAGCGGCAGCAGCAACGGCGACGGCAGCAGGAGCAGCGCCGGCAGCGGCAGCAACGATGGCAGCAACGACGGCAGCAACGGCGACGGCAGCAGGAGCAGCGCCGGCAGCGGCAGCAACGATGGCAGCAACGACGGCAGCAACGACGGCAGCAGCAGTATCAGCAGCAATGGCGGCAACAGCAGCAACGGCGGCAACAGCAGCAGCAGCAGCAGCAGCAGCCGTGGCAGCAACACCACCACAACCATACCACCGCCCCGACGAGGACAACGGTTGGCAGCAGCAGCGCCGGCAATGCCACGCAGGGACCACAGGACAAGACCCCCCGTCCCTCCACATCCCTTGGGGACACCGGAGGGCTCCCCCGCACCCATCTACCTCGCGAAGTGCAGCGCCGTATCTATTGATACGCGCCTGCCATTCGCGAGGAGAACGGACGGGGTGAGCCCACCTCGGTCTGGGTTTCAGACCGCGTCTGAACCCAGACCGAACGCAAAGAGACGGTTCGACGCCGTCTGGGTCCGGGTTTGGCCATGCACCAAACCGGACCCGAAGTTCAGTTCGCGGTTCCGCCAAAAAGGGTCGGAACCGGACCGAACTGAACTTCGGCAACACTACAATGGCTGTACTCCTAACACAGCTTGTTCCTGTGATTATTATCAGCATCATCGCTATCACCTTTCTTATTAGTTTTCATCTTGTCATGATCTGTCTTTGGCACTGACATCCTTCTGCCATTGATACTTCCAACTTCCACCTCAACAATATATTAGCATGTAATTGACAATTGCCATTCCTGGATATGTGGTTTCCACCTTCATATCCTATGTTAACCATCTTTCTTCTTGATAATTCAACAACCCCTCCATGGCCTCTGTCTTTGAGTCATTGACCACTCTTCACTTTACTGCTCCTTCATATCCAATGATCTCCAAGACACATCCCAAGTTGGATCCCATACAGTACCAGATATACCTGACATCCCAATGTAGTGACTTTGATTCCCTAACCTTTGCTGTTCACCTGACATTGCCACATGCAATATCCAACAACATCCCTCACCTGCATGCATACCTTGAACAATCATCTATCATCCATGATACACTTCACTGTTCTCTCAAATCTGAGAATCTCCAGACCAGTGATACAACTCCTATTCTTCACATGTCATTGCTTCAATGCAGTATCAAACAACTTGTTCCCACAGCTTGTCACCTGTGCCATGACTTGAAACCTAGACCCACATCCATTTATTCTCTTCTGGACAGAACACTGACATTCAGAAGATATGACTGTTTCTTGTACCTTTGTCACAACATACCTCCAGCATCAATTGTTTCATCGACACCATTGGTTGTTTCACATATACCCTCCCCCATATGTTATTCTGACATCATCCCTGTGTCTTCATACCATGCCAAGACACACACTTGCTGTTTCTCCTTTGGCCATTCCCCCTTCCCTCCAACTGACATGATATGTCAATAGCCCATCCACTTAGTGAATGGCACAGATATGGCAACCCACACAGGTAACAGGTATGGGTAGCCATGGATACAGGTATGAGGATAATTCTCCTACCTGTGAGCTTTACTTTGAGCCCTGGATCATCCAAAACAGTCAAGTATTGGGTAAGTTACAACCAAAACAACCAAGAATGTTTGTTGGATCATAACTCACCCAATACTTGACTGTTTTGGATGATCTGGGGCTCAAAATGATGGGTAAACCCATGAGATCATGGGTAATGGTAGCTATGGTTATGGGTACTGGTACAGCACTAACAACCACAGGTTACCCATGCATGTACCCTGATATGGCTATATTACATGACACATGACCTGATGACCAGTCATCTGAGTCATCTGGACCCTGACGACACATGGAGAACAATGACATGGGACAGCCTCATGTCCACCTCATGGCATCTTTGTTGTATGCAGCCAAAACAGAGTTGGATAGATGGACATGCTGCATCTTCAAGGCTGGTAGTCTGGCTTTCATGGCAATTCCCTAACCTCTTAGTATTTAAACCTTCACTTTTGGACTATGTTTCCTTTTTTCCCCTTCTTTATGTTTTGTCTGGTTTTTGGGCCAATCCATCTAGTCTTGGGTAACCCCCATGGTTTGCAATGATTCTCGACCTTGAACTCTTCCCATTAGCAGTGTTGCCATATTGATAAGCAACAATGAAAGCTGCTTTTTTCTCCTCTGGAAACAAATCCCTGGTTAGTGTTGCCACAGCCAATGGAATGGTTTAGCTATTGCCAGCTTGGATCAGCTTCAGGGACAGCTGCAGCTCCAGTTTGGGCATTTTGGAAAGCCAATAGCCACTGCCAGCCAGCTGTTTGCTTCATTTTTAACATTTTCACCTCACCTTTGACCTTTCACTTCTCAGTATGGCTCATGGGCATAAGGCAAGAAAATGTTCCAAGGTGAATTCCCCAGAGATAGGAAATTCACCCATTTTCTCTCTTCTGCTAACCATCATGGGTCCTAAGAGATCATGATACAAGACACAATCCTCCTTGTCTCAAGAACCACAACCTGTACCAAGTACACACATCAGTTCCACCACTGCCAAGTCCACAACCAGGTCTGGAACATCCAAAAAAGTATGCCACTGACTTGGCACTGGCACTGGCAATCATTCCCTTGAATCCACCTCCAATTCCACCTCTCTTGCCTTGTTGGCTGCTCCATCAGTTCTGACCTCTCTTGCCCCATCTGGTCCTTTTGTTATTCCATCATTCATTGTCTCCTCTACTGGTGTCCCTCAACCTCACATACTCATTGGTGCACATGACATTTGGGCCATTTTTACAAAGGGAGATGTCAAGAAGGACATACACTGTTTGCAACAGATGCCAGTACACACCAACATTCTTCATATTTTTTCTTACTTTATTTTACCTCCAGGGAGGTTTATAAGATTTGCTCAAGCACAAGAGCCTTGTCTCCCAGTTTTCAGCCAAAACAGTGAATATAAACTTGCAGGGTCATCTTGATAATCATCGCCAAGCTGAGTATACAAAATTCTATGAGAAAACAACTGGGTCAATGCTCTCCCATCTGCAAAGCACAAGAACACCAAGCCTGTGGGGGTGACAATCCAAGATCACTGCTGCCTTTGGGTTTCCCAGCACACAAGCTTCACTACATCCAGCTTCCTCCAGCATCTGATCAACTTTATTGTTGCAGATGACCAGTCAATCAATGTCATTGAATTTCATGAATTTTGGGTCCTCCTCCTCCTCCATACTGATCTTGAGATCATGATATCCTACATTGTATTGAACTCCATGAATCTATTATCAAGGTACGGGAAGTCCAGTTTGCTCCTCTCAGGAAATAACTCTCCCAAGCAGCTGGCCAAATCAGTTTCACAGCCAATCTCTGGTCAGATCACAATTGATGCTCATATCTTTGTATCACCACACACTGGCTCAGTCACCATAACATAAATAAAGACTTTCTTGAGCTCAAAAGTGGTCTTATCACATTCCTGGCCAATACACTGGGAAACAACTCACAATAACAACTCTCCAATCTATGGATTGAGCCAGCATCACCATGAACATGGGCCATTTCATGCTTGATAATGCAAGTGACAATGGTACCTTTATGGTAGAGTTCGCTTCTCCTGCTAATGGCAGAGATATTGACTTTGATGCCAAGGACAATTGAATCATGGGCTTCCCCCATATCATCAACATCTGCTCATCCCATGTCATTGAGGCAGGTACCAATACAGCTCTCATGGATGACCAAGACAACAATCTTGCCAACACCCACAACCGTCGACAATCAAACAATAACATACAAGGAAGCATGTGAATGAGATTCAATTGCACATGGTTGTGTCATTGTTCACATCATTGGTGCATCAGGCCAACATCGCAAAGCATTCAAGGACTGCATCAGGAGTGGGAATGACAAGGGGTACTGCATTGTTGGATCACCACCCAGGGTTGTCAAACTCAAGATCCGAGAATTTCTTTGTGATATCAAGACCCACTGGGATTCTGTTTACTTTATGATACACTGTCTATGTATCCTTTGCCCAGCTGTTGGGTCCTTTCTTTCCAACCTTGTCAACAAAAACTTCTTGAAGCGCAATCTCTGCAACCAGGAATGTGCAGTCCTTAAAGATATTGAAGCTGTACTTAATGTTCCTCACACAGGACAACTAGTGATGTCATGCAAAAAGACACTCATCCTCTCTGGCTCTATTCCTGCCTTCAACACATTCATGTCCAACTGGGAGAAGATTGCTGAAAGAAATGCTCAGCTCAAACCTTGGATCAATGTTGGCCTCATGTGGGCAACAAAGTACTATGAACAGATGAACACCAAGGCTTACATTATTGTAATGGTACTCAACTCAAGCATATGTATTTCTTGGATCCACAAACACTGGGACCAATCCTATATCAACAACACTACCAAAATCATCAAAGACACAGTAAGTCTCATCTCAGACCAATAACAGCTTCAAACAGATGGCACAGTACTGAGAACAACTTAAGGGACCAGATGATTGTTGAACAACCCCATTTACACAAGAAAAATCTTTGAACCAGAAAGCAGCACACCTGACTTACATCACCACATGAACTGGCCGTCATACCAATGACCACATAACAAACCACTGTCACCCTGACACTTGAATATGATGACAATGACACAAACTGATGCAATGGACCAGAATTGTCATTATGCCTGATGCAGAAGGATACTGCTAGACAAGCCAATCATGTTAGGCATCTCACCTTCATGACTAGAATATGTTTTGGTTGTGCCAGACATATTATGACTCCCTCCCTCTGAACAAACTTAATCAAATTGACCCTCTGGAGCTGACCTCCTACACTTCCTTCAGGTTGAGAATTGAGATTGGTTGAGAATTGAGAAGGACAGTTTCATTACACATGGTGGTCTTGAGGCGGTATAATTTAACATGGGGTTATGGTTAGAACTTTTAACATTCAATAGTTCATTGCATACAGCGATTTCACCAATTCACATGCACAACTGACTGTGAAATAAAACACATAGAACAAACAATCTCAATCCCAAGCAGATTCAGTTTATATGTATACAGAACATGCAAGTTTACAAGCTGATTGATACCTGTGCCATTTTGTGAATGATAGAATAGTCAAAAGTATAATGAGACTTACTTGTCTTGATGTCAATGAGGCTGCCAGGCCTGCTACGAGGAGGTTGCGCGGCAAGGAAGTCCAGGGGATTCACCTGCCCTTTCATTCCAGGTTGACCGGCGGTGTAAAGGCGAGGTCGGGGTGGCTGCGGAATAATAATCCTAAGCCTGTGGGGTCAGCGTAGAAGTGACTAGGAATAGTCTAACAAGCTTCAGTAAGATAATAGGATATAAGGAGTAAGAAGCCGCCGAGTAAACTACTGAAATCTATCGAGACCGATCGAAGCCGACGAAGCCGACGATGTCGGGTACGGCGGGTCGGGTGTCGGGTGACGAGTAACGTAGAGATAAAGGCGGTAGAACGACGGGGAGGGCGTTGAGGAATCCGACGAGCGATGTGTGCGATGGAATTTACTGAGAGACTTAATTCTCAGAGAGAGGAAATGGGGGAACTGGTTTCTTATTTTGAGATGGCGCTTGGGCACCGTTTTTATACTACAAATTTGTGTACCTAGATTCGGACGAGAGTCCTCGGCCGATGAGAGGAGACAAAGGAGAATAAAAATGGGGAAGTAGGAAGAGCGTTGCGAGGCGACGATGACAGGGAAAATGGGTGGAAGATATGAAAAACCGTAAAAGATGCAATATACTTTACTATATCCCCATAAGGGAGACGCTAGGCGTGAATAAGGCAAGTCCGATGTCGGGATCCCAGTCCGATGAGATCTATCTTCGATATTTGAAGTTCCGTGAGTTTAGGAGATAGACCGTCCAGGTACGTGAGCGGCCGTGCTAGTCGGTATGCATCGGGTTGCGTCGGGTTGCGTCGGGTTCGAACGTAGATTGCTAGAGACGTCGGGTTCGAGCGGATTCGCTAGATATCGATGTTACGGCCTCAGAGGGTCGAGGACCCTCTACATCTCCTTGGGTCTTCTAATAGAGACCATCCGTGGTCGAGAATATGGGGTCTCCGAATGCGGGTCGCGAATGTGGCCAATCACGTGAGCGGCCAAACAACGGCAAAGTAAAAAGAAAAATTTTCTCGTTGTTGATCCGACCTTTCCTCTACACCATCACACGTTCACAATGTCCCAAGTCTACGACAACTTCCTCGCTTTCGTCGAAAGCATCGAACCCGATGTCCGGGCGGACTACGAAGAGGCCGTCAACGCGGTCACCGTGTTTCATAGCGACGACCTCGTAACGATGGTGGACGGCAACGAGGGGATGGCCCAACAATGGTTAAGCGGCCGCAAGAAGGCGCTGGTGAGTTTCCTTATTGACTACGCGTGTCCTAAGATAGCTCATGCCGTCCCGCCAGCGTGCTTACAATGGAATCGTCGCGGAACTCCGAGCTGGTGGTACGAGGCCAGTAACGCCACCATTATGGGCCGACCGCCAATCGTACGCCAACGATGTCGAAGAGTGGCTGAAAGAAGCGGCGGACCGGGAGAGGCAGGAACAGGAAGAAGCCAGACGGCGGGCGGATGAAGAAGCGGCTACGCGGGAAGAGGAGGCCAGACGGATGGCAGAGGCAAGTGCACGAGCGGAGGCGGAGAAAAGGCGAAAGGCGGCAGAGGAAAGGCGAGAGCGGCTTAGAATAGAACAACACGAGCAGCACTGGAATCAAGAAGCGGACCGGGTTGAAAGGGATGGAGCCGCGTATCGGCGGCGGCTCAGCGAAGAACGGCGAGCTGAAGCAAACGCGGGTGAACCAAGGACTGAGTCGATTCCGGAAGGGGAAGCCGCAGTTGAGCCAGAGGAAGGCCCCGTCGACCCGGCACCAGAGACACCGGCCGATGTAGACGACGTAGATACGCCGGGCGTAGAGACCGGAGACTTGGCTGGTACGACGGTGAGTTCTTGTGTCGGTTCATATGTTCTTTAGTTACTGATCCTGGTAACAGTTCACCGGGCCGTTTCCCCTACAACCCTGCACCAACTGCGTCAAGGCGCAAGAGGCGTGTCGAGGCGTCACGGGCTACGTGTGCGAACGATGCCGGAGGCTGAAGAAGAGATGTACTAACGCTACACACCGGACGGGCGGGGGTCGGCGCAAGGTGGATACCGGAAAGGGCAAAGAGGTCGCGGCCGGTACGAGGAAGCCGTTGTCGTTCACGACAAAGCCCATCCGCAGTAGGCCTGCCCGGGCCTCAACGAGCAAACCGCGGGTCGAGGAGGTGGAGTCGGTTGAGGACGATGACGAAGACGAGGAGGAGTCGGAGGAAGAGCGGCCGACGAAAAGGCTTAGGACGGCCTCGACAGCGAACCCGTTCGTTTTGACGATGGAGAATTACGAGCAAGTGTCGGCGCGGCTAGCGGTCCTTACGGAGGAGCTGGGAGCCCTGGGCACCAACGTCAACCGTCACCTCGTCCACTTCGGTCAAGAGTTCCAGCGGCTTCGCGTCGATCTCGAACGGTCGACCTCAAGGTTGGCGATGTTGAAGCGGGATTACGAGACCGGCCGCCTGTAAAATATATATATAAAAATAACGAGCCCGTTGTATAAAAAAAATATATCGTGTATATAAAAGACGTGTCAGCTTGTTCACCCAGCTAAGGAAAGCCGATCGGCTCCCGAAGACATAGGACTATTCGCATCATTCGTCATATCGTTGAAAAACTAAGGGGAACTAAATAAAATGGGGGTATAACGTGGACAGAATATAAATGAAATGCTTAATCGTCGTCGGGTGAGGAGTCTATGGAGGGCGGGTACGTCGGATCATCAAGATCGTTTGAATCGGTATCGTCGGCATCGGGGTATTGTAAGAAGTCGTCCAACGGTATCGATATTTTTGAGCGGGCGTGGTAGGGTACGACTCGGAAAGCGGCAAATCGAGATTTAGAAACCGCACCGTCGAGTTCGGCGAGTATGTAGGATCCGCCTTCTGTTTTCCTGACGACAACCATGGGTCCAAAGTACCGCGGTTTTGCTTTACGATCGAGAGACATTTCGATACGTGAATTTCGGACGAGAACGAGGTTACCGGGTTCGAAGTCGTAAACTTTGATCGTGTTGGCGTATTTCTGCTCAAATTGCCGAGCGGACGCGAGCCGAGATTTGGTAAGTTTTTCTTTGACCCGATCGAGGTCGGCTTCTCGTTTACGAAGTTGTCGGGCGCGGATGACTATGAGGTCGGTCGTAGACATCGTATCTTGCGTCGGAACCATGTACGTAGCTTCGGCAAAATCGAATGGAAACAGCGGTTCTACTCCGTGTGCGATGTAGTAGGACGAGTATCCGAGGCTTTTGTGTGTCGTGACCCGTTCGGCCCAAAATACGGAGTGGGTTACGGTGTGCCATTTCTTTTCATCTCCGTCACAACTTTTCATAATGGCCTCCCGGACATCTAGGTGGCGACGCTCAACGGGTCCGTTCGCTTGTGAGTTATAGGGCAAAATGCGGATGTGGCGGATACCGTAGCGGGAGGCGAGATAGTCGAGCGCTTCTACGAACGGCTTGCCGTTGTCGGTGACGATTTCTTCGAGAGCGCCCCAACGGCATAAGATGTCTTCGAACAAAAACGTGCCGATGGTGGAGCCGGTCTCGCGGCGTAACATGCGGAACTCAGGGTAAGCGGACAGGGAGCAACGGGCTTGGACGATGTATCGATAGCCGCCGGATCGTGGCATAAACATTGTGTCGACATACGCTTTACGAAATAGTGAGGCCGGTGTAGCGACGGTGGGCGGAATGTGATGATAACGCATTTGCCGTACTTGGCACTGATGGCAAGACTGGACGTACCACTTAACGTCGTGGTCGAGGTGCGGCCACCAGAAACGATCGAGTAGCCGAGCGCGGACGGAGAATATACCTTTGTGGCCGAGAGAGTCGTGAGCGTCTTTGAGTAACTGAAGCCGGCGGTCGGGCGGTATGACAAGTTTGTGTTTTCCGTGACGGTCTTTGCGCCAAAGCTTGTTATCGGTGACGAAGAATTCAAGGGCGTATCGTAGGAACAGACGGTATTCTTCGTCCGAGAAGTTCGCGGGTCGGGTTAGATCTCGTAACCAAGTCTCGACGAGGGCAAGACGAACGTCGGCCGCGCGGGCTTTATCGGATCGCGGTATGTCAGAAACGGCTTCCTGATTTGTGTAGACGAGGACGGCCGGTAATTCTTGGAGTCGGTCGGCTGTGGCACGGCAGCGGCCGCATACGGCAATCGGCTTAGACGGTATGGGGACGGGTCGGTAGTTGACGACTTCCATAAAGAAACCGTAGGAGTGGTCGAGCCAATCGTCGGAATCGTTGATCTCCTCGGGGTCTTCTGCAGCGCGGGGACGTCGGGAGAGTCCGTCGGGTGCACCGTGTGCGGAAGCGGGTACGTGAACGAGTCTAAAGTCAAATAAGAGCACGCCGGCTATCCATCGGTTGATCGTAGCATTGGGCTGAATGTCGGGGTTGTTGAGCATCCCTTTTATGTACTTCGCGTCGACTTCGACAGTGAGGTTGCGGACGCCAATGATGAAGATTCGGTAGGCGCGGAGGGCCCTGAAGAGGCCGTAGAGTTCGAGCTTGGACTGGGAGTATCGGGCTTCGCGTTCGTTCCACGATATTGAACCAAAGCGATTCGGATAGCGCTTTCCGTCGGCGCGGATTTGCATAAGAACGAAGCCGACTCCAAGAACGGATGAATCGACGGCGAGAATCACTTCCCATTCACGCGTGTAGTCGATAGCGCGCAGCGCTGGCGACGTAATGACGGCGTTTTTGAGGTAGTCGACGGCGGTCTCTTCTTCTTCACCAAATTCGAAGGGTATACCTTTGCGGGTAAGACGGATGAGGGGTCGGGAGTGGAGCGAGAAGTCCTTGATAAAAATACGCAAGACGCCGCAGATGCCGAGAAAGGCGCGAACTTCGGTGAGGTTGGTCGGCAGTGGCCAATCGCGAATCTTCTGTACTTTGGAGTCATCGGCTACTCTTCCTTCGTATGTGCATCGGTGGCCAACAACGATGACTGAGGGTCGACACAACTCGAGTTTTTTGCCGTTGAAGGTACCGCCGACATAGCGGAAACGCTGGATGACGCGGTTGACACCTTGGAAGTGTTCCCAAATGAAACGTCGGATTGCCGGGTTCTCGGGTATAGTCTCGTAGGTACCGTCGGGTTGCTCGTAGCGGGTTGGAGGCCCTTTAACGGGAATATCGTCCATATACGGAACGGCAAGATGAGGGATTTCGTCACGGAGGATGTACGTAGAGTCACCGTGTAGGATCTGCGGGGAATTTGTGTATCCCATAGCAATCCGCGTGAGTCGAAGCGTTCCGAGTGGAGACTGAAAGGTCATATAGTCCCGAGACGAGGGGTGGACGAGGCGTTGGTCGAAAGAGACGAAGAGGTCGAAGGAAGCGTAGCAAGAGTGGCCGCCAAAGGCCTCGGCCAAGTGCTCGGTCATGGGCGGTACGGCGGGATCGCGGATAGTGACGGCGTTAAGCGGCTGTAGATTGTGGACGATCCGAAGAGACTTCCCGTCCTTTTTCAAAACGCAAAACCAGCGGGAGCGATATGATGAATTCGAGGGTTCATAGGTACCGGCGTTAATTTTGTCTTTGATGATGCCGATGACTTCGTTAAGGATGCCGGGTGGGATTGGGATATTGCGATGGACCCACGGGTCGTGCGGTACGGTGGGAATGTGGATCGGCGGGAAGTAGTCCGTATTGAACTGGCCCTTCTCGGATTCGTTCCAGGCGAAGGCGGCTTCTTGCGTTTTGATGATATGGTGGCCGAGTTTTTCTTCCTCAGGCCAAAGGAATCCATCCGAGTTCATCGGCATCGCGTCGTGTCGTTCCTGGGTATAGCGGGTGCCGGGTGTAAAGTCGGGCGGGTGAGTCGGGAGCGTGGGTAAATCGGCTAGCGGGTCGCCGGTGATCTCGCGTATGATGCGGTATTCGTCGGGGAGAGTGGTAGAAATTGGGCGGATACGATCGGCTACCTTCTTATACTTTTTCTTGGTAACGACTCCTTTTAGGTCCCTGGTAGGGGGGGTGGTATACGAGATATAAGTAGCGTGTTCAGTAGAGGCCTTGTTACAAATATTCGAAGAAGAAATATGTGATGCAGGAGCGGAGACGGAACAAGACGAAGGAAGGGTATCGGTAGTACGTAGCTGATTTTGTACATCGGTCAACAATGAAATGTACTGGGCGGCAGTCTGAGGCTGAGACGAAGAGAAATCTAAATCGATAGAAAAACATAAGTCCTCTTCTAGGGGAAACGGCAAAAGGGAAGCATAGTTCGTGGTATAGGTGTGGTCGCTTTCGAGTGGCGGCTTCTCATCTCCCGGTGCGTCCTTTCCGAGAGGTATCTCCGGGTCCTCGACTTCTAAAAATCCGGCTTTCCGGTGTCGGACCGCTCTCGTCGGTTCTTTTGGTTGTGCTCGATGGTGGGCAAGGTGACGACGGCGCCGGTGTTTGGGTCCGTGATCGTGACTTGTTGTTCTCCGTTTTTATAATCCTTCGTAAGGGCTTCGGAAAGCGTGAAGAACGGGCGGCCGATGAGGATCTCGTAGGGGGCGTCGTCGACGACTTGGACTTGGAGGAAAAGATCGACGTCGCCAAAAGTGAATTTTAGGTTGGCGATCCGGCCGAGGGTGTCGTTGTCGCTTTTATTTGCCGACTGCATCCGCATCTTCATATTTTGGAGGCCGTAACCGAGTTTCTCCCAAATATCGCGCCGCATGCCGATGATCATGGAACCGTTGTCGAGGACGCACTCGAATACGAATTTGCCGTTGATGAGCGGGTAGACCGCACGGAGAGGGACTGAGTCGCGGCCGACGACGAGCGGGACGTTTTCCTGACAGTGTTGACAGGCGCGAGTGGGGATTTCGGGTGCGTGAAAGTGGAAGACCTCGACGTTGTTACTCTCGGCGGTGACCTTTTTCGACGTAGTGAGGTCCTTCATGTGACGGCGGGCGTCGGACGACATGGCTAAAAGCTCTCGCTGCGAAATGCAGACTTGAGAATCGAGCGCGCGGTCGATGACGGATTTGGCGATACCGGGATCTTCGATGGGGGCTTGGTAGCGGTATTGGGGGTGCGATGTGGGAAGGTTCTGGGGAGTGCGCGGTACAAGGGCGGTCGGCTCGGTCGGCCGCGTGTTCGAAGGGGGGACTATGGTGATCGGCTGCTCGTTGATAGGTCTGGCCGTTTTCTCGGCGGGTTTCGCGGCGGGGACAGACGTGGAAGTGGTGGGCAAATTGGGAAACGTTTCTCTAGATTTGCCTTTCGCCTTTGATGGGATCTCTACACCGTCGAATCTAACCCGTTTACGAAGCCGCTGCACTTCGGCTTCCAGAACCTTAATTTGTTCGTTGTCGTCGTCGATGTCGGACGTCGTGGACTGAAAGATGTCGGCGTACTCGGTGGTGACCTCTGGTTCGTAGGTGGGTACTTCGACGGCAGAGACGAAGTTAGTTTTGACATGAGGCGGCGGGTCGCGTTGGAACGGTTCTGTGGGGTTGCGGGCAGGGGGAGCGCGGTTGCCGGGGTTCTGTGCGTGCCACGCGTCGAAGCGTTCCCTCATATTTTTGCCGACGATAGCCTTTGGAAGATACATTCCGTTAGGCAACACGATGCGGCCGTGCTCGTTCTTGCGGCATATTCCGTCTCGAGTGTACTGCTCGCAGATGGGACAATCGCGTATACGATGGAACGGATCATCGCAAAAGAGGCAGTTGAAGTTGGTGAAACCCTGTCCCACGGTGGTCGGCTCAGCCCTATTTGCACACGGCTTTGGGGGGTTGTTGCGTTCGGTGAGGGCTTGCGTGAGGACGGCGAGTTGTTGCGAAACGAGACGAAATAGGTCGGATACGTTAGGTTCGACCGGTTCCGCTTTAGGAATGACCGGGTCATAGCGAGCGGGAGGCGGGTAGCGGGTGGCGGGTTCCATTGGAGTTGAGTACCGGATGGTGGCAGGCGATGTTGACGAAAGACGAGAGACGGTGGACGGTTCGGCCACGGTTCCGGCCAGCAGGAAGTGGGCGCAATTGTGGAAGTCCTGGAAGTCGTAAGGGTCGCTATGGAAATGGTTCGGCTTTTGGTACTGCAGACGGGTTTTGATGTCCTTTTTAAGCTCGACATGGAAGCCATTCTCGTACGCGATGTTGCGTTCTCGGGGAGAGATTCGACCCTTGTCTAAGAGGAATCCCGAGATCCGGATGAACTCGCGGTAATATTCGCCAAGTTCGGCGCGGGTACGGATACCGTAAGCGGTTTGGGTGTGCGTAAGACGGTCGAGATCCGCCATAGTGTACCGGTGATCGTCTTCCGTGCCCGGGTATAGCACGAGTACGCTCTTCTTGAATGCGGCATAATCGACGCCGGTCGCGCTAGGTAAACTTGCCCAAAGCTCGTAGTCGCTAAGCGACGCGTAGCGCAGACTATGCTTAATGCGTCCTGCGTCGTCGAGAGCGGCATCGGCAGCAAGTATCTCGACTTCTTCGAAGAAACGGTTTAAATTGAGCGGGTTCCCGTCGAAGGTCGGGGCCGTGGAGTGACCGCGAGCGGGCATTTGTCGTGGAGTAACATGGGGAGCGGTAACGTGGGGAGCGGTCGAGGATCCAGAGGTCGAAGTCATTGTGGGTGGAAGGAGCTGAGATGTCGATGAAGCGGTTGTCGGGTGTGCGATGAGCGGGTCGGGTAACGTGGACGATGACGGCGTAGGCGATGACGATGACGGGGACGATGACGATGACGGATTATTCGATGTCGAGAGCGAAGACGGAGACGATGACAATGACGGAGTTTTCGATATCGAGAGCGAAGACGTGGACGGGGGTTCTAACGAGGTCGAAGTCGGGGACGTAGGCGATGCGGGTGTCGAACTGAGATCGGATGAGTCGGGTGTGATGGTAATTATCGGTATATCGACCGATTCGAGACTGTTGGATGAAAGATATAGGGGGGTGTTTGACCCTGAGACGAGCGGGAGGTTGTTATGTCGAGCGAGGTGGTCGGGTACTAGCTGGAAGAAGTCGTCGTCGATTGTCGGGTCGAAGGCGGCTAAAGAGAGTTCTTGTTGAAGAGTTCTTCGAGGAAGATCTCGAAGACGACGGTCAGAGGGAGGGATACGGGAAGAGGAAGCTATGGTGGTGCTAGACTATCCCTCGCGGTGGGCTCCAGATGTAAAGGCGAGGTCGGGGTGGCTGCGGAATAATAATCCTAAGCCTGTGGGGTCAGCGTAGAAGTGACTAGGAATAGTCTAACAAGCTTCAGTAAGATAATAGGATATAAGGAGTAAGAAGCCGCCGAGTAAACTACTGAAATCTATCGAGACCGATCGAAGCCGACGAAGCTGACGATGTCGGGTACGGCGGGTCGGGTGTCGGGTGACGAGTAACGTAGAGATAAAGGCGGTAGAACGACGGGGAGGGCGTTGAGGAATCCGACGAGCGATGTGTGCGATGGAATTTACTGAGAGACTTAATTCTCAGAGAGAGGAAATGGGGGAACTGGTTTCTTATTTTGAGACGGCGCTTGGGCACCGTTTTTATACTACAAATTTGTGTACCTAGATTCGGACGAGAGTCCTCGGCCGATGAGAGGAGACAAAGGAGAATAAAAATGGGGAAGTAGGAAGAGCGTTGCGAGGCGACGATGACAGGGAAAATGGGTGGAAGATATGAAAAACCGTAAAAGATGCAATATACTTTACTATATCCCCATAAGGGAGACGCTAGGCGTGAATAAGGCAAGTCCGATGTCGGGATCCCAGTCCGATGAGATCTATCTTCGATATTTGAAGTTCCGTGAGTTTAGGAGATAGACCGTCCAGGTACGTGAGCGGCCGTGCTAGTCGGTATGCATCGGGTTGCGTCGGGTTGCGTCGGGTTCGAACGTAGATTGCTAGAGACGTCGGGTTCGAGCGGATTCGCTAGATATCGATGTTACGGCCTCAGAGGGTCGAGGACCCTCTACAGCGGCAGCAGGCACCCATTTCGGGGGACTGGCCACCACTGGTTGGGCACGAACTGATGCCACAACTGGCGCCTATGGAGAAGTTGTCTGAAACAAGTAAAATTGTCAGCAGGGCTGTACCCCAACATAAAGCAGCTACAATGAAAGTGAATCACTACTACAAGACCACACATACTGCCTGTGAGTCAACATGTCAATGCAGGCAATATTAAAATGCAAAGACACACACCGTGGTTGTAACTGGGTACACCGCCAGGCCTGCTGCAAGGAGGTTGCCTGGCAAGGAAATCAGGGGGATTCACCTGCCCTTTCATTCCAGGTTGACCAGCAGCAGCAAGCACCCATTTCTGAGGACCAGCCACCACCGGTTGGGCACACACTGATGGCACAATTAGGCAACTGCACGGGTCATCCGCGGGTGCCGAATTTGGTATCCGTATCCGTATCCGTCAATATCCGTACCCAAGCCACAGATACGGATATGATACAGCATTTACCTCGCGTTCGCCGCGCCAACATCAATTGACGTTGCGGCGTGCTCACGCGAGGTAACTGAGGCTGAGGACAGGTCTGCACTGTGCCCCGAGCACAGTGCAGATGTGTCGTGGTAGGTCGGCCGCATGGTGGCCGAGGCAGCGGTGATGGCCGGTCATCGTGGTGGTGTGCAAGTGAGTTGGGGGTGCTCAAAAATGGACAGGAAACGGGTGCTGTGGGTGTTGACCAAGTGGGGGTGGGGTTTGGGGCAAAAGGCGGCGAGGTGACGTATTTGGGCTCCCTGTTGTCCCAGTCTCAACACGCACGCAATGCGGGGGGTGGGTTGGCCGCGACCAGGTGGTGGGCGCACCACCATCCTCCCGGTTACCTCGCAGTTGCAGCGCCAACGTCGATTGACGTGACATTGTGCATCCGCGAGGTATGTTGGTGGTTGGATGGCCATGGCCTTCGTCGCGGTCATGGTGGTGGAGGTGGTGGCCACCGTTGTCATCCTCGTCCTCGCCACCTGTCATCCTCATCGGGTGTGTGGTGTTTGCATTGTTGGTACTGCTGTCGTTGTCGTTTGTGTAATTAGTAGCTAAGAAAAAAGACAAAAAAAACACTTACCTACTGCAATGGGGGGTGGGTGCACCGCCCTCCCGCTGCCCTTCTCCCCATGTCCCATCGTTGTCCATCGTTGTTGTTGCCGTTCTCATTGTTGTTGTCGCCGTAGCTGTGGGTTGGTGATGTTGATGTGTGACGTGGGTACCGTGACACTACCCAAATAGGGACCGGTTACGGATACATGGGTGCACAGATCAGGAAATCTTGATCCGTACCTGTATCCGAGGTGATCCGTATCTGTGATCCGTGCTGATCTGCCCAATCTGTGCATTTGCCTAGCCACAATTAATCCAGGTGGACAAAATGTCAGAAAGCTGTAGAAAATCAATCACAGTGACAAACAATCAGTTACTTACCAATATTCTAAATCAATGGCAGTCAGAGGAGACATAACAAACCACTCACCATTCAGGTAGGAGAATGATATATAATGACAAATGCATAGCATCCCAGAATGCGAGATTGTTGCCTGGTACAACAATCTCGAAGTGTTGGATGAACAATGATGAGGCAGAAAACAACAAATGAGGGAAAAAATAATTCAATGAGCGCTTGTGATTGGTTGTATTTGTTCATGTGACAAACGCAGTTGTGGTTCATCATGTGAAGTGAATTCCCTCACATGATGTGGCCAAGTTTGGACGGTGACGAGTCACACCTGTGATGTCACGTTTGGATGTCCAAATGTGACATCACACACATTACATCATGTCTGGATGTCCAAACGTGACATAACAGGTGTGACTCATCACCGTCCAAACTTATATACAGGCTGGGAACGTTGTAAATTGCACTGTTGTAGAGAAATGTAATTAGAACAATGTGAAAATGGTGAATAAAATTTATAATCTGGCTAGGAAGGTTGTGAATGGCACTTTGTTACCAAGACATTTAATTACAGTGTCGCTTCCGAATAATGTACACCAGTGCCTTGAATTCAACTGCATTTGTACACGGTGTGCTGAACAAGAACATTCACAAATTGGACTGAAGATCAAAGGATGTAGCAGACCTGTAGCAAAACTAGTGGCTAGGTGAACAAAATATCCCATACACATATGAACATCTTCGTCTACACCAAACATGGGTGGCCAACCTTCTTTCAGGAATGGTGTTTGTGCATGGCCTGTGTCTTCCAATTGCATCATGCCTGGCCATTGGACAGAATAATGTTCATGTTCGGTGGCGGCCACATGAAAATATGCAAATAGATTTCAGGCACATCCTACACAATCAAAAGTGGGTTCAGTATAACGTTGTACACAGATGGTGGGTAGCATTCAATGTTGTGAACATCAGCAGTTTCACAAGGCAGCATATCAACAAGAACTGTCATAAATGCAGCTTTGGAAATTTGCCTGGTACAGCGCCCTACCAAGGATACAAGGGAGCTGTCATTTGCTGCAGTACAAGTGAACATCGAAATGCAGAAATATCATAGTGTATTAGCATCAAGAGAAATTACCTTCCAGAACATTGATGTTGCGACTCAGGATGTGACGAAATAAGGTGAATTCTGACCAAATAAAAACAAATGCTCAGGGTGGCATTTGATTTTTAATCGCAAAGATAGAACAATGTCTACCAAGGAAATAAGTAATCTCAGAGACAATGTGCAATGTGCAACGCTGCTATTGTATCTTCTATGTCAGTCATTTTCCCCATGTCATTGAGCGTGTACAACGGTCATAGAAACGCCATGACATCACGTGACATCATGCATGTGACGTCCACATGTGGACCGGACTCTGCATCACATGATGGAAAAGCATCTCTTTTTTCAACCATCACCTGCATCTCTGAATATCAATCCAATATGCCATCTCTTCAGCTCCCTGTCCTTTTCACAGTCTCTGGTGGACACACCTACCACAAATCACTGGAAGGCGCCACATCCATTGAATTTAAATGCAAAGGTTCATGGTAAATCATCGTGTTCAGCATCCTAATCATCACTTACTGTGGTATACCAGTGTTTGTTGCATTCTGACAGATGACAGCTCTGCAACCATGCAACTTTTGGTCGAGCATGATGTTGTCAGTTGCCAGGGGATTGTTAGTCATCAAGAGCCCACCCTTGATATTCATGTAATTTTGTAGGCCACAAAACTGAATGAAGAGCAGATATGCAGCTTGATATTGCATGTGCTCATGTCTCAACATATGGACAATTCCACATGCATGTTTTTAGGCCGACAGAACAATGGTACTCCACCATTTCCATGAGGTTAGATGTGACTCCAATTGATACTCAGAAATTGTGTCAAAACACCAAATTGGCATTTATTTTGACAACGAGCATGCATCCTGGACAACAGATATGTATGCGGATTTGCTCAGTTTGCTCACCAGCACACTGGGCAAAAGTAGCATCGAGTATTTACAGTCAGTATAACAAATTCATAATACCACAACTAATCTCTACTTCAACAGAAACGATGTCGACACCAACGGCTGATTTTTGCATTTAAATAAGAGGCCAGATGTGGCCATGTACATATAACATTGCCATTGCCAAGCCCATCGCTCACCTCAGGTGTTCTAGGGTTGAAAACATGTGTACCATTGCAAAATACTCAGAGCGGGGTGCGGTTCCATGGATTTCATATCAACATTTGGAAAAGGATTGGCTAGATGATGAACTCATTAATTTCGGTACCCAGTAAGTATATTTCAACCATCCAGTGCAGTAGCTTATTCCCTGTTTCAGCTACGCGCTGCAGAAAGCAGCAATCCATCAGCTGGATTTGCCAGAAAACATACACATATTCATTACTTTTTTCATGGAGAAATTGAGGTACACGTTGCTTGGTGGTTCATATAACTTCATTTCTGCTGAATCTGGACACAGGAAGAACGGTGTGAAGAGATTGAAGAGGTGGACGAAGGCAATCAACATATTTTCACTCCGATACTTGGTCTTTCCTGTTCCCACTGGGTGAGTGTAGTCAGCTTTGGTGAAGGCAACATCTCCTCACCATCAGTGACCACTGGTATTTGATTATCGTGACAAATCCTGGTGCATGTTTGTTAGAAAATCCTCCTGATGGACTGCACACATAATTATCCATTTTAGCTTTGCCTTGAACTTACTTATCTTCAATTAGCATAACATTTGTTCTCGATTCACTGCCTCCAGTGAACCATCATAAAGATATATCCCTGGTGCATGCGTGGCTGGCTGGCATTGCGATGAACACCAGACAGGTGAAAAAGCTGGCACATATCAAGAGAGTCACCCCCACGGTGAACAATGTCTAATGTCAGTGTTGTGACTGAATTGAAGCTTTCTTTTCAGGTACCTGGACAGCTGAATTTTGACGATTGTGGCATCTACATGCTGCATTTCCTTCGAATCTTAGAAAACCCAATGGAAATGATGGACATCATGCTGGGTGACAAGGTCACATGCAAGCAAACAAGATCACATGCTGTGGTTGATTGCCATAAAAGGTACGCATGTCATCTTTCGCGACTTGATGCTTATCAGCCATCATCAACCATCATCACTGGGATGTTTTGACATGAATCGCGACATGCCAAAAGACCTCAGTGAATGGTTGAACTTGGTTACAATTTCATAAGCCGATAAGTCTTCCATTCTGCATATATCTTTTGCATTACTTACTTCCGCAATTTCTAGCTGCTCGCCAACAAGCCCGCTTTTACAGCACCATCATTGGGTACTGGGGGCTTCATTGGTGTTTGCCGTCATCCTGCACAGCAACATTGGGTACTGGGGGCTTTATTGGTGTCTGCCAGCATCCTGCGGGGCATCATTGGGTACTGGGGACTTTATTGGTGTCTGCCAGCATCCTGCGTGGCACCATTGGGTACTGGGGGCTTTATTGGTGTCTGCCAGCATCCTGTGCAGCACCATTGGGTACTGGGGGCTTCATCGGTGTCTGCCAGCATCCTGCGCGGCACCATTGGGTACTGGGGGCTTCATCGGTGTCTGCCGTCATCCTGCGCGGCATCATTGGGTACTGGGGGCTTTATCGGTGTCTGCCAGCATCCTGCGTGGCATCATTGGGTACTGGGGGCTTCATCTGCATTTGCCAGCATCCTGCGCGGCAACATAGTTTGGCAGAGGTCGCAAAATTGTAAGTTATGCTTAAAACTCCTATTCACCCTAAAGATTTAGCTTCAGATTGACTTCGATTGGCTCTTGCAGTCCCTTTCCTAGCCATTTCCCTCAAATTCAATGCCCAGCTGGCTGTGCTCATAAGCGGCTCGAATTAGGGCGTGGATTTTCAACTTATCAGTTGCTTTGATCTTGTAGAGCCCCATTGTTTCAATTTCGGCTTTTGGTTTATCTGCTAAGCAAATTTCTTCTCTTTGCCAGTTAAGTGGATGCTTATCATCGCATCTTTGTTTTTTCCAGAGAGCTTGAATTTGCTGTGAAGTAGGGGCCCCTACAACGCAGCAACATTCAGACTCTCTTCCAGGTCATTCAAATTAACGACGCCGAATCAAGATTGACGACAAACAGCTATTGGTTGGTTGGGGCGGGCCCGCGGTTGAGGACTTCTTTAATTTACTTTATCTTGGAAATAATAAATGAAATAATTTTAATTTGGTATGATTACATAATTGGATAAGTCAACCTTTAGAACAATCGCTGGATGAGGGGATTCCCGGCTCCCCTATGCTTACATAGGCGATCGATCGATCTTTATATTAGTTCTAATGATTAGCATGTCCATTACACCGCGAAAAAAACTATCAATATGAACATGCCGATAAATATTTGGAGGAAAAGCAGATGAATGAGGCATTTAAATGTTATATAAAGGTCCTAATTTGTTATATCTAAGTAGTTCTTAGCCTCTGGAAGAGAGACTATGGAAATATTGAGACTTACCTCAAGTATTCAAAACGCCCCTCCTTGCATGGTAAACATGCAAAGTGGTGACAAGATATCCTTCTCTTGTGTAGAGCCGGACTGTCGTATGTAGCGGTTCGGTCTGGCGCGTCCCGCCGTAATGCGCTGGACCACTATGAGCAAGTTAACAAGCACGAAAAAACAGTCATCAAGTCATGGTGCATTACCGGATTTCCGCCCATTCAACCCCAGACGCGCCCCATCTCTGGTGGACCGCGGCAGCCTGCACATCGCGGATGACCCTCCGTTTAACGTGGGGTTTGTTGGCGTAAACTCTGATGTCGCGGAAATATACATGGGGATGTCTGGCCATAACTATTGTTTGGGTTGGGGTTAAAATGTCACGGCCGACTAATCAGCCGTGACATGGTCACATAGCTGCTTGCCCGAGCGTGAAGTCCGTGAAGACATAAATACAACAGAGAAAGTAGATAATCTGACTAGACAAAATTGTTAGAAAAGATTCCTACCACCAAAAAGGAGTGGTGTATGGGAAATAAATTCAGTTGCAGGTGAGATTTAGCCAATGAAGAATGACAATTGAAGTCCATGCCATTGGAGACCGGAGAGGGTTTAAAATGTTGCCTAAAGATGAGAGGGTAGGAGGAGACAACAAGATTGGAGGGTTAGCTGAGACAAAATGCAGGGAGGATTGGGCATGGCACCACAGGATGGAAGAGGTTCCAAATTAAATAGCAAGGCTTTAGATTGGAGAACAAGATGTGTTTCTGGACAACAAGTGGAAAATTGGATGATCGAATTGCCTAATTTGGTTACAGTTGCCAAATATGGAAACAGCTTCCAAAATGTTCTTGCTGTTCTAGAGAGCCACAGAATGGCTATTGGACCATTGCAACAGTCCCAGAACTGAATGTCAACTGGTAGTAGGATGTGAGCAACTTGGGGTATTTTTGGTGCAAATATATGGAGCAATATTCATGTTTTGTTGACACCCCTCCGCCAAAATAGGACCCTGAAACTTCTTTATCTCTCTTACTCCGAAAATAAAATGGCAAAAAAATCCGAGGTAGCAGCTTTGGAAAGGTGTGATGCATTGGAATGCCCTGTTCATGTGTGCCTGGAGGTTTATGACATATGAAGTTATATACATCGAATGATGAATTGGCAGGTAACATGACCTGGAATTTGCATGATCATCACATTTGTTGGACTTTTGATACTTTGGCATCCATGGCCAAACTGTAACCAGGTCAGCTTGCAAACTCAAGGCACACATGAAGAATGCATTGCAATGCATCATAACTGTCCAAAGCTGCCAGCGTGGATTTTTTTGCCATTTTATTGCTGGAGTAAGAGAGATAAAGAAGTTTCAGGGTCCTATTTTGGCGGAGGGGTGTCAACAAAACATGAATATCGCTCCATATGTTTGCACCAAAAATACCCCAAGTTGTTCACATCCTACTACCAGTTGACATTCAGTTCTGGGACTGTTGCAATGGTCCGATAGCCATTCTGTGGCTCTCTAGAACAGCAAGAATGTTTTGGAAGCTGTTTCCATATTTGGCAACTGTAACCGAATAGGGTAATGGTCAATAACCTCGTCACGGCCGATTCGTCGGGCGTGACAACTCACAAAGCATGTGACCTTGTCCTCAGGTTCGTCACAGGTTTCTCATCAACCAAACATCGTTCTTTCACATGTCTCCCCTCCCTGTCAAGCATTACCATTTGGGCGTAGGAACACCGATTTTAGTCAAGGAGGGGGTTTTGACCTATGAATGGCTGTCGTCCAGGTAAATTGTAAATTATTCATTACATGGTCCCTGGCTGACCATAATAGATGTCTCCTAAACTTTGAGACTGACAAGTTGTCTCTGGAACTGAGAATTGAATGTGAGGTTTTGTCATGGAGGGTAAGTCCTGCTGCTATATAACAGGATATCATGCAGTATACTGATCCTGCGCTGGATAGCCCAAGATGAGTCATCATTCAATTAGATGTAGACATTGCGAAACCTTGTGAATGGCAACTTGAGTATGCAAGGCTGAAGGGAGGCAAATCGAGTTAGTGCAGGTGAACTTATCCTATGCAGGAAACTGAGAGAACTTCTAGCAGAGATTTTGAACACCACAGTGTCATTTTCATTTGACTTTGAACACCGAGAGTGGTCTCATGATGAATATGCTGCATTGTTGGAATCATTGTCTGATGCATTTGCTCCTAGCCAGTCTAAAAGGCTAAAGTAAGTTGTCAAATTTTCTTCCCTCCGTTTCATCTGTCAATCTATAATGTATCAACAAATAAATAGTGCACAGGAAACCACTCGGGCATGGAATATCTGCACATTCCAAGCTCTAGTAGACGAATAGTTTATTTAATAGTTTAATAGCGATGCTGCCATTTCCAAATTTGGTTTTCCACGTGACAACATGTGACAACACGTGATGTCACAACGCGTCAATTCAACATTTTAACCACCAATATTTTCTGTTCAAACATGTCAAGCAGTGGCAGCCAAGCAACTGAAGCCTCTTCCTCAGCGTTGGCCATATCTTTTCGACACAATACCGCTCTCCTGCGTGACTTTCCATGGACCAATGGCACTCTCCTCATTCGAGGCGCTATGAAGGATCAGCTTCGCTTGGCTCTATTAGGTTCCAGCTGCCCCATTTCCCAAGGCCAGCTGCTCTTGGTGAGTTTATAATTCTGTTCGATGAGCAATCAACCCAAAGTTGAACATGAACCAGAACATGGCGCAAAGCCTTGACGCTTTTTCACCACATCGAGTGTATGGCGACAGGGTTACAGGATTCTTGAAGGAATTCTTCAATCTGAATGCAGCATGTGGACCTCATGGTGCTCTAGTGACTGTTGGCAATCCCAGAAGATGGTCATCTTCGCCAGCAGTGTACATCAGCGCCGCCGCAGAAATTGTGAACCGATATTCTCTTCTGGACCAGCTTGCGGATGCAATGGGAGTGCCAGCAACAAGAACGACACCGGTCATATTTCGAGGAGCAAAGCCCCATGATTTGCCAACAAAGTTAACACAGGTATGTGCATGAATGTTCGTATTTCAATGAAAGAGATCAGCTCTGAGTTCCTCGTAATAGATCTTGACCAAACTTGATGATTGGACTCAGCCTATCCTGGATTTGAGGACCCGAGAGAGAAACGCCTGGCTTGGTGATGGCTTTGGGGCCAGTTTGGCGAAGGCCAGGTTGTTCGTGAATGCTGAACCTGAGCAGCTCAGTCATCAGCAGTCGCTGCTGAAACAAGGGGTCATGAGTCTTTTGTGGGCTGGGCAACATATTCATGAGGCCAAGTATACCCAATCGCTGGTCAACTTGGAACTCATGTCTTTCGCTCTGTGCTGGTTTGGCTTGGTAAGTTCTTGCCCCTTCTTGGCATCCATGTTGGGCTTATAAATCCAATATAGGGCAAGGATCGGCTTCCAGAGAGCCCACAGACATTTATCTTAACTTTATGAGGGTAAGTATCATTGAGATTGGTAATATGATGTTGACGCTGACTGGAGCCATATTGAAGCCGGGCAACATCCCTGGGAATGCCTTTGGGTTCAGATTTGATTACGCTTTTCGAAAACATGAGTTCTGCAAAGGCCATTCTCTTGAGGATGGTCAATCTGTTCCATCTTGCGGTCTCCATCTCTCCCATCGTTGCTCTCCTTCCCCGACAGTTCAACAACAAGCAAATTCGCAGGGATCATTTGATCACAGTGAGCACCATTTTACGGTTTTCTCAATTGTCTAACCTCATGACATAAGGATGAAACTATTGCTCAGTAATCATAAGCCCTCCTGCCTGATGCAAACGGAACGCTGTCTTTGGCAAATGTTGCTCTGAATGTCGACCGGTTCCAATGCAAAGACAGAACTCCAATTGTTCCTACGAGAATTTAAGCAGCTCTCCCTCCGTTACGAGGATGAGAACATGCACTTGGATTGGTTTTCCAAATGTATGTATTCCATTGTGTTAACCCATTCCTTGACCCAGGATTTAACTCCAATGCAGGGCCCGTTATCTCAGTCCCTAACCATCACCAAGCAAATCAGAACAGAGCATCCACGAGCAGATCTGAGGAACCTGTCATCATCATTGATGACGACAGTGAGTCAGAATTGGACAACGGCACCAGGTGGCGACATGAGAAAAAGCAAGAGCAGCCAGCCGAGCCGGAGCCCAAGGGGAAAGAGAAGGAGCAGGGGAGCAAGGAAGACGCCGACATGGACATGGAGGAACCAATGGCAGTGGATGTAGATGTCGACATGGATATCGACGTGGATATCGACATGGGTGCAGAGCAGCAGCAGGGGGAGAAGAAGCAGAAGCAGCGCCAGGAGGAGGAAGAGGAGGAGGATGACCCCGTCTGGCGGCCAGGGCAGACAAACTGGTCTGACTACAAAGACGAGCCTTGGCAGAGGAACAACTCTGCGGGGCGGCGGCCGTGGTGGATGGAGGAGGAGGAGGTGGAGGACCTTTTGCACCCACCAGGAGAGGAAGAGCAAATGAGCAGTGAGCCGCCACAGCCTCAAGGGGACGACCAGTGGAGGGGGGAACAGCTGCAACACGATGAAGGGGAAGCTCAAGAACAGGACAGGGAGCAGCTGCAACCGGTTGGGGAGGAAGAGCAAATGAACGATGAGCCACTACAGCCTCAAGGGGAGGCCCAGCAGAGTGAGGGGGAGCCACAACCGGTGCAAGGGCAGGATCAGCAGGGGCGGGGGGACGAACCACAGCCAGGGGGGGAGGGCCAACCTGGAGAGTGCGATGAACCCCCGCCGGCTTTGGAGGGTGATGGACCACAACGAGCAGTGGAGGGCGATGGATCACCAGCGGAGGAGGAGGGCGATGGACCACCACCAGTGGTGGAGGGCAATAGACTGCCACCAGCAGTGGAGGGGGGTGGACCACCGCCAGCTGTGGAGGGGGATGGACCACCACTGGAGGTGGAGGGTGATGGACCACTGGTGGTGGAGGGCGATGGACCACCACTGGCGGTGGAGGGCGATGAACCACCGCCACCGGTGGAGGGTGATGGACCACTGCCGGCTTTGGAGGGCAGTGAACCACTGCCGGCTGTGGAGGGCGATGGGCCACCACTGGCAGTGGAGAGCATTGAACAACCGCCAGCTTTGGAGGGCGATGGACCACAAGCAGCGGTACAGAGCGATGGACCACCGCCAGTGGTGGAGAGCAACGGACCACCGCCAGTGGTGGAGGGCGGTGGACCGCTGCCAGTGGCGGAAGGGGGTGGACCAGTGGCGGAGGGGGTTGGACCACCGCCAGCAGTGGAGGGCGAACAGGGTGAAGGTACCAGACCACGACCTGAGGGGGAAGGCGAAGAGGAGGAGGAGGAGGAGGAGGAGGAGGAGGAGGAGGAGGAGGAGGAGGAGGAGGAGGAATCAGAAGAAAGCGAAACTGAGCTAGGAACCCCATTGCGCCCGGTAACGCGCTCGCAAACCAATGCTCTCAAAGGGAAGACGACACAAAAGGGACCTCCTGCTGGGTACCAGACCTACTTCACTGCAAGCAAGAAACGGTGTGCACCAGCTTCGAAATGGAACAGCCGTAAGAAAAGGAAGCTTATGGACAGAAGTCAGTTGATTTCATCAGAACTGCCCGGTGAAGTGAGTATAACTTTGTGACCAATCTTTCAATGCACATGAGTTAATGATGGAAATTAGTCATTCAATGGCAGTCAAAAACCTCGAACTTCCTGAAGTCAGTTCGTCTCTAATGCCCGAGATATCAACTAACCAGAGCAACAGATGTCTGAGGATCATGTGCCTCTCAGGGTTTTTGGAGCCGACCGAAATGCAGAAGCAGCTCATTTCACATTTCAAAGTAATGCGGGCTCGGTTAGTCCTATTTCTAGTTGTTGGTTTGATTTATTTACATGGACAACACAGGATGAATGTGAATATTGGTGTTTACGAACCATCCAAGAGGAGGTGGAGGCCTTATATGAAGATGGAAGACCTCTTCATCACCTACCATCCGCTAGCAACCCAGAATTTGATCCGGATGGTTCGAGTATTTTTGTAGTGGCATATGATCAGTACCTCCAAATGGATACCTCGACGATCCAGGATATCTTTGAACAAAGACATATCCTGGTCCATGGAGTCCCGCAGCAGGAACGTCTCCAGTTTGACCTGGAAGGTCTCTCCAGACTTGGAAGTCTCAAACATGAGCGTAATGTGCAGGGTTTGTCTTGTCCTTTTACTGATCCTTGCTGTTACTCACCAAATGACAAAGTTGGTTCCTTTCGCACCCGGAAAAGTCATGGAAAGATGCTGCATGTCGGGACTCTGCAAGATTTGTATAATGCATCTCTGTTAGAAGGACGAAGACACATCTGGAACATGCTGGACTTTCCCATGGGTCACCTCACGGTTCATCCACCGCCCATGTACCGGTATGATGCGAAATTATCTATCCTCAGTTTTCATTTGACAAAGATGCTCTCCTCCAGCTCGCTGGCATCCCATGAGCAGGCCATGTCAAAAACCTGGGGACAACCAGGTTATATTCCAGGCAAAACATTCGCGGATGAACTCTCTTGGGGGACTGCGGCATTGCGGGGTGCAACTTCTTGGCCGCATGCTGATGATGATGGTTTTGCCACAGTTGTAAGGGTAATGACAGGCAGCAAGTATTGGGTTGTCATGTGCCGCAACAGAGAGACACCTCCCTGGAATAGCAATGGAGACATGACGACTCATCATGCGTTTGGAAAGGGTTGGGGTCCCCTCAGTCTATCCAAAGGCATCTGGGAGAAAGAGGGGGTGCTGTTGACGCCAAATGATGTCTTGTGAGCGTTATTCATTCCATCACAGACTTATCTAACAAATGATGCCAGTTTCCAAAGGCCGAACACAGTCCATTATGTAGTCACCCTGCAGGACTCCATTGTATATGGAAATCACTTCTATGCCACATCATCGATCAAGGACACCTGTTTTGGAATCATCCACACCTTTGTCATGTCCTACTCCATCACAAATACTCAACATAATACCACCCAGACCATTCTGAGAAGAATGATGGGTATGTGGCATGAACATTTGTGTGTCAATGAGGCTTCAGCTGTCGGTATGTAGTTGCTGTTCATATTCTCATCCCTCTACCTAAATCATGATCCTCAATAGGTGTAGATCGCGAACATCACATTCCTGATGTTTCGACCCCTGCTGGCCTCGTGGATGTGGTGATTGTGGGCAATCTTCTGGAGATGGCAGAGGTGATCAATTGAAACCATGACAGTGGTGAGATGGATGACTTGGAAGAGGAGGAAGAGACCTTCGCCTGATTGCGATACCACCGATTCTGCACCTGGTTTGCAGGAGAATATGTGACGATTTTGGGTGGGATATGGGTGCATCCTTCCTACATCTTCAAACGTGCTCTGCTTCAGTTTTGCCTCTGCCTCATATTTTACAAACGCGAGAGGCAGGCACAATTGGTGAACGTGCCCTTGACAACTGGTTGCACCTCCCTCAAACTAGAAAGGTTGATCCTGGCACATTTCGAGACTCAGTGGCCCGAATTGATGCCCTTGATGGAAACCCTGCTGGATGATGATAGTGTTGCCGAAGTTCAGTTCGGTCCGGTTCCGACCCTTTTTGGCGGAACCGCGAACTGAACTTGGGGTCCGGTTTGGCGCATGGCCAAACCTGGACCCAGATGGCATCGAACCGTCTGTCCGCGTTCGGTCTGGGTTCAGATGTGGTCTGAACCCCGGACCGAGGTGGGCTCACCCCGTGAGCTCTGTTCTCCTCGCGAATGGCAGGCATGTATCAATTGATACGGCACTGCACTTCGCGAGGTAGATGGGCTGTGGGGGAGCCGTCCGGCGCTGCTGCCGCTGCCACTGCTGCTGTTGCTGCCGCTGCCGGCGCTGCTGCTGCTGCCGTGGCCGTTGCTGCTGCCACTGCTGCTGCTGTTGTGGCCGTTGCCGTTGCTGCTGTTGCTGCTGCTGTTGCCGTTGCTGCTGCTGCTGTTGCTGCTGCTGCCGGCATTGCTGCTGCTGCTGCTGGCCGTCGTGGTTGTTGTTGCTGTTGTTGTTGCCACCGCTGGTGTTGCCGCTGTCCCGCGTTGGATGGCTTGATGCAGCAGCAGCTGCTGCTGCTGTTGCCGGCATTGCTGCTGCCGGCGTTGCTGCTGCTGCTGCCGCTGTTGCCACTGCTGCTGTCACTGCTGCTGCTGCCATTGCTGCCGGCGCTGCTGCTGGCTGTTGCCGTCGTCGTTGCCTGGTTGCCGTTGCCATTGCCGTTGCAGTTGCCGCCGCCGCCGGTGGTGGTGGTGGTGGTGGTGTTGCGGCTGTCCCGCGTCCGTTGGCATCGCGTTGGCGTTGGGATCCATTTTGTGCTGCGGTGGTGTGCTCGCGATGTGGTCGTGGTTGAGTTTCCTGTAACAGATAATATTAGTAAAGTTAAGATAAATGATAAAACTTACCTGTGTCCATGAACGTGACATTGTGTCGCGTTCATTGGCCTTGCGTTGTTGTTGTTGGTGAAGAAACCTTCGTGTAATGGTCACATGATACCGTTTAACACGTAAAAGTAAGTAAAGAAATACGAAAAACAAATGAAATAAATACCTTAAAAATATCCGCGTTCGCGGTTTGGACGCAGTTTGGAGCCATTCAGGAAATCCGGCCGGCCTCGAAACCCTGAACCGAACCTGTGGTCCGGTTCAGCATTTGGCTGAACTTAGACTGAACCCCAGGTTCGGTTCGGGGTTTGAACTGGGTTCGGCTAGGTTCGGAACCGAACTACGGCAACACTAGATGATGAAGCTCCGATAACAAGCGACACTTGGGGTTTCAATTGGAGTGGACCAATGTTCACAATTGCAAGTAGGAATTCTGACATGGCGAAGGCATTGGCTGCAGCATCCACAGAAAAAAGGGATTTCGCAAGAGAGCCGATTTACAGCCCTGAAGGCGATATGGATGTTGCCACTGCATCCTGAACCAAGTAGGTGTTCTGCTGTTCGTTAGCAGAATACCGGCTCATGCTTAATCAATCATTTACCAGTCGCGTCTGCCTCTCATTATTTATCATTAGATTTTCCACTATAAGTTTCCATCTGCAAATGTTGTCATTGTCCCCATTGTTGTCAGCTTTCGATTCTGCAAATTTTGTATTTTATGTCTCATTACATACATTGTATTACTGTATTTTTAGTAGTTGTCAAAATGTATCCCATGTTTTTGCAAAACTTAAAGGTTGAATCCTGTGCGCAAAATGTGATGTGACATGTCACAGCAGGTGAATCGGCCGTGACAGGTCACACAGGTCATGTGACTGTAATCCAATCCCTGCATCACATGATCGTGTTTGGATGGTTGAAAATTGTTTCCCCCTTGCTCATCCCCCTTAGCATCACATCAAAAATTATCCCCACTATCATCCCCTCCACTATGACTTGGGTTGTTCCTGAATATCTTGAAATCCTGAAAAACCATAAGCAGGATTACCAAAATGCCCCTGACAGGGACAGCAAGACATTGATCATTAAAAGAATTTGTTCGGAAATAAAGAAGAAGAGCAGGGAAGTTGTTAAGGATGGTCACATTGAGGGTTTGGCCAAAGTACTTGAACTTCGCCTTATAAGCTATATACTCACATATAGGCTGATATCACGTTTTATGTAGAAAATCATCATATGGTTGAAGAATCACAAGGATGATGGACATGAGGATGCTGGCAAAAAGAAGACTCGAGCGAAATTTGTCAGAACATGGGACTTACGTGCTGTTGTGGTGGAGAAGATGAAGGAGGAAATAAAAGAGAGAATCCAGGAGCTTTCAGGTGGAAAGCCCGGAAGCAAGGAGTTCATTGCCACATATAAAGATGCTTGCACCTGGGTCATGGAGAAGTTGACCCCCGAAAGAAGGGCAGAGTTTGAGGGTCTCACTGCGGAGTGGAATAGTGGGAAACTAACAGATGAAGTGCGGAGTAGGTAAGTGAAAACCTTTTCTCACATCGTTGTCTTCTACTGAAGCCTCTGGGGTAGCAATGCGGAAAATTCGATGAGCAAGGTGGTTAGCAAGTTTGTAAAGGAATTGGATGTGCAGATGGGGGCGAAGGTGCTTGTCTTGGTTGGCTGGAAGGATCGGAAAGGCGTTGCTCAAACAACGAAGTAATATTTCACCTGCTGCAAATTATTTGAACTCACCCAACATTATCGGTAGATTTGAAACCCACAACATTCAAGGGGAAATTTTTTCAAAAAGCAAAACTTTCCAGGACGAGGTGATGAAATTATGGAATGAGTGGGTGTTTACCGAATATGGTATGTTCAAGGTATCATCAACATTCACTTCTCTGAGCATACATTAGATGAGCAGAGTGATGGAGAAGAAATTGATGTCGACAAGGAAAAGGGTCCCAGCCTGCCCAGGAAGGAACATGATAAGAGCGTGCCATTTGTCTTGCAAGTCGATGAGTTTGGTGCACCCATCCTCCCTGATACAAAGGGGATGTCACTGCCGAAGAAGAAGGATGTCTTTAGGGCATTTGTGACAATGTCCTACCGTAAGTTGAGCAGAATGACTGGAATAAAACACGACTCACCATATGTTGCAGGCCAATATATGAACAACCAGAATGCGACAGTCCCATGGTTGAGGATAAGAGATTCCCTGGGGGAATTTATAGATGCTGAGTATCTCCCCGATGGACAGCAGATAATGGAGCCGACAAAGATGAAGAAGGACCAGCTGAAGCTGGTCTTTGACCACTGGGAGAACCGGCAGGCAGGCGGGTTGGTGGCCCTCAAATTCAAGTCTGCAAGGGCCTCAGATACAGAGAATCTGTTGAAGAACAAAAACACCAAGAAGAGGAGATATGTGGATATTTCTGATGATGACGACATCTCGGAAAACGAGCCTGGACCTTCAACATGGAATGAGTACGGGGCTGCAAGCACATTGCCAAATTGATCGTAAGTGATATGCATTATCTGCCCCATGTGCATTTCCATTTGTTTATCTGGTTGTTTAGTCCAGCCGCAGTCGGCCCAGACAAAGAGGCAAGATTTGCATATTTACAAACCTTGAACGACAGTAGGCAATACCTGAGTTTGGTCAAGTTTTGCTATGACCATTATGTGAGTAATACATTTCAAGAATACATGTTGAAATGAATAACCCGGGTCAGGAATGGGACGTCAATAATCCTGAACATGCCTGGATGTCATGGAGTTACCCTGGCCAATTTCTGCCGCCTGAGTTCCATGATGGCAATGCTCTAGAAGAGATCATGGTATGGATGGAGACGTTGCAATATCTGGCTGACATTGCAGTTATTCTATTGGTCATTGGCCTGGCCTTACAAGAATTTGCGGCCGCTCACTTCACCGAAGGCAACTTCGACTCTACCAGGGGGATTCCCAAATATGTGTGGGGATCTTCATACACTGTGGAACACACTCACAAGTTGTTGGAGAGAGCAGATAGGCTGAGGACATTCTTGGAAGAGAAAGAGGAAGAGCATGAGGTTGAGGATCCACCTGGACCACCCAGTGGGGACAAGGGCAAGGGCAAGGGCAAACCACGCCATGGCGGAGGTGCTGGGGGAGCATCATCAAAAAGAAAGGACAAACCCAAAAAACCTAAGACTGGACAAGTGAGGACCAGTGAGAGGTTAAGGAAGTGATATTCTCTGGTCTGGCTGCAAGCTTTGTCTTCATATCTGCAATGCTCCAGAGTCAATGTGTTAATTTTGTCATTGTTTCCTTGTCCTGTCTGCATGACGTGATGTGTATCATTTGCTACATTGAAATGCATAATGTTTCAATACAAATATGGACAAGTGAGGTCCAGTAAGAGGTGGAATGACTGGTAAAAAATGTGGTTATTAAAGTTCAGGGAGGCGAGAATATGTCCTGATATCTGCAGTGTATATTACGAGTCCCTATAAGGGAATCGTTCTATACGGTGGATTTTTCAACTCAGGGTCAGACTCTAATTTGCCAAGCCGTGGGAACAATCTTTGCAAACTGTGGGAACAATTTTGAAGCCCTGGGAATAGTTTTGAAACTGTGTGACTGCTGACTTTGTAACTGTGAGAATTTGGTGTCCCAATAAGCAAGAACAATAAGGCGGCTTGATCACAGGTTCCCAGACCACAGTTGCCAATTTTGGAATAGGTAGTGTTGCAACGTCTTTGCTTGACAGCTTTATTGACATAACGGACTGCATTGGTAGTGTAATGTGCACCTTTTGAAATATAGATGAGGTGAATGGGCTGAACAGTGTTCAGTGTTCAATGAGTTTCCTGGGTATATTTTCTGTGTGGTAGACACAGGATGAACCATATGTGAAATGTGTGTCTGCAGATACATATATTTTGCTGGATGCATTGGAATTATGTGTGTGCACCTTGAATCTGAGGCATTGATTTTGCCAAAACAATTATAAGAACAATGTATTCGGTGTATCTGTGATATAGCTACAAGTACAATGTGTATTAGAATTACTAATAATGCAAGCAGTGGGTACTTGTCGAACAGGCTGAACAGTGTTCGACAAGTGTTCGGCCAGTGTCCCAGTTTCAATCTGCAGCATTGCCTTGTCACAAACAATTGTATGAACATTGTATTCAATGTATCTGTGATGTAGCTACAAGTACAATGAGTATTAGAATTACTAACAATTCAAGCAGTGGGTACTTGTCGAACAGGTCGAACACTGTTCGACAAGTGTTCGGCAGGTGTCCCAGCTTTGATCCGGGGCATTGTCCTCACAGTAGTGATGCCGAAGTTCGGTTCGGAACCGAACCGAACCCGGTTTGAACCGCGAACCGAACCGAACCGCTGGTTCAGTTTGCGGTTCTGGCACTGACATGCGGTTCAAACCGCGTTCAAACGCGGTTCAAACCGCGAACCGTAATGTATAGTTACCTACGTAGATACTCATTTAGATACTTAATTTTTCACATTTTTTTCTTATGCAGTCACGTGAACTTAGGTCATGTGACCTTAAACATACTCGCGCGACACCCCAATTTCGACTCAACACTAATGTTACTCAACAACCACGGTAAGTAACGGCCTCATACTATATTTTACTGACATTTTATTACATAGAACAGCCCCTCGTGGCCCACCTTGACCGCATAAAGAAGGCGCCCGCGGTCAACTCCACCCAACAACCTCCCTCGCGTTCCAACGCGAGTCGGAGTGAATCGATGGCAGCAGCGGCAGCAGCAGCAACGGCAGTGGCAACACCACATACCACCACCCCGACGACGACGACGATGATGACGACGACGACGGCCAAATGACGACAACGACGACGGCCAAATGACCGCAACAACAGCAGCAGCAGCAGCAGCAGCAGCAACGGCAACGGCAACAGCAGCAGCAGCAGCGGCGGCAGCGGCAACGGCAGCAGCAGCAGCAGCAGCAGAGCAACACCGGCGGCAGCAGCCAGGTACGTCCCCCAAATCCAGTCCCAACGACATCGGCTAACGAGGGGAATGGACAAGGCGACGACGAAGACCCACCTCACGAACACGCCCTAGCTGTGTCAATTGACGTGCGGATGCCCATAGGAAGTCCCCAGCCCCATCCAACCTCGCGAAAACAGACGGAGCGTGTCAATTGACGCGTCCCCGTTCTTCGCCGAGGTAGGTAGCACGCGCAGATGCCCATGGGAAGTGCCTGGCCCCAACCCAACCTCGCAAAAACAGATGGAGCCCCCCCATCTACCTCGTGAGGGTGACAGCCGCGTCAATTGACGCGCGTCTGGCCCGCGCGAGGTATTTGGAGGTTGGTTCGCGGTTCGAACCACGTTCGAACGCAGACCGAACGCGTTGAAACCGTTCGACGCGGTTCCGGTTCCGGTCCGGCATTTGGCTGAACCGAACCAACGGTTTCGGTTCTGGTTTTCCAAAAAAGTCAAAAAACCGGACCGAACCGAACTTCGGCAACACTACCTCACAGAAACAATTGTATAAGCAACATACTGGATGTATCTGTGATGTAGCTACATGTACTATGTGCATTAGAATTATTAATAATGCAAATAGAGAATACTTGTCGAACAGGCCGAACACTGTTCGACAAGTGTTTGGCAGCTGTCTCAGGATTACCCTGCAGCATTGCATTTGCTGAAACAATTGTACGAACAATATACTGGATGTATCTGTGATGTAGCAAGATTTAATATGTGCATTGGAATTGTTGATAATGCAAACAGTGAATAATTGTGTGAACAGGCCGGTTCTAACACCGTTTGATAAGCGTTCAACAGATGTCCCAGCATGAATCTGCAGCATTGCCCTTGCACAAACCATTGTATAAACAACATATCAAACATTTTTGCGATGTATTAAAATTTAACGTGTGCTTTGAATATATTAATAATGCAAACAGGAAACTGATGAGGACTTTATATAATTAAATAATACTCAGTTATCTAGTCACTTCTTGAAACCATTTGTGTTGTTATTTCACTTGTGAACGTATTGCAGAAAATAATATCATATAAAATTGGTATTCATGGATTATGATGTGTGATTGCAAACATGTGAGTGTACGACGTAATGATAATGGATGTCAATCGGTTTCATTCATCCTGAGGTTTGTCAAACGTCTTCGGGTTTCTATGACATCTTCACCATCATCTGTCAACTGGACATAACCCACATTACGTTTGATATTAATCCTGGTCATTGTATTGAGAGCAGGATGAGGTGCCTTCATTCGACCTATCGTTGCATTCTGGATGTACATTAGTTATTATTCATTGAATTATTAGATATGTCTGGTACCTCAGTAAACTCGCTGTTGACCAGCGCTAATGAGCGCAGATTGAGTATCATCTTAAATTTGTCGTTCTTGACTGAAACCGCCGATACCGTCATCTGGACTTCTACAATGTCACCAATCCTGAAGCAAGTTGGACTGGCAGGTACAAAGCTGTCATCTATATCATTATCAATGGTCAAACTATTGTTGTGCTGAGCACTCACCAATGCCGGCCTCCGTCTGATGTTAACTTGAAATAAAGGACCTCATTATCCGTCCCATGGAAGTATCGAGTATTGCTCATGGATGACAGGATACCTTTGGGATCGACGTTGTGTTCAAATGGAATATGGTATGAAACATTGTCATGTTGGCGATCGGTGAAGTATCGGGTGCCAATAGATAATGCAGTGTATTCGATATAGGTGGATGACATGAAGTCCAGCATTGCACGTTCTGGGAAAGTACGGGCCAGTTTCTGATGTAAGATGCGGAGGTTGTCAAGGTACGATTCGAACAGTGGTATGTTGAGACCTGCTATAAGGATGCTCTGACGAAGAAATGGTGTTCGACGTTCGGGTGGTCTGGAAAATATATGTATATCAATTGTTTACGATTTATGTGATGGAACAATATACCTGCTGGTGATTGGTGGTAGGTCTTTGGCCACCAATATCGCCTGTAAGCTTAAGACAAGTTCTTCATGCTCGGTGGTATCAGTACTCGGCTGTGTAAGTTTCCAGCAATTTGGTGAGTCATTATGAACTACATTGATATTCGAAATCTGCAAATGTAATGAAACACAGCATACATCGTAAAATTTGAACATACATTTGTAGCATTGGCGAGTTGACTGTCATCATTGTCCATCCGTGTCGATATGAGATTACTTAAATGTTCAGCTGTAAAGTAGAGTTGAATGTATGAATGCCTTCAGTGGTATATGGACTGACATGCGCTTTTGAAATCGTAATAGGTGTCCATTTGCAAAGTGGAAGTGGGATTTATAATTCAAACGCAATTTTCGACTGTTTTATCATGAATCGTTTTCGATCGTCATCGAGATTATGGCAGTGCATCATGTTCATCCTCCATGAACTTGTGATGTCTGTATGGTGTTTGCATTCTTGTGTTGCAGATCTTCTCAATAGATTCTTATTGTTTTTCTCCATTTTATAGGACAGGATATACATCGACAGCTATCGTAATGCTTGACCTCCTTATTGTACAGCATTAAAAGGAAATCCCTATCCATTCAGAATGATTTGTTTCCGATGCAACTGTCAGTATAGTTGATCCGATGTTTGTATTTGTTTGGAAATGAGTAAATATGTCACATAAACTTCTATTTCCGATTTGGCTGTGTTATGATCTTATGATCAGTTCCATGTGGTGACAGCTGTTCTACATTCCAAAATCCTAATTAGACTTAGTGTTTGATTATTCTCCATACCAGTAATCCATATCCATGTTGTTGGATGATGCTGAGCGTAACAGCTGGTCAATCATGGGTTCTACATCATGGGGAATGTCCCTGATTCTTTTCATTTTTATGGCGCTATGATCCGAATAGTTCTCCTTCAAACCATCAACAGATGTAGTTTTCATACCTGCCGGTGTGATCTCCATAAACAAGTTCTTTATTGTATTCGATCTGTCTCAGTGTACTTAAATAGCGATGAGAGCGCAATGGTATCGTCCACATCCGACCCTTCATTCATCTACGATATCTCGCACAGATTCATTCCTCGCCCTAAAGCTCTTATCTTTGCAATGGCCCCTAAGAAGTCTGTGAATGTGAAGACTCAGTCCAAAGCTCGATCAAGCGCCGTTTCGTATGTATATTTATTTTCATGTATTGCTGCTCGTTCTGAATAAAGGTCATACTGTTGTTTCTAGGAAGGGTAAGAAGGTCACCACCACCAAGCCTGTCGATGATGAAGTGTACGTGTTTATTCCAATATTCTGATTCATCCACCATGACTAAACCACCCAGTAGTATTGCCAACTCCGAAGACGAAGACGTTATTAGTGTTCATAGCGTCGCTAGCATTGCCAAACCCGTCTCGTCTATGAGGTGTGTCTCATGAATTGTATTTTCAGATACTAGTGATTTACTTCAGTAATATAGGCGGTCCAGGAAGACCACCAATAGAGCAAGGTTTGCAAGTTCAATTTATACTGTTCATGCAAACTAATATTCTTTATATTCAGCGGTAAAAGGCGGCATGCTTCAGAGGAAGACGAAGACAGGTCAGTAGCTCTAAATAATGTCTTTTATATTTGTGTATTCTTTAATCGCTTTACATAGTAAATTCTCTTCTCCATCGAAGAAGACAAAGTCAAACCAGCATCAATTACATGATGAGGATGACGACAGCGATGAAACATTCATGTGAGTTGGAAATTGAATAATTGGTCATATGTTAGACATGTCATAGGCCTATCGCAAAACTCGAATTCGGTTCTAAGAAATCAAATGCAGATAATGGTCTTCGGTATGATACTTCATATGATTCTTGTCCTTCATATATTAATAAATGATCAGCAACTCTGATACATCCATCAAAACCATGAAGGCGATTTCCTCCAAAGTCACAAAGACTACCCATCTTCATGATATCAGTGACGACAATGTTTCCAGTAGCGATGATGGAGCTGTGACATATGCACAAAACCAAATCACCAGGTACATTACATCTGTCTATTATTTTTTTAATTGATGTCCTTGCTTTAGCATACGCTCTCCAAACACGGATGAGTCCGACATTGGTACAAGAGACCCTCAGTTGGTCGATACATATAAGGACTGTGTCAACATTAAGTAACTATTCGGTTTTATCTTCTTAAGCAATGCTTAATATTGAATAGGGCAGCGGCCATGGTATCTTGGTCTAGTGCTATAGGGAATGGCAATCCTCAGTACAGCGATGTTATCAGCAACATTCGCAAGGTCAACCAAAAGTAAGCTGTCAGCTAGGACTTTATGGTTAAAGACAATTCACATCGCATAACAGTTTGCTGTTTTCCGCAGTGACCTTTGTTCGATCTGGCAAGTACTCGAATCTTTCTCGTGACGATCCCGCCAATATCTCTACTGGAGCATTTGGGCGTAGTTTCTTCCACTCTGTTGCTGGTGCCATCCCAACGATCTTCACTTCTGTCATTCTAGTCGATTCATACTTCCTTGATGAGCCAAAAGTTGGTGGGAACACGAAACCGATCAAAGTCATCCAAGGGGCTTTACTCTCAGGAGAATGGGAGCGGTATGTTGGCGCCATTGGAATGGTCACTGGTGAGGCGGAATTTCGTGCACAACTATATAAGGACTTTCTGTCCTTCTCGACGACAGCGGCAAGTGGGATGGATGCATCTCCTAGCAGTGAGTATACATTCAATGCTCTGTTATCAATCCTTACTCATATTCAATAGAAGCTTCCTCTTCAAAATTCGTGCAGTCTAGTCCTTTTACTCGACGTCCCGCTCCATCTTACCAAAAGACTGCGCTGTCATTCCATGACATTGGTTAGTTTTATTCTCTCTCACACAATGTCCTTGGTTTCGTTTTTGATGCCTGTATTCATAGTCCCAATCTATGATGCCCGGAAAGTTAAAACGGACTTTACCAACACCCTCAAAATACTTCAGAAACTCCCCCACTTTCCAGGCGATGTTCCTGCAGAATCGTGCGTTGTGGTCGGCCACACGATCAATACCTTCAAACGCTCTGATGATTTGTTGAAGAGTATTTCCCTAAATGTGCAGTGGGTGATGGTATTGGGCATCTCTCATTAACTTGTCGTCTTTCTCGTCATGAAACTAGTGTGCCATGCAGCGTGGCCTATTGCCAATTCTCTTTATGTTGCCTTGAATTTGTAATGTACCTACCATTGAAATCAAAGCGTTTCGTGCCTCTCAGACATGAGATCCGATTTGTGACATTTAAAGTTGACTAATGTACAAGTGAAGTTCAAAAATATGAGTATACATTTGTAATGTCTACAAGCCATTTATAAAATACCGCAACTACCCATCTTCCCGCACAATATCCCTGCAGGATCCTGTGTCGTTGTTGGACACACCATCAATACATTCAAGTGTGTAGATGACATGATGAAGAGCATTTCACTCAATGTGCAATGGGTCATGGTCTTGGGAGTGCCGAAATGATTGCTCCACTTAGCATCATTTATATTTGTATCTTATGTCTGTTTTGTGAAATAAACGCGAACCGATCCATTGACTGTACAGATAATATTACAAATATGAGTATGGACCTTTGATGTCAATCAACCATTTATAGAAAACCCCTGCAAAAGTGTCTGCTAATGAGCCAATGGGTGCTCAAACGGATTTCGGACCTGACTTCATGTTCGACCAGAGGCTGCATGTGTGATAACGTTCCACCTCGTTCACGAAATAGGACACAGTATCCGTTTTGGAATCCACAATGAGCGATATGTCCATACGGCAAAAAACACTCATTGATGGTTTTCCACCAACCATATTGGACTCTATCGCATAAAGCCCTTCGTAGGTCTTTTGGACAAAGTCGAAGAACTCGTTTCTGCCTTGCTCTCGAATAGAAATGGCGCCCCTGTCCGGATTGCATGCCACCGTCTTCAATAGAGTCCCCTGCGTTTGAAATATTCTGACAAAGTTAAGACAATCATGCATATGATATGACAAGTGAAAATGAAGGGCACTCACCTTAACTCATCCAAGGTATAGAAACTTGAGACGATATCCCACTTCCAGGACTTGCTTTCCTTGTTGTACAGGGTGTGCACCGTATACACGACCTTTCCAACAACTAGAAACACACACCATTCGCCCATCTTACTCAGTGGTTCGATGTACGTTTGCCCAAACCAACGTGAACCTGGAACCTCACAGTTATTGCGCATGTATTCCCAATTTCGCTTGGCGTCACCAGGTAATAGGACGTGATGACCGGTGTCGCTGTGTGTCCGTTTCAAGACAATATTCGGTGGGAATTGGTCGCCATCGTTTAATAATTTTGCTTGAGGGCGTATCGTATGCGTTACATTCAAAGCGACATGAAGCAAGTTTTGATTTTGTATCCATTTTGAATGGACCGTGTTCATCTGCTTCGGAGGCGGCCAGATGTGTGCCGTTCGACAGAGTTCGTCCATGCCAGTCATGAAAATCGACACATTTTCCAGTGTCAATCTGTATTGGTTACCGCTGTCAAGACATCAGTATAATGCAGCGAAAACGGAGCAGAATTAATTAAAGCAATGTCAATCTTACATGTATGACATTCCCATATCCACACCACCAAATACACAATCTGCCGATGCGAACTTTTGCCACGTATCGCCTTTGTCTTGATGGCGAAGTATTGCATGAAGGAACTCGGGCCAAAATATGTATTTGACATTGAAGCGCCAGGCTCCATCCTCATGATGTAGTCGCATTCCAATATAAACCTGTTTGTTGTGAAATACGTTTCAGTATCAACAATCCACAAATTAAACAATAGACATTACCCATTCTTGAATACATGCTGAATAGCAACTCTTGTATGACTTGATGATATGGACGTAACCATCAAGATGGGCAATGGTATCGAGTTCGATGTCGGATATGGTCCTGGTGACGAATGCAAGATCGTTAATGGCTGCGGCTTTGCTCGCGATACGAGTTGTTGGGTCAAGGATAAAAAGGATTTTGAAAACACGGCCGTCATTGTTGCTTAATGTGGTTATACGGCGTTCATTGTTGCTTACGGTGGTTGGTGGTTCCGTTTCACAGTCAGATGATGTTTCCATCTCAGAGTCGGATGATAGCCTTTTGCGTGGAAGGAGATCGAGTTCCGCGGCCGTCGCATTGCGGACACCCTGCGAATTTTCACGTATGTTGCGACCAAGACATACCGACTGCGGACAAATTCCAGACGAAACGCATTTGGGATGTTGGTGTGCGGATCCGACATGTCTTTGGCAGGAGTTGCCTTCCTTCTTCCACAAAAGACATTTCGTTTTTGGAGAGTCGCATTTTCGACCAGGGCAGATGTGCATGCAAAGTTCATAACCAAGTTCCTTCTTATATGGCATGTTTGTGGACCTAGGCAGGATTTCGGATGGGTGGTATGAGGAACAGACACAGATATCATTAATACATCAATACCTTAATGATTGATTACTTTCAGGGTGGTTGATAGCGGGTGGTGACGATTCCACAAACCTTCTAATTATAAGACGTCGGAATTATGTCACCTGACAAGAGTGGCAATGATAAAACAACGAACACGTGCCAAACACGTTGATCAGCAATGGAATCATTTAAATGTCTTGAAAGAGCAATATCCACCAAACAGATCGGACGTGTTCGGTGTGTTCGGTGGAGATGTTCGGTGGATGTCAACCAACCATTATGAGGAGATATACTACACCGAACACATCGAACATGTTCGGTGTGTTCGGTGTGGTATATCTAGTCACAACCGTTGGTTGACATCCACCGAACATCTCCACCGAACACACCGAACATGTTCGATGTGTTCGGTGTAGTATATCTAGTCGTACATTGACATCCACCAAACATGTCCGGTGACCGAACACACCAAACAACATGTTTGTTGTAGTATATCTAGTCCTTCTACATCCATCCAACAAGTCAGACTTGTTGTGCTTTTCCGTCAACGGACCAGTCCGTGAATATTCATCGAACGAATTAACTCGATTTATCGCCTTACCAACTGAAAAATATTCCATACGCTGCACATGTCGGTTTTCTGCGTGCAATTACTAGCTTTGGACAACTTCTAAGCTCGAGCCACATCAAAAACATAAATAAATAGATCTGTTGTTTATGCATGCAAAGAAGCCGAACATGAGGTCGAACATGTGGCGATTGATCTGGTCACGTGGTCGTGACATCTGTATTCATAGTCTGGAGCGTTGAGTAATAAATCCGCCCTTTTCTTTTGCTCTCAAATCGCCTCACACGTCGACCAAAAAACTTTTATTTCATCTACCATGTCCTTGCCAGTCGTCAAAACCTCGACTCCCGCTGTCAATCCCGCCGCCTTCAAGTACTGGCCTGATGCGCTGCCCAAAAAGCTGCAGGAGCTACATCACATCTTCCAAATCCAGTACATGGTCCCGCCCAAGATTCCGGCACCCAACAAGGAATCCGGCACCATTCCCGTATTTTCTCGTAATCTCTATGTACTGAAGACACACCCCCACGATGCCACCGCCCGAGGTGAGTTATGGCGCGAAATCCCCGAACGATGTAAAGGCGAGGTCGGGGTGGCTGCGGAATAATAATCCTAAGCCTGTGGGGTCAGCGTAGAAGTGACTAGGAATAGTCTAACAAGCTTCAGTAAGATAATAGGATATAAAAAGTAAGAAGCCGCCGAGTAAACTACTGAAATCTATCGAGACCGATCGAAGCCGACGAAGCCGACGATGTCGGGTACGGCGGGTCGGGTGTCGGGTGACGAGAAACGTAGAGATAAAGGCGGTAGAGATAAAGGCGGTAGAACGACGGGGAGGGCGTCGAGGAATCCGACGAGCAATGTGTGCGATGGAATTTACTGAGAGACTTAATTCTCAGAGAGAGGAAATGGGGGAACTGGTTTCTTATTTTGAGACGGCGCTTGGGCACCGTTTTTATACTACAAAGTTCTGTACCTAGATTCGGACGAGAGTCCTCGGCCGATGAGAGGAAACAAAGGAGAATAAAAATGGGGAAGTAGGAAGAGCGTTGCGAGGCGACGATGACAGGGAAAATGGGTGGAAGATATAAAAACCGTAAAAGATGCAAAATACTTTACTATATCCCCATAAGGGAGACGCTAGGCATGAATAAGGCAAGTCCGATGTCGGGATCCCAGTCCGATGAGATCTATCTTTGATATTTGAAGTTCCGCGAGTTTAGGAGATAGACCGACCAGGTACGTGAGCGGCCGTGCTACTCGGTATGCATCGGGTTGCGTCGGGTTGCGTCGGGTTCGAACGTAGATTGCTAGAGACGTCGGGTTCGAGCGGATTCGCTAGATATTGATGTTACGGCCTCAGAGGGTTGAGGACCCTCTACAACGATACGAGGAACCGCTCCGTCGCTTGATTTATCAAATGGATATGTACATCTACGCGACAGCAGCCATCGCATACAACAAGGCACCCAACTACTCGCCGGACTACATCAAAAACAATAAGGAAGGGACTGATTTACTTCGGGATTACCTCAAGTATACCGACACCGTCATGGACGAAATTTGGGCAGAGGTTTTGGTCGCAAAACGGGCCAACGAGGTTACCCGTGACTGGCGAAGCACGATCTTCGACGATTGGCTCCTCAAAGAGTTTTATGTCGGCAAGCATTCTCCATCGGCATTAATTCAACATGGCACTGTTAGCACCGAGACCATGCCAGAGGACCTCGGTGAGTATATATACGCATTGGCAGACAAATGGATTATGACGTCTGGCATCATAGATTGGGCGAAATACGACGAATCTGTGCCAGCATGGCACAGTGGAACCTCTGCAAATTGGTCGTTCGGTGAGCTTCCGGACGCCACAAAGCTCAAAATAATCGGTCAGGTTATTGCTTGGTGTAAAGGACATAGTGTCCTCGTCGATGCCGATGTGGCGGACGATGATGAAGGTATGATCTAGAATTACATATGTGATTGTGCTAATGATATAATACATTTGCAGAGGAGCTGGTTCCCGAGGGCAAGGGCAAGGGCAAAGCCAAGTCAAAATCAGTCAAAAAACAGAAGACATCTTCTGCTGGTTTGTACAAAATTTCTACCATACCAGTGTATAGATGTACTGAATATTCAGGTGGCGCAGACAATTCGTCCGAGAAGGACAAAAAGAAGCCCAAGCCCAAACCCAAGTCCAGTAAGTACTTTCATTGTCTGTGATTGTCATACATGAAAACCCTTCTTCATGACAGAACGCACAATCAAGTCCAAAGCCGAGGACGACGATGACGGTGAGTTATTGAATTCCGAATATCAAAACGATAATCCAACACATTTATTCATGTATAGATGACGTAAAGATGGAGGAAGACTTAGCCCCGGTAAAGAAGAAGCGGTCCAAGGCTCAAATGCGTACGTTGCTCACGTTGCTATGATTAATGCACTGACATATCGCAGTCGCTGTCGAAATTGGGCCGTCGCGCGGATCCAAGAAATCGGAATCCGAAAAATTGACAGTGGAAGTTAAACCACCCATCTCCTCCGAGCCGGTTGATGTTCCACTGGAATCCCCGAAGTTCGACGCTGTAGGAACAGAGTGGGTCGGGTTGTTGGATGTCGATCACGATGCAATCATGCACAACGACGATGGACCTCCCGAACCAAAACAAGAGTCTCTCAGCAGTGATCACGAGGACGGCGAGATAACAAAGAGGAGGAAGCTAGATGTCGCTTTGGAGCAAGCGGGCATTATTGCAGAGAAGCTCAAACTGGTGAAGCCACCGAAGAAGTCACCGACTCCGGGTATGTGTTTCAACATCACATGGCTGTATCTATTCCAATTCTGATCTTCTCAACATCCTAGGATTCCGTCCCAATACGCGTGCATCGTCACGCCACCAATCATCGACCCCTGCGGAGCCCAGCGCTTCATCGATGGACGTGGATTGGAGCAACATCGTTCCACCCGAAATCCTACTCTCGATTCCTCCGAGCCAAACGAGGCCTTCATCTCCCAAGCCGTCGACATCCAAACTGGATCCTGGGCCTTAATTTCGGAGGAGTAAGTCCTTCTTTTTGTGGAGTATTCATTATATTTGACTAAAAAGACTTTATCCCAGTCGTTGATTTCTGGAAACATGTGCCCTCAAATGTCCTCCTCATACATCGCTACAGTGTCTATATATGTACTTCTTTTTGCTCTGTTAAAAATGACTTGTGTTACTGTATGACCATAAGAATTGAGCATGATAGTAAGCATAGATACAACGTAAGGCATCAATCTTGTTGACTGAAAATCTGTTTGTCTAAAATATATCCTGGTGAATGCATTACTTTCAGTTCAGTTCATAGTACAACTACCGACTCACTCAACCTGAGAAGGACAACCTGAGATGACTTAGGTTCGGGCTAACGAAAATTAAAATTGAATATATGTAAGAAACCAGAATCGCGAACTTTATGGACCTATTAAATGAGGATACAATGATACAAGAGTAACAAAACCCCCTCTTGTAGTGGAAGATATAGCTGTCACTCCAAGGGGAGCTATGACTATTTGGTACCGGAATAATACAGTATACTTGTGTGGGAATGATACGTACAGCTCCATAAAAATGACAATGTATTTCTGACAAGGATGAAGAGCAATGATAATTTCCACGAATTACCAAGTAATTGTCAAATATGAACAGTTGTCAAACAGCCTGGTTGTTCAACTTCAATACCTGTTTTGTCTCAGTTGGTTGGATCAATGTCTTGTCAGCCAGACCCCTAATAAGATCGTAAGGCAGCTATTCATGATACAGATGCATTTTTGGCCTGTATCAAGGCATGTCACAGGAACATAGAATGGAATAAAAAAGTAAACACAGATTTCTAAAGATTCAGGCACGCCTTATGGTGTTTTGGGAAAAGCTTACAAATAATATAATGTCATATGATCAATCCCATTGTGTTAATTGTTATTCATGATCCGAACCACTTGACTAGTTAAATGGGCGGTGTTTCCTCTTACTGTCACAAATCCTCATGAATCCCCACAACATCATCCATGTCTGCATTGCATGTTTGACTTATCTATATTTCCTTGCAAATGCAACATTATTTCCACAACTATGCCAAGACAAACTTATGTATATCTCTCCTGAACCAATTTCCTGTCCTGTGATATCGACCTTGACCCAAGAATTGGGTGTTTTTCAAAGAAAACTCATAGAACATGAGTTGGCCCCAGATCAGGGCGATGCAACAATATTGATGCAAATAAATGCAACACTATATGTAAAGATCATTGGAATAACAAAGGAAACAAAAGATAACTTGACAGTCGATCCATTATTCGTTTGGACTACATTTAAAAATAGCGCCTTCAAAATGCGAATACGTTCTATTCAATATGCCAGAACATATTTCTTACCTCCTAAATATCTCTTTGCTTTGTATTGTCTTCTCAAACCTATCACTGTCCAATGTCGTTGTAAAATGATCAAAGCATTGCTCATGCGATCGCTATTGAGACGACATGATTTCAAAACATATTTATTTCATTGTATTACTAGTTCTCTATCACATGCAACGTTGCTGTGGACCACACTATGTTTAATAATACGGCATAGCCGTTCAAACATAATTGTGTTCAATTTGAATTTATTCGGACACTTGTTTAAATCTTTATATATAAATTTCGTTTATAGATATGACTACATTGGTGGTGGTAAACGAATACCAACATTCAAGTTTAGCTTTCTTCAATCTTTTATGCTACCGTCTAATAATATCAACCATGATTCTGACATATTATTCGAATATGTGGGGCATATTGATGAACAAACAGCCAACACTTTATATGAAGATAGAAAAACATATGCATGTGTTAAAATGCCTTTACATGAACTTCTGCCAAATTTGACAGTGAAGGATATTGGTGAAATAACAACAATACATGGTATATATTTGTCAAAGACATTACGAAGATTACATGGACAAGATCTATCTGTGGCATTAATGAGGCATAATTGTTCAGCTTGTGATACTCATGTTTCTATTTTTCATGTGCATGATATTAAATCACATAAAGACCTGTGTAAACAGTGGTACAGAAGACAAAAAATGACAGAAACATATGAGTGTGGCAAAGAAGAAACTCAGGCTCAAATGAAAGAAGAATTGGACAAGTCAGATGAGCAATTATTTCCTCCTCCTCCTCCATCTATTGAATTGAAGGAAACCATAATCAGCAACTGGTGCAGAGATACATCACCTGAATGTTTCCAAGAAAGTGGGTGTGCTGTATGTGGTCAATTGGTTGCATTGAAAAACATGTCTTTATTGTCAAAGACGAAGGTTAATCTGAAAATATTAACTAGAGACAATATGGGAATCACAAGATGTGAACGATATCATTGTTCTGATCCAATAGAGGATATCAAAGGTCCAGTGCTAGATGACACATGTAAATGGATATGCAAACCATGTGTGCTCAGTCTGAATAAAGGCCAAACTCCCAAATATGCTTTGGCGAATGGACTTTGGATGGGAAGAATTCCTGCACAACTTCAAAATCTAACATTTGCTGAACAACTTTTGATTGCCCGTGTTCGTCACAACAAATGTATTGTTCGTGTCTCCTCTGGGATGCATAAAATGAAAGCAAATGCCATCATGTTTCAAAACCCAACACCAAAGATATATCAACGGTTGCCTCCAACAATTAAAGAACTTGATGAAGTGCTAGCGTTTATTTTCACCGGTCCTGCCAGACCAACTCCAGAAGACATGGAGCGAACGCCTTTATTGGTTCGCCGAAGGCGAGTTTCTGCAGCTTTAGAATGGCTGAAATTGAATCACATGGATTACTATGATTTAGATATCTCCTATGAAAATCTAGCACAATATCCAGATCATGGAATTCCTGTTGTGGTTGCATATCGACCAGCAGACACAAATAAGGAACCAGAAGCCACTAGTGCATTTGACAATGAAGTGGAAGATGGTGTGGAAGATGGGCCTTGTCCCTTTGTTGTTAGTGGAGTAACTGGCGAAAATCTAGATATTACAAGTCCAAAGGCATTAATAGCTAGAGCGACCAAGCACTTGATAGATGACCATGGTGGTGTTCTTGCCATAAGCCATGCTAGAAATCCAGAATCGTTCTTTAATAATCCTCAGTTATATCCTATGATGTTTCCCTGCCTATTTCCATATGGCTTGGGTGGTATTAGCAGCATAGACAATGATGTTTTAAGCATCAGTGATATGATGCACAAAAGACATCTCCTGATGTACTATGACAAAAGATTTCAAACCGATCCCTATTTTCCATTGATTGCATTCAATCAAGAACAAATCAAGGACAGTACAACCGGAGGATATTTGTTGACTAATAAACATAATTTCAACGATATTGCAGATCGCCTGATGAATATCAATACAGCTGTTTTGGATGACCTCTCTAAGAGATTATCTAGAGGTGATAGAGTCAAACCAGATACATCGGAAGAGAAAGCATGCTATAAACTCATTTCTGATCTGGATCACGTAGCTGGTCAGGTCAAAGGTTCAATTACTAACAAGAAATACATGCGAAATGAGATTTGGTCTCTGATATCCTATATTGGTGCTCCGACTTGGTTTATCACTTTTGCACCTGCAGACATCAATCACCCACTATGCTTATATTATGCTGACAACAAAGAAAAGTTTTATCCTAAACTACGTCTACCCCAGGATTGTTACAAACTAATTGCAAACAATCCAGTTGCTGGAGCCCGCTTTTTTCACTTTACTACTGAAATGTTCATCAAACATATATTAGGAATAAATGAATCTCATCCTGGCCTGTATGGAAACACATCAGGTTATTATGCAACGGTAGAGGAACAAGGACATCTTACCTTGCATCTTCATATGCTGTTGTGGATAAAGGGATGCCTTACACCTCAGGAAATACGTGACAAAATTATGGGTGAAAATTCTGACTTTCAGAAAAGATTAGTGGAATATTTGGAAAGTTTGTGTGTAGGACAATTCATGACAGGTTCTAAAGATGAGGTATCACAGAAAATGGAACAGACAATGTCGAAACCTGAATATCAACCACCAACATGTGTCATGCCAGATCCACCATCATATAATTGTTCCATGAATTGTCAATATCACAACAAAAGATCAACATGGTGGCAAAGGTTTCAAGATGTTGTAGATGATCTTTTATTGCGATTAAATGTACATAACAGGCATGATGGCAAAAAAAAGCCATACTGTCTTAATTCGAAAGGTGAATGTAAACGACGATTTCCCCGTGATATCTTTCAACAAACTTTTGTAGAACCTAACACTGGTGCTCTCAACCTCAAGCATGGTGAACCTTGGATGAACACGGTGACACCTGAAGTTACATATATGCTACGATGCAATTCTGATGTGACCAGCTTATTATCAGGTACTGCTATAAAGGCCATAGTTGCATACATAACAGATTATATTACAAAATTCTCCTTGAAGACCTATAGCATTTTTGAAGTGATAAAAAGTATTTTTGATAAGAATTCCGAAATGATTGGTGGCGACCTGAAAAGAAAATACAAAGTCAGAAAGCTGTTTACACAAATAGTCAATTCACTCACCTCCAAAATGGAAATTGGTGCTCCAATGGCTTCATTATATGTCCTTGGAAATCCTGATCACTACACCAGTCATAAATTCGTGCCATTCTTTTGGAGATCTTATGTTAAAGAGGTTATCAGTGCATGGTCTGATGAAGAAATTCCTAATATATGTGAAGACCAAAATAATGCACAAAAGGTTGTTATTGGTAAGAATAATGGCGCATACATTGGACTTTCCAAAGTAAATAATTATATGTTCAGACCTGCCTTGTATGATAATGTATCACTGTATGACTGGATATGTCTTGCCACTATGGAACCAAAGAAAAGACGCACCAAAACAAAGACCAAAAGGGCCAGAAAAGAACCAGTGCAAAACCAAATTTTTGACAATCTAGGCTGTGATGATTTGTCTGACTCTTGCACTGAACCTACTAATGTTGACTATTCCAGTGATGACAACTTGTCTGATGTCGTTGATAATGATATACTCATGGAGATAGATGAAATTCCAAAACCTGATAGTTTGAATAGACATGCAGGCACAGAAATAGCTGATAAAACAAATGAAGTTGATCTTAATAAATTGACAAAATTTGAAAATGATTATACTTTACATCCCAATCATCCACAATATCTTACCCACCATGCCAAAATGAAAGGGAATGATCCTTTCATAGTTCCTAATTTTATTCCAAACACTTTGCCAAGGGCTTACCGTGGTGATCAAGAATATTATTGTTGTACAATGTTAACGTTTTTCAAGCCATGGAGAAGTGGCAAAGAACTCAAAAGTAAATTACAAACATGGGATAATGCTTTTATAGACCACGAGTTTTCTAAAAGAGAACTAGAGATCATGAAATACTTTGGTCTGCGGTATGAATGTTTGGATGCAAGAGATGATTTCTCTGCTAAACGTCAGAAGAATAATACTGCAAATATAAGGTATTCATAGGCGACCTCAAACGGTCTTGATGAACTGGATGACATGCACAATGCTGAATTTGCATTTAATGGCGACGACTTCAACAACAATATTGATGAAGACAATAATGACACGGAAATACTCCTGAAACTTGGTCAAAAAGGACAAAAGAGGAAAGATCAAATGCTGATAGCTGAAAAAACTTTGAAAAGGTCAGGGTGGCTCGATGATTGTATTGATGGTACCCCAGATATAGGACCGTTGATACCTATAGAACCACCTGTAGTACAATCAGCAAAATTGTGGAGAACTGCAGTCCTTGCAAAGAAAAAGGAAATCATCGATGACAGAAATAAAAATTTACCAACAAACACAGCAACCATAAATAAATTGGGAAATTTTCAATATAATGATGTCAAGATAGTGGATGCAGCATACATCAACCATATGTTTATTCCTGCAAACAGAGCTGATCGTCATCTTATTGATGTAACTATCAATGATTACAAGTTGAACACTGACCAAAAGAGAGCATTTCATATCATTGCGAATCACTCTACCTTGATTAACGGTTCTGATAAGCTACGCATGTATCTTGGTGGGATGGCAGGCACAGGGAAATCACAAGTCATCAAAGCATTGACTAGTTTTTTTGGTAAACACAACGAAAATCATCGATTTGTGGTTCTTGCACCAACCGGTGGTGCTGCTGCCCTTGTAAATGGATCCACATATCACTCCATTCTTGGAATTAATCAGGGAGGATCATCTCGTTCCCTTGCACAAGTACGTGCCAATCTTGATGGTGTGGATTACATTTTCATTGATGAGGTGTCAATGTTATCTTGCAGAGATATGTATAAAATCAGTGTTCAGTGTGCAAAAGCACGTGGTGTTTATGATGAACCCTTTGGTGGCATTAATATGATATTTGCAGGAGATTTTGGCCAACTTCCACCAGCTATGAGTGGTGCTCCTTTATACTCTGGAACCGTTGGTGTCCAAATCAATTCCAGTCAAACTATAGCAAATCAGGAAGCGGCTATAGGCAAAGCTCTTTGGCATCAAATAACAACAGTTGTTATATTACGTGAAAATATGAGACAAACCAATCAGTCAGAAGAAGATGTCCAACTGAGGCTTGCTTTGGAAAACATGAGATACAAAGCATGTACTCCCAAAGATATTGCATTTCTTCGTACTCGTGTTGCAGGAAAAGGTCCAAATGATCCAAAATTAGCCCAAAAGAAATTCAGGAATGTGTCAGTTATAACTGCATTGAATGCACAAAAAGACAAAATCAATGAACTTGGTATTCAACGTTTTGCTGCTGAAAATAGGAGACCATTAACATCATTCTATTCCATAGACAGATGGAATGATCCTACTAGTTCCAATAGCAAAAGAAAATCTCATCACATGTCAACAATTTTGGATCCTATTCGACACACAAAGATATTGGAACCTTCACTCCAAAAGCTACTTTGGAGCCAACCACATGCATCATCCTCTGATCATATACCAGGAAGATTGAACTTATGTGTAGGCATGCCAGTGATGCTGAGGAACAATGATGCAACAGAGTGCTGCATTACCAAAGGAGCAGAGGGCATAGTTGTGGGTTGGCAGAGTGCAATAGGTCCTGAGCAACAAACTGTACTGGACACTTTATTTGTCAGATTATTGAATCCTCCAAAAAAAATTAACATAGAAGGACTTCCTGAAAATGTTGTGCCGATTACAAAACATGTCACTTCCACCATGTGCTCATTACCCAATGATGATGTGATATCTTTGTCAAGAGAACAAGTGTTGGTACTACCTAATTTTGCAATGACTGATTATGCATGTCAAGGACGTACTCGTCCTAACAATGTAGTTGACCTCAGTAGTTGTAGAAACCACCAATCCTATTATACTTGCTTATCAAGAAGTGCTTCTGCAGCAGGAACTATCATCATGCAAGGCTTTGATCCTAAAGTAATTACTGGGGGTGCTTCTGGATATCTCAGGCAGGAATTCAGAGAATTAGAACTGCTTGATGAGATTACCAAACTGAAATATCAAGGACTCTTACCAGACCATGTCAAGGGAGATCAGCGAAATTCTATCATTGATCAATTTAGAAAATGGAAAGGAAAGTCATATATTCCAAAAAACATTCATCATGCTATCGCATGGAAAGCCACAGAGCAACTAAATCAATACACAACACAGCCCTCTCCATGGCAATTAATTAAACCTATGAATAAAAATCAAAAGGCAGATTTCAGAAACCTCAACTTTGTTCCTGCAAAAGGAACTGTTCCAATCACTGTCACTCATAAAAATTCGACGGCCAATGTATTGCAAAATAAAAAACGAAAATTACAACAAGTTGTAAGTTCATCTTCCATAGTGAAAAAAAGACGAAAAACAAGTACTATTGAATTAAATGAACCAAAAGGGTTTATATGGGATGCGCAAGATTGGAGCTGTGCTTATGATTCACTCTTTATAATATTACTAGCAATATGGAATGAAGATCCATCAAGTTGGAAAAAAAGATTCAATAGCATCAATGAAATATTAAAGATTTTGAGCTTAGGATTCAAATGATCCAAGAATCACACAACAGATTTAGAAACAGTCAGAAATACAATCAGACATTTATTGCATCAAGATAAACCCGAAATATTTCCTTATGGTCAAGTTGGCATTGCCATAAGTGATTTGGCCCATTATATAATGAAAGCAAATGAACCAATGACTTCAACTTGTCTTAAATGTATCAATTGTGAAAACATAACCATTCTGGAAAATGATAGATGTGACGCCATCTTTCATTGTTCATATTCATTTTCTGGAACAATCTCAACATGTCTTGCTCAAATCATAGTTAATAGACAACGGCACAAATGTCAATTGTGTTGGGGAGAGATTACTAAATTTATTGCATTTAACAAAATTCCACCTCTAATCATGTTTACAGTTGACTCTATTGAGAATTTAATAATTAGTCAAGTTATAAACTTGTCAATTGATGACATATCCACTGCTTACACATTGAGAGGAATTGTGTACTTTGGTGATGCACATTTTACTGCCCGCATATTCATCAACAGTATGGTATGGTTTCATGATGGTATATCAACCAGATCAATTTGTATTAATGAAGGTGATATAGATGACTTTTCAAATATTAATTTATTGTCATGTAATGGTAATAATGCTGTACTGTTTATATATGCTCAATCTTAATATGTGTTCTCTTGCTAAAAGAAGGGACGAGTAACATGCCATGCAAAGCAATGGCCCACACCCCACTAGTTTACAGAATGTCAGGAAAGAGATTTCATTAACCTCTGGATGTGGATGCCAGTGTAGAGTAAATATTACCTTAATCTTGGCCCATCCAATGGCAGTGGAAAAGAAATCTCCCTCTCTGCCAGGGGACAGATATATCGCATTCCCACATTTGGTGGGAAATGTTTGTCCCCCTGATGTCGGCCCATCCACTGCTAGTGGGGAATAAATATCCCACTGCAGCCAGTGCCAGTGAGGAATAAATATCCCACCCCATCTTGGCCCATGCAGTGCCAGTGGGGAATAAACATCCTACCCCACCTCGGCCCATCCACTGCCATTGGGGAATGAAGATCCACCCCATCTCGGCCCATCCACTGCCAGTGGGGAATAAACATCCCACCCAATGTGGGCCCATCCACTGCTAGTGGGGAATAAATATACTACCCCATCTCGGCCCATCCACTGCCAGTGGGGAATAAACATCCCACCCAATGTGGGCCCATCCACTGCTAGTGGGGAATAAATATCCTACCCCATCTCGGCCCATCCACTGCCATTGGGTAAAGAATATCCCAGCCTATCTCGGCCCATCCACTGCCATTGGGGAATAAATATCCTACCCAATCTCGGCCCATCCACTGCCAGTGGGGAATAAACATCCCACCCAATGTGGGCCCATCCACTGCTAGTGGGGAATAAATATCCTACCCCACCTCGGCCCATCCAGTGCCAGTGGGAAATAAATATCCTACCCTACCTCGGCCCATCCAGTGCCAATGGGAAATAAATATCCTACCCTACCTCGGCCCATCCACTGCCAGTGGGGAATAAATAACCCACCCCATCTCGGCCCATCCACTGCCAGTGGGAAATAACTATCTCACCCCATCTCGGCCCATGCCCTGCCATTGGTACAAACATATCCTACCTCGGCCCATCCAGTGCCAGTGCGGAATAAATATCCCACCCCATCTTGGCCCATCCAGTGCCAATGGGAGATAAATATCCTACCCTACCTCAGCCCATCCAGTGCCAGTGGGGAATAAATACCCCATCTTGGCCCATCCACTGCCAGTGGGAAATAACTATCTCACCCCATCTCGGCCCATGCCCTGCCATTGGTACAAACATATCCCTGCCCATGTGGGCCCATCCAATGATATTGGCAAATAATTATTCTATCTAATTTCGGCCCATCCAATTCTAGTGGGAAAGAATTATTTCTACTGTTCTGGGCCCATTCACTGTGAAGGGAAAAGAATATCTCAGCTCATCTCGGCCCATACAATCCAATAGGCCTGGATATTATCTCGGCCCATCTCGGCCCATCCACTGGGATTGGACCTTTAGCACATGGGCTCCACCAATGTTACTGGGCAAGATATGCTGCAAGGGCTCCAGCTACAGCTTTTTAAGCGTTCAAATTACGTTCAAATGCTACCACTATGCTACCACATAACAATAAAGACCGACCCTAAATCTCCAATCGTAATTTCATATTAACGTTCCACTCCACAAAAGTGACTAGCATAGTATGAAGTCTTACTGCCCAGAATGCTATCAACTGTGAAATGCAACTCAGCAACACCTTCACTTTTTTCAGTAAGGAGCATTGAACCAAGTTCTGGGAAAAAAACCACAGTTCGCAAGGTGACTGCCTGTTGTTCTAAGTATAGAGATATCTCACCTGTTCTTGTTTTTGGCTCCAATATTGGCATTAGCAAAAGGATTGTCCGCACACATGCCAAACATGCAGAAGAAGTCTCAGTGGAAGGGGGGGTTCACTCACGGCACATACTCGGAACCGGAACCTCCACAAAAAATGTCACATCGACTGCCTGGGCTACACAGCTTTGACTGAGGGGATCACAACTATGAATCCACTTGGACTTTGCATACTTTTGGTACTCCCATTTGACTGGTGCACCCCGATAACCATGTCAGTCTTGCAAAGCTTTAGGAAGTACTCCTGGGTGAAGGAAGCGTATGACCGCCGAACCTCAAAGTCCTGGTTGAAGTCTCTTACAACTCATGTGAAAGGATTCAACAAAAATGTGGTATATTTTCTTACCAAGGAGGAAATATACATTTATGACTGGGTGAGTATTGCTGACTCACAATAACTGGCTCAACGTCAGCTTGTTGTCCTCCCCACAGGTGTGGATTCTTGTTTGCATCTTGTGGCCTGAACAGCAAGATATTGGAGTCAAACCTCCGCTCCACACTCTGACCATCTGGAAATGGTCTTGTTTTGAAAATTGGATCAAGTCCAAGGGTCATACTTTACAGGATGTCAACCGTTTTGATATTGTGGTTACGAGCATACAGGCTCCATTTCAGTGAGTTTGCAATGTTGGATTGATCAAGCTGTGACTCTTGGATTATCTGGTAGCGATCTTGCTCATAGATTGCAATGGTTTGAGGCTTTGAGAAATCTCTCTCGTGAGGTTGCTCTGTGGCCTTTGTTTTCTGAACAAATGGAGATTGGGTCAAAAATAGAGATAGAGAAAGATCCACAACAGCCATGCCGCTGGTTTTTCCAGGAGAGAATTCAAACTCTTATAAATGCTGGTGAAATTTGAATATTCATGATTAGGACAGGAGAGGAAGGAATGGGCAATTAGAAAGCCTGGGATGTCATAAGGAGGTGGTGGATGAAGCCTGATGAGTTAGCTGCAGGGGCTAGCCGATGGGTTGATCCACAGGAGGTTCGGCGTCTGACACCTCTGTCAGAGTTCCAAGGGTAAGTTCTCCTTGATAAGAACAAGGCGCTCTTACACAATTCTTTAGGGATCTGGTTCAATGGAGTCTCTCCAATTGCACTGGTAAAACCAAGGCAACTGACAAGGCTCTCAAAGAACTTGACAGCTTTGCTATCAAATTCATGACAGAGTTCACCAAGTTGTTGAACCAATGTACAAACGGTCCCTTGGCGTGCAACAGTTATGTTCGTGTTGACATCGGTATAATGCCAGATGATGAAGGGAATGGAAAATATTTCGTTCTGGAGGTTACCAATGCTCCCAAGATGGCTTTGTTTGAAAATGGCGACAACGAGTTCAATGAAGTGGCGACAGTTGCACCAACTGTTTTTCAATCAATGACTGAGGTCTGGAGATATTGGAAAGCATCACATCCTGTAGTTTGAATTTATAGCATAACTGTTCTCCAATTAAAAACCACTACCTATGTTGGAACACCTTCTGATGCCTATTCCAAAGGGACCAGTTCCGATATTACACCAACAGTCACTCATGCTTCAGTTGAACATAATCGGAACATCTTCCCTGAGGACAACATCGTCTGGAGGAATGAATATCGATACAATTTCTGCGGCATAGGACTACTTAGGAACCAGTTCCGATAGAAACCAGTTCCTATGGAATCTTGTGGGGTAGCCAAGCTCTGAGCCCAGCTTCGGGTTCATTAATGCCATCTTCTATAATTGTTCTCACCATGATGATATGTTTTGTGGGTTGTCCATCCGCAGGTTGAAGGATTAGAACATTGGTATCATATCGGAACCACCTTTGGGGTGCCGATGCTCGATTAGAGTGTTAGACTTAGGAATTCTCACCATCGGAAGTTGTTCCGATGGTTGTTAACAGAGATGATCTATTGAGTGCTGCTGGATTCGACTACACCATGCTGGTATCGACTGTCCATTTCCCCTAATTCCTCCCCTAACCGTTTCGATTTTCGATTTCCCCATTCCAACTCCCCCCATGCTCCCCCCTTCTCATTTGCCTCCAAGTTTGTCTATGTGCGGTACTCATTCTCCTCCAGGGTAATATCGTCTTTGTGCATGGTAATATCATCTTTGTGCATGGTAATATCGTCTTTGTGCATGGTAATATCGTTTTTGTGCATGGTAATATCGTCTTCGAGATGCATTGTAGCATGTTCAACATGATATGCACCATGAATGGTGGGACTTACCATAAGTGCACTATGCCTGGCCCTTCTTCCAAGCCTGAGTCTGAAGCTTCTTCTAAGACGATCTTGTTAAGTGCTCGACATCACAGAACAACAAGGCATTGTACCTGAGTATTTTCCTTGTCCTTGTATTGCTGAGAACAAGAAGTTGGGTGAACGTAAGGATCATTGAGGAAGTGGATGTCTACCTGAAGTTCCTGGGCAGAAAGACTCTCGAAGTGAGTCTTGAATTCCCCTTTTGTTCCTACAAGGTTCTTCTCCTTCCAATCGCGGCCACAAATAGCACTGTTGAGACCAGCAATATGTCAGTGGTAAGGTAGTTCGAGGAGAGATATCATACTTAGCACTATTGGTTGTTGGAACTTCCATGACTTTCTCTGATGCAAGGATTCCTGCATGTCTTGATGCTGGTTTCTTGTTTTTTGATGATCCTGGCAGTGAACCGATAGCCTGAGTATCAGAGGCATCAATATTGGTGGGCTTGATCGGAATGGTAGCACTGGCAGCAGCCTGATGTCGGAGGTGGCAATGTTAGTGGGCTCGATTGGAATAGTAGTGCCAGTAGTTCCTTGTAAGACAAATCATGTCAAATACATTTGTCGCATTATGAAAGTTGAAAGTTTTTACTAGGTGACTTCAATGTCATTTCCATCAAACAAGGGACGACCACGAGACGGAGCTGGAATTCGTAGGCGTATCTCGAGGGACTCGGAGGCAGGCACAGCAGTCTGCGTAGTTTGTAGTTTCTGTGCTTGGGGTTGGGATGGGTTGCTCTTTGGGCAGCGCAGCACTGGCAGATGACGATTCTCTCACCAAGGTGGACTCTGAAGTGCTCACGTCAATGATGGCAGATTCCTCTGCAGATTGCACAACTTGAGTTGACTCAGACGTAGTCTGACTGAGGGCGGCATTTGGCTTGGGTGTGGACTCTGATGTCGTAGCTACAACTGGAATTGGTTGTGGTTGTGGTTGTGGTCATGGAGTTTCTCCTACCAGTTGTTCGGCTGATGCAGTGCTTGTTGATGCGATGAGTTGAGATGTTGTTGAAGTGACGTGGACAGATGCGATAGTTTAATTCCCAAGTCAGTAAAATGTCTATACTTCTGGATGCAGTACAAACAGTGGGTTTGATGGCTTCAATGAGATCTTGAGTCCAAAGTAGGCAATGACACAGGTATACCCGCGGGTGTCCCGAGGCCAACCTGTACCCGGACCCGCTCCAACCCGTACCCGTCTACCCACGGGTCTTTTTTCAGCGGGTAGATGGCGGGTAGCGGCGGGTCGGGTACGGGTATTGACCCGCGCAGGAAACCCGGCGGGTTCCAGCCCACATCTACCTCGCGTCGCTGACACGCACGTGTGCAAATGCGAGGAGTGCGGGGGCTGGGAACCACGCGACGGGTTGGGTTCTCGTGGGCGAGAGACCCTCCCCCATCGTATGCGTCTCCTCATTCCCCGCACCATCTCCCATTCTCCCCTCCCTCTCATCCTCCTCCATCGTCGCGTACGCGTCAGCTCGCGTTTCGACGCTGTTTAGCCTTGGCGTTCGCAGTTGCGGCGTCTGGACGGCGGCATCGTGATTGTGGGCGCGTGTGGACATGTACTTGGGGGGGAACGGGGTCTGGGGCGCGTTTGGGCACGTTCTGTTGCACGGGCACGGGCTTTGGGGCCTGTGTGGGCGTCAAATGGTCGGGTGTTGTGAGACCGCGGTCTGGGATGCGTTTGAACGCATTTTCTTGCATGGGCGCGGGGTTTGGTGCTGGGGTGGGACTTGAGACGCGTTCGGACGCGTTTTGCAGTGGGGACGGTGTGTTTGGGGCTGACGCGGGCGCGTGATGTGTCTCCCGTTGGGTTTTGGGCACGGGGGTTCGCGTTGGGGCACTATTTGATGACAGGGTGTCGTGCAACGCGGTTGCTGTTGCTTCTTGCAGTGGGCATGTAGGGACGCGGTTTCGCGCGAGGATGGGGCCGTTTGGCAGGCGGTTGGTGTTGTGTTGCCACGGAAGTGGTGGCTATCGGCTTCGTCTGTGTTGTCGTGGATGCGTGCGTGCATGGGGCAGCCTGTGGGAGCGCGGATGCATTGCTGGGTCTCGTTGTTGACGCCAGTATTTGTCGTGAAGCTGTGTGGCTCTGTTTGGGCCGGTACCTGCGGGTATACCAAGACCCGCGGTCACGGGTACGGGTTTTGCCCGGGTCCAAAAAACGTAACCCGTACCCGTGTCATTGCCTAGACCAAAGTGCAATGGCAGTGAAAAAGCTGTACTTATGATCAAGATTTGCGGTAGTGGTTCAGCGGGGAAATCGGTGTGCCAACCGATCGTGATTCCAAGCCACAGCCAGACATAATCAGGTCCATCGACTCCTGAAAATGCTTGCTTGCAAAGAGGATAGTGATAATCCCTGGTGGTTGAGGGTCAGCAAGGGCTGGTGGGTGGAAGGAAAATGGAGAGTCGTACGTAGTTGTTCCAATGGAGGGACTGTGGGTATTCTGAATTGTAATGCCTGGAGTGGGATGCTGTGAGTGGTGCTGCCATGTCGCATCCATAGGAGAGAAATAAAAATGTTTTTGCTAGGGGGCAGTAGTGCTTGTTAATGCATAGGTTCAGCAGGCCTACAGGAGTGGCAGCCTGTGCGATGATTCACCGATAGTAAATGTAGCAACAAGCTTTGGAGCCTGAGGCCTGAAGCAAATGCAAGAAGGAAAAAAAATGCTCTGAATTCGATTTTGAAACATGAACCAGCTTTGGTTTGGGGAAAGAGGGTTGGATCTTGCATCAAATTGACATTCAGTGACGTGTGAGATTTGGTTATAAAATCCTGTTGCTACTGGCCTGAACCCATACTGACATTGAAGATGAGAAGCCTTGAGAACCCCCGTCACATCGAGAGTCGTGTACTCCACCCTGGACGTGGGGCTCGAATGGGATTGCTTTTGCCTGGTTGGCAATGGGGGTGAGCACTGACCCCAAGCTGTAATAGATCCATCAGTGGTGTTGTGAAGCCTAGAATACTAGTAGGTCTATCGCAACCCTTGTATTTGTGTCGAAGTCAGCCAGTGACAGCCTTATGGAATTCGAGTGGTCAGCTGGTCGCCGCACAATGGACTGCAAACAAGATGAAGCTCAGCCGACAATTCCTGCCACGTTGCTGAAGAATGCGAGCTAATTATTCTGCAAGGGACAAGCTTTACTAGTATACACCGTCAATATCATGAACTTTATCACTGGCAGCCACCAAGTCCTGTTTTTTTGGCAAAGTTTGAGTCTCATCCGAGTCAAAAAACCTCAATCCCATGACGCAACAGGCATATTTTCTGAACAACAAGGAAGTCTAGGTGAATGTGAGGGAGCACGTCGAGCATACTCCATGTCGAAGGTGAGTTTGTTAGCGCCTAACATATCTTATTCTCTTAGGTTCCGCTGGTCGGGAAGGGCCATAAAATCTTTCCCAAGAGGCTATAAAACCTATCACATCCCATCTAATCTTGACCTCGCATGCACATGCCTACACTGGCAATGAGGCTTCTTATTTTGTAGGCCCTACACTAAAGGATGGTGGAGAGTTTGGGTTTGACTTTATTCACAGCTCACCATTTCACGTCGCTGAACAGGTTAATACGCATGCCTTCTGCCGCAACAGCAGCCTCCCCACTCAGTGCTACGCAATGCCAAGTGTCAGCCTTGTTATCTCGGAATGCACTGACAACTTTATTTGCTCAGACGGTGTCGCCATCATCTCCCTCAAAGAGAATCTTGGGGCTCGGTTCAGTTTGTCCCCTCTCTTATCAGTTCACGAAACTCTACTTAATAGTTTCGTATCCTCATTCCAGATGTCGCCCAAAACAAAACACTAACAAAACAGCTGGTGATGATATGACTGCTGGTATACCCCACCCGTGCCATCTATTCTGACCGTGTCAAAAATGTGGCTGCAGGTGGCAACCCCATGGACCTCAGCTGCGGCTCACAAGTTGCACGATTAAGGATGAGATTTAAATTACCAAAGGCATGTGCTTCAATTGGGGGTTCTGAATGTAAGTTCCATTTTTTTCATGAACATCAAAAAGCGCAAATTGAATTGCAAAACGTCGAGTTTGAGAAGCCTTTCAACCTCCTCAGCCAGAAAAAGATCTCGCTGCTGCAGGACAACCTCCTGTCTTTGGAGGCTGTGGCACAGGCTCGTCGGCCACTTGTGGTCATTGTGGAGGACATCAATGGTGAGGCACTGGCGGCATGCATTTTGAATAAACTGGGTGGACTAGCTGTAAAAGCTCCTGTTTGCGCCGATAACCGTAAATCAATCAATTCTTGACAACCTAGCGACCCTCACAGGCAAGATAGTGTTCACGGACGAGCTAGACATCAAACTGGAGCGTGTCCACCGGCTCTATCACTACCGAGGAGGATACAATTGTACTTAATGGCGATGGCACCAATCGAGCAGATCCGCGTGCTCATTTCAGATCCAACCACAAGAAGCGACTTTGATGGAACAAAACTTTGTGAAACCGAATGTCGAGGTTGTCATCATCAAGGTCAGTGGGAGCAGCGAGGTTGAGGTGAGCGAGAAAAGAAGGATCAGTACGATGATGGTCTCAACGCAACCTGCGGTGGTTGAGGAAGGCAGTGGTGTCGCTTTGCTCAAGGTGTCATTGTGGCTCACAGGGCGGTGTAGATGCTTTAGGATTGTTGACCCTTGGATACGAGCAGTGTGGCCAGTTTGCTAATGGGCCATTGACAACGGGTACTCACATATCCTGGGTCAAGACATCAACCTCACTTTTTTCCACCAGTCCTGCCTCTATTTCTTTATATATTAGGCTGGAATCAACCCTTGTACCAGAACAACTTCCGATGGTGAAAATTCCTAAGTCTAACACTCTAATCGAGCCTGTGTGCTCGAATGGAGCATCGGCACCCTCAGAGGAACTGGTTCCGATATAATTTTCTCATGCTCTATTCAAATAATAAGTGGATCTAATTGTATATTTCATTAGATACTTCAGATTGCTCTTCTCCGTTAACAACCATTTGTCTGAACAACCTCTGATGGTGAGTCTAACACTCTAATCAAGCCTGTGTGCTTGAATTGAGCATCAGCAACTCCAAAGGAACTGGTTCCAATATAACACCAGTTCGGAGTTTACATCAATCAACCGAGATCTTCCAAGATGTGGTGGTGACTATGATCCAAGTTTTTCTTCATTGAATGAAATCAATATTACATTGATACCATCTGAACAATTAATTCCAGATCCGGATCCGGATCCGGAAGTCCACTCTGTCACTGAGTCAAATCACTTGAAGCCTTACGTTTGTGACACCAGATTACCATTGGACTGGGTGGTAATGGAAATGGTAGGACAAATATGTTCCTGAGCCAATTTGCTCTGACTCCCATAACCCAATCTGGCTTTTTTTGTAGCTCCCTGACTCACTGCTCCACAAATACATGACCACCGCATGCTGTCATGACCCTGTTTTTTGGCCTGGACATTGATATTGGTCTTGCAGGTTGGACAACTTGGTTTGGGTATGCCCCACGGCCGGTGAGTGATGGTTCCATAGCACAGCATCAGCGTCCTGATGTCCTGTTGCAGATGATGTCAGTGAAAATGACTTATCCTGAATACATTAAACCTTGCCTGGGTCCAAGACTTCTGTATCATTAGAACAAGTGGGCAGTGAGACAGCATTTCCCACCTTCCACCAAACACCTCAACAAAAGCATCTTCCACAGGCTGCCCTTGAGAGTACACTACAGAGCAAAAGCTGTTAACGCCATCCATTACAATGAGTGGGTTCACATTTTTGGCTGCAAATCCCAGAAGAAAGGTGAGGCCATATCTGAGGGTGACAGGCTGAGTGAAATCATCTCGGAACCGGAGCAGTCAAATATCAACTTACTTTCTCATCACTACCTGCAAGTCCAACCGACTCCTGTCTACATGAAGGAGTGGCCCACATGATAATATCACCAAACCTTTGTTCTGGTGGTTTGATGTGGAGATGTAGTTTGACAGCTTCTTAGAAGTATAATCTTCTAGGATCTTAAAAATCCGATATCGGTGAAGATGCAGCTCTTTTAGCAGGTATTCATCACCCTCACCACAGATAGTAAAGCACTCTGAACATCCTTGCCCTTCTTCTGGCTATGTACAAGCTCCCCGGAGTCAATTACACTGTGGGTTTCAATTGTTAACAGTACTGGTGCATGGTCAATCGTTGGCACTTGTTGTTGACGTTTATTCAGAGGTCCCTGTTGTCCCATAATGATGTGATTTTTGGACAGCTGTTAGAGCAAATCAACACACGCATTTGTTGTCAGAGGCTAAAGCCTACCAATCCCGGTGGGGCCTGAGAATATGTTATCAAGAGAGTGCAGTCCAGCTGAAGTGCAAGTGCATGCACCACCTGACCTTCCCAACAGAACGCTGCCCAAAGCAGTGGTCCGGTTTCTTGTTGCCTCAGGAAGTGTGATTGATTTGCTTTGTAAGACAACTGCAGAGTCAAAATGCTTCCGAGTGAGTTCCATTCCATGCACACAAAATGCCTGAAGAAACTTGCTTACCAGGAATGGCACCCGGGATTGAATGGAGCAGGATGGGCAGTAGAACTGCCACTGTGGGTCTTTCTGAGCTGCCTGGGCTTCCTCCCTCCATAAACAACCAGGTTGTAAAACCCCTTCTTCGTTCACCCAGTCACAGCAAATGGAAATCGGACAATCTGGAGCCTGGCATAGAACCAGATCTCCGAAATCTGCACATGCACTGCATCTCTGAAGTGAGTCAAGCAGATAAGGTCAGAGGCCATTTTTCATCTTAAAATACAGCATAGGATACATTACCATATTGGATGTTAGTGTACTTTGGCCATCCACTTCGTCGTCATGGTTCTGCTGAGAGGTTCCACTGACACAGGCTCTCATGGCTTCCATAGGACGTTGATTGAGTTTCCCTGCAGATAATCCATGCTTTTTTGCTAGAGCAAACATCTGTTCTGACACTGGTAGTAATTTTGACATGTTGCAGTTGTTGCTCACAACGGTCACTGTGAAAGTTGAACTTGCCATAAATGGTCTGGCCAAATATGGTTAATAAATGGCTACTGCCGAGCAGAGTTTCACACATAACACATCTTGCCCACTGGGATACCATGAACAATTCAGCACCTCAGGATATTCCATTCATACGTTTGAAGCTAGACTCAGCGATGCCAAATCATTCCAAAATTTCAGTCATCCGTTATGATAAATGTAGCCCAGAGGTCATTTGCCGCTGGTCCGGCAGTGAAGGTTCAGTGGTTGTTCCCAGACCACTTTGGCCTTTCCTGGTTCTGCTGAACTGTTTGAATGGCGAGTTGGATCATGTTGTGGATTGTACCAAGGTGGTATACTGGCAGTCCTTGAGGTTATATCTCAACACACTGGTGGACGACATGCTCCGATGCTTGGACGAAAAAAAGGAGCCAAAAGCCATTCAACGTTGGCTCCACAGGGAATTCATGCTTTGCAGGCATAATGAATCAGGCAGGAATGTGTACTTATGCACAATGAGAAGTCAAGGACTGCAACCTTATGCGGTGGACATATTCGACTTGCGTATGTCTCCTTGCATATCTCGGAGAAGACCTACACTGAAATTTCATTTACTAGCTTGGCTAAAATGGTTGGAACTTCAGATAGACCAGGAGTACTACTCCTCTGATGTTTTTGCTGAGTTTGAGAAGCACATCAGACTTGACCTTCCGGGTGGTCACTGCAACATTGGCCAGAAGCTGTGGGTTTCTTGTGCTGCACCACAACAAGGTAAGACATCATGCAATATTCATGCAATATTTGGGCTCATCTTTTATGTTTATGTTTATGTTTATGTTTATGTTTATATTTTTATGTATTTTTAACAAGTTGATGTGGTGGATCCAGCATCGGCACACAGGTTGGAATCCGGTTCTACCGATCGCAGTATAGGGCCTCCTGAAACCACAGGGGATGTTAACATGTTGCAAACTAAGCCAGTATCAAACCGAACCTCAGTTCCACCGGAACCGAATCACTCGGCACCAGAAGCCAAGGCTCTTCCGGTGAGCATCCTCCCCAAACACACAAATGAAATGACCAATTTGTGTCATTCTTTCTAGTTCTCCATATGTATGTTGTTTGATGGTTCAGTTCCTGATGAGCTGGATTGGCCAGTTTTCACTCAATGGTTGTACGATTTGACGAATGCCATCAGGGCATTAGTCAATGCTGAATTTCTTGCAGAATCAGAACTGCCTTCTAATGCAGTAAGTGATGACTGTTATTATTATTATTATTATTATTATTATTGTCTCATTCCCTTGAACAATCTGGTTGCTGATGCATAGGATATATTGTCTTGGTTCCGGGAGCTTCACCCTATAATTTACCTCTGCAGGCAAATGCTCAAAATGCCGACCGCATTACAGGTTGGTTGCTATCCAAGTCCCTCTGCTAATTTCTGATGACCATCGTGCATTTGGATTATTTGACAGGAATACATTGGAGATATGACCATCCAGTTAATTTTGTCCATGACATTGGTGAAAGACAGACTGATAAAGTTCATTGCTGAGGACATTCATGTTGACCATTTGGAGGCAGAGAGCTTGTTTGATGAACTCATGATATGTCTTCAGAACCTGTCTGGTACCGATTAATTAGATGCATGTTCACATTGTATGGAATCAGAAATCAGGTTAAATTCCAGCCATTTGTAAATGATGGCACTTTTTGAAATTTTTTGAATCAATTGAATAATATGGACTTGGACAAATTTTCTGTGCTCTATCTTGTATCTCATGAAATACTGCATGGATTGACATGGTTACAGAGGGAAAGTTGTACTATTTTCTAAGGGCTATCAGCTCCTGTAATTAAATTTGGACTATATTTAGTGTATGATGAGTGGTGGATGGAATAAAGAGGTAAAGTAGTATTTTTGACACCCAATGTGATATTGTAAAATTATGGCATCAAAAGAGCTCCTATGAACGAGATTGTAGGGAGAAAATTTTCAGTTTGTCAAGGGCTATAAGCTCATATACCGTATTTTTCTTCATTTTTGTCCTTTGAGTCAGATATTGCTTTGTATTATATTTGTATGTATTGGGCTTGAATGCCAGTCTTGCATAATCCAGTTAGATAATTTTACACAATATAAATCCTTTTATATCTATATACAACCAGTAAAATCATTCCGAGTGAAAAGATGACGATTAAAAATCTCACAAAGGCATAGCGAGCTCCTGTTCTGGTAGCGACCAAATCTTTTGCAAACAGAACAAAAACGGGAGTCGATGACATCATCTTTGTACTTGGAATTTTTTGTTCATTTGTTTCCCCCTTGCTCCTGACTTCCATGTCCCCCATCCCTCTTGGCACGCCTTTCCCCTCCCACGAGACCATCACAGCCACTCTCCTCAAGGATGTCCCTGCAGCCAAGCGTGACACCCTCGTCGACTTCCTCATCTACTGCTCGCTGGTCAGGATGTGCCAGTACGACGGTGTTGGAGCGAATAAGGACATCGGATTACATGTCTCGGCGCGTATGTACATGTGGGTGCCGCAGTCACAGTAGTCTGACACAATGACCGCAGACGACCATGGCGCAAGGAAAAAGGACAAACGAGACAAGAATCCAACAGAGGTCAGTCCCCCTCACTGTATTCTCCCTCTTTACCCACCAACAAACAATCTAGACTTTCATATTCGTCCGTCCATCCGTCCTTTGAAAACCTACCCGACTCCCGGGGCCCTAACTACAGAGGTGTCCCTGCCGGCTTGCAACAAGCGTGACATCTTTGGCAAACTCTTCAAGAAGAAAGACACCACTCCCGACTCTGCCGCCACAGCTCCACTGCTACTACAGTCACACGAGCGCACACTAAGCATCCCCAACGCTGCATCCAACGCCGCCTCCCGTGTAACCTGGCACTTCAAGCGCCCATCCCTCTCTACTGCCTCACCCACACCCCTGCCCACACCCCTTCCCATACCCATGCCTATCCCCGCATCCACCCAATCCCCTCCCTCCCTCCTATTCGATGTCAAGTCACAACCAGGCATATCTGCCAGCGATAGACTCAACGGCGCCAACCCCACTTTCACATCTCCCTTCCTCAACGCTACCATCAACCATAGCACAGGCACAGGCACGAATGGCGGGGGTGTGGATTCTGTAGAGGTGAGCTTTGAGTGGAAAAGGGGATGGAATGATAAACGGTGGAAACGTGGGAAGCGAATCGCAAGGGCGGTGAGCAGGGATGTAGATCGTGATCGTGATCAGGGTGGGCTGGATGGTGGGAGTCGGCGAGCCAGAATTGTAGGGTCGGCGTCGAACGTGGCAATGAATTTACAAGGTGCCAGCCCATTTTGAGCCTCCAGAGAGACAGCCTTTTCCCTCCGGGAGCCACTGGTGGTGAAGGGAGGACAAGGAGAGGGGAATGTGGAACAGAGTGGGGAAGCTTGGGAGTGCAGAATGGGAACAGGCAGTGGGGTGGTGGGGCAGCAGAGCAGGGGGAGCAGGGTTAGCAGCAGGGCAGCAGGAAACGGGCTCGTTCATACTAGTACATACAGCATTGCATTGTTTTTCACTTGAAATGTTAATTGCTCTGGATATATTTGAATCAGCAAACTTCGTTCCAGAGTGCAATAAGGAGAAAAAAAAATAGAATGGTAATTACATGACGGAAAACTATTTTAAACTTTGGACTTTTCACTGGGTATATATATATATACGTACAACACTGTTATTTGTTGTACTCCCACTGCTCAATCACTTCCGAATATCTGTCAAGCTAAATGGAAACCTCTATAATTTGTTGCCAGCTCTTCCACAGGCTTATCAACTGGTCTTTGGTCAGACATTCCATTTCTATGTCATGAACATGAGTCCACAGCTTCAACAGTGGAGGCGTGCATTATTTGAACTGAAGCTTGTGGCCATTCTCATCAGGTGCAGATAAATCACAGATGGTCAGTGAGCAATCAAAAACTTGGTGTTCAATCTGATTTATATCAGTTTGGTATTATGCATATAAATGAGATATGGAGTACCCTCCTCCAAACAATAGACTCTGTAATGATTTAGCCAAAAACTCAATATCTTCACCTGAACCTATTCAAAATTGCAGGGTAATTTGGGACCAGTTCCGGTTCCATCAAAGCATACTTTAGTTAATTGATTAACTGAACACACCATTTTTTTAAAAGTGTGCAGAAAGCCTAGTGGATAATTACTGTGATTGGATCCAGATCCGGAACTACCCTGGCGATCAGGTATGATTTTTATGTCATTTTAACATTTTTTTTATTACTAACTACCCACCATCCTAACCTTCTGAGAGCGGTTTTAAAAAACAATTCACATTTTTTTGCAATTTGCTTGACTGGTTTGTTCTTGGTTGTGACATTCAGCTTTCATACAACTTTTCAACCGGGTCTTCTTGAGTCAATATTTGCACGTGTATGCACAGACATTCCTGGTCTTCATTCATGTCATCCCAGTTCACCATCAAGGAGTCTGCACTCTTGGAGGGATCTGCTGAAGCTCAGTCTGTCATCTCTACAATTCTTGATGCAAAATGTTTGGTTGTCATATGCGGTACATCATCAAAACGTAAAACAATGAAATTCTGGTTATGCTAAAATATGATATCTTTCTTTTTTGAGGAGCAGGAATATCTGTCGCTGCTGGAATCCCCGACTTCCATAGCAGACAGCCAGTTCCAGGTCTACCTCACATGCCCCACAGAAAATTGAAGGAAATGTTTGATTCAACTCACCTCTCTGTAAGGGTGATCCCTGCTTGTTTTTCGACGGCTAATTATATATCTTGAGCCTAGAATTCCACCCACCGAAAGCAGTTTTGTACCCTGATAGCTGCTCTTTCCACTGCTGCCAACTCAGCTGTACCAACTCATTTCCACCGACTGCTCAAAGCTTTACATGATCGAGGTTCTCTACTCCGTGTTTACACCCAAAACGTGGATGGCCTAGAGGCTAGAGCAGGCATTACCACTTATCGAAGGTGATGTACAGTTGCCTGTAGCCACCTGCATCCCACTGCACGGAACACTCGAACACATGTGCTGTCCGGCTTGCCAACACATTTCCATCCTTTCACAGTTTCATGACTGTTTGCATTCAGGCAGATTGCCTCTCTGCGGGGCATGCATTGAACAACAGCAACAGCGAAAAACCATGGGAAAGCGACCTCAGTCAGTCCCAGCAATGCTGCCTAACATAGTCCTGTACCAGCAGATCCATCCTGAAGAGGATTATCTTGGCTCCATAATCAAGGAGGACTTGAAAGCAACTGCTAGAGGTGGTGCAGACCTCCTGGTTGTTGTTGGCACCAGCATGAAGATTCCTAGGATGATAAATATCATCAAGCAATTCATCCGTCAGTTGCACCATAAGCAACCTGCTCGACGACTGCGTACCCTATATCTCAACCTGGATTTCCCATCTCAAAGCACATGGTTGGGAAAATTCGATGCCTGGATCCAGGCTGATTGCCAAACTGTGTCCTCTGCCCTTTTGCTGCAGATCATGGGAGGTGCTCATCAATCACGTAACTGCCTCTTCAGAACCAGACATGTTCCAGATCTAGTTGGTTTTAACCTTCTCTTGTGTGGTTGCTGGTTTGATGGAGATATAATGCAGGTTCCACCTCATTCAACAGCTCCTGAACCAGAACCCAGCTCTGATCCAGCCGAAGATTTTTCCTTGCTATTACAATTCCACATGAATAATGTTTTAAAAATGTCCAGCCAACGTGATGGTGTCAAGGAGGCAATAGCACTGCTGATAATCAGCATTTCTCTTTTCAATGAGGATGGTGGGGAAGAGCTGGTGAATTTCCATCTACAGCAAGTGGGTGTCTGGGCAGTGGGGGATGCAAAATTTTGTTTAGCTTTGAAGCTCTTGAGAACATGTCTCTACCTAAATTAATTGACATTTAAAAATTCTGAATTCTGCTTGTCCAAGGAGTACATGTAAAAAAACATAATAATGACCTACGGGTTTGCAAGATGGAAACCGTTGCATCGCCAAATTGGGGTTCAGTTCCAGGTCTTGTTCCAGATCCGGGTCTGGGTCCAATCAAAGTAACCACCATGTCCATCTCAAAGACTATCAACAGCGTGGGCAGGAATGAGATTAACATCAACACAAATACGAATATAATATATCAACCACGCCATGCTTCTCTGACTCCCCCACCCCTCACAAGCAAGGGCTGGCAGGTTCATTAACTAAGACATGGTTGTAGTAACTGTCACAATGTTTCGTTGGGGGCTCTTAAATTGCTTGTGTATATACCTCTGATAACAACTTGATTTGACTTTTACTTTACATCACCTGCGATGTAGAGTTGACCCTAACCTAAGAACAATCTTCCAAATGGAACTGGTTCCAGTTCCAAATTTGCTTGCAACTTGAAGGACAGCCCTAATGCCTAGGGGACAAATACACATTCCAAATGGGCTCTTCTGTCATACATGTAGATCCAAGTGGAACAAGAACCATCGCTGAACCTCTGTTAACGTTAAGAGATGTGACCTTCTCTGGGACTTGTAAGCAATTCTCAGCTTCACTCCACCGTTGCTTCACTCGGAACCGTTGCTTCACCTGGAACTGTTAAACACTTTCTGCACCGAAAGCATTCCTTGCAAACTTTGCCAAAAAAACAGATTTTCCTGAATAAAAAGTTGTCAAAACCAGAGGCACTCTGAACCTGTATGGATTAACTCTTGTTGAACAACTGTAACCACTAACCTCGGAGAAAGCTAAGGTACACTGAGGGAAAGACTGAGGGAAAGTAGACTGGATAAGGAAAAATAAGTTTTTTCAGGTATGGAGTAACTTCAGACACAGAAGACTGTATGGTGTATTCACCAAACTGGCAATGTGCATCTGAAAAAAAGTCCAATATCTCGTGTGCTTATAAAACTCATAGACAACTAACCTGGGCTTCCAGCCCAGGGCCTCTTGGGCAGGTGCTATCATCAGCCTAACTAGGTTTCTGAGTTTTGTAAGTTTCAGAGCACCTGATCTGTAACCTTTGCTTGTCAAGCTGAAGCTATGTCAGATGCCATAGCTGCTACAAAGATTTCATGCAAGTGAGAGTGGTGGATGCCAAAGGACTAAATACATTGTCGGAAGCCAACATATTATTTCTTTACAACCAGCAGCATCTGTGACAACTAGGACATATGTCCTTGTTGCTGCAGTGGCTATTAATGACCTGACTGCTAACTAACGTCGGAAGCCGCCAGATGTCAACCTGGACAGATGCCATGGTTGAAGCAGAGTTTTTTAAAACGGAGTTCGAATGCGCCATAATTTTGGATTCTCACGCCACAGTTGTAGCACATCATAAACCGGCAAGACTCATATCTAAAAGATTGAAGAATTTGACAGCAAAAAGGAAGCTCAGTGTACCTGACAAGTTTGGCTCCAGATCCTAGTTAAGTTTAGGCAATACTATCTCAATGAGACTAGTATATCAAAAGCATACTTACATGAAGTCCCCCTCCTCCATCACAATCGTAACCATATCACAGTCAAAGGTCCTCCCCTTCCCAGTTCAGCATATTGGCAAATGAATAACGGTCAAACCAATGTGTGCGTTGCCCTAACCCAAGTTGACATGTGTGAAATCACGTGGGATATCATGATTCCAACCTCGAATGACAACAGTAATGAAATTTGATATCTTATTCTTGATTGTCTCTGTCAGGCATGATAGGCTTTGGTGAATTTCTGAGGCTGTGTCATCCCTTGGTTGCTGAACACACTGGGTCACCTATTGTTGTAACCACCAACAAATCCTCAGATTTGCATGAGTTGGCCTTGAATGGTGTATTACTCTGGGTTCCACAATGGTTCTGAAACCAGAACCAGTTGAACAATCTAGTCCAATCACTGGTCTGGAAGCCATGTCCATAACATAATCCCTTTCCAAGTCCTGTGGATATAGACTGCATTTTGCATTTTATTAATGGGAAACTTGGAGACACGCTACGTGCTGGATTGGTCTTCCATCCAGGCCGGTAGCTTGGTCCGGTGCATAGTTCCGTTCCCTAACCTAACATTTTGAGAGAAGCCCTAACTATACAGTACCAAAGTAATGGGGTAGAATGGAAGTTGTACTTGGTATATGAATGAGGATATCGGCTTGTTGTTTTTATTCTATTTTAGTATGAGTTTCCGGAAATGGAACCGGAACTACGGCAGGTTTATATTATAGTATCTATATAACATAGTTGCAAACTGGGCAAAGATAAAGTGTTGCTTCTGGACCTGGAACCACCAAGACTGAGCCATCACCATGCCTGTCCTTCCACTGCCGATACCTATCACCATCTCCATCCATGTGTGCAACCAAAATAGATTGCACTTGGTAAACCCTCTTGTAATCTCCCTCTATTGTGTTTGGATGGCCACGTCTCATTGTACCCATTGCTAACCTCAACAGGTTTGCGCAGCACTTTGCAATCCCACTTTTTCAAGTGAATTAATTTTGCATCCTCCGAGGACGCAACCCTCAAACAGTGTATATGGAACCACTGTCTGCAAAAATAGCAAAGAGCCTGAGTCTGCTCATGGGGACGGTATGGCCTCTCACACAGGCATGTAGCTGCTGGTCCCTAGATAACTGTATATTATCAATCAATCAATCCAACTTTCACATAGGACCCACCTTATATTCAACAATGGATGTGTTATACTCTGATCTGTGATATTATTAGCTTTGAAACTGATGGGAAAGTATGGTTGCAATTACCGGAAGAAAAAATCCGCATCAAGACTTTTCAGGCGAACTAGTTCTTGTTCAAAATGAGCTATTTCACAAGAAGCTGATATCAGTTTGGAATATTCATATTGTGGTGTCAGCTAAGCATAGAACCAAAACCCAAGCCAAGGCTTACCAAAAATAGTAGTTGCACACAAGAATTGTTTGTGGTCGGACAGAATCAGCTCATTTGGGTGGAAGTCATTTTCAGAACTAATGTGTTCTGGTAGGGTTTTGCAGTTTGGTGTCAGGCTCAAATGGATTTCCATCAAAAATAAATGGACTGGCTCACAAGTCAATTACCGCTCCCTCCTTTTTGTTCGTGTTGAAATGGCTTATCATGTTGGATGCGGAGTAAAACCAAAGCACTTCCACAAAGTAGTTCTGCTTTCTATGGCGAATATTAACTATAACTGCCTTCCACATGGATTCCTTGCATTCTTTGCCATCTGGGTTACTCTCTGGCCTTATGAGAACACTGGAAAGATGGGGGTTAATCCTTATCAAGGTGAGAATGACAAAGACCTTACTTGTCCCCAACTAAGAAAGGTCCAGTTCCGTTATTCTCTGCCATGACAGCCTCAATAGTGGGTTGAAAGCTCCAGCAATAATCAAACATGCTAACCAGGAATTTGTGTAATTGGTGTCATCCCAGCCCACATTCTCTTGGTCACAGGTTTGGTCACCGGAACAGCACCTGCCTGTTTTTTCACAGATATCTTGTTTGAGGTCTTTGTTAACAAAGAGTTGGATGCTTGACTTCTTGCTGACTTTGTTACCATTTTGTCAAAACGGTATATGATACCTTATAAGAATGGGGATGGAAAGATGAAGGTTCAACTATTCTCAAAGCGGCTGATCAGGTGATCCTATGCAGGTTAGACGATACAGGTCAACTAAGTCATCTAACTCAGTAATCTAACTCAGTTGTCAGAGTACAGACCTCCAAGCTATACTCCTCTCTGCTATAAGTAATCTGATCCAGAGATTGTCCTCTTTCATGAGCATCACTGCTGCTACCACTGTCGCTATGGCTAACCCCCTGACAAGCAGACTGCACACTGACTCTTGTAGGAAGTCGTGTTGTCTTTGGTGGTTCTCCTTTGTTTCGGCTTTTGGCAGATCTGTTCGGTTTTCTTTGGTTTTTACAGGTTACATTCATAGGGACGCCAGCGTGAAGGTTGTTCAACCGAGCCAAAATTTCAGCAGGATGATCGTTGACACGTATCATCCTCTTTGTCTGGGTTTTTGCAGCATGTCCAATGCTCTGGAGTTTGTAGTACCGTGTGTTTGTGAGCATTTCTATGGAACCAGATTTGGATTTCCATAGTGTTCCCCTCCTCTTGGCATCAGACAGAAGACTGTGCGGTAGACATTGTACCCGCGACAACAAGGTCACAAGATTCACCTTGAGAGATTCAAAATCTTCATCTGAACACTCTCTCTTGAGCTGGGCATATCTCTTGAGATAACCATGAGTCCGGAATATGTGCCAAGCTGAGTGAGAGGAGATCGGCAGGTCTGGATCTGGAAAATATACAGCCACCAGGGAGGGGAAAGACCACAACTGGTTCCGGTTGGCAGTCCCGATACGGCGAGCATTTGGGAGGAATGAAACATGCACAAGAAGAGTGTGGACCTCAGAAACCGACCACATCTCCATGGCCTCACGTAAATTGGTGACCAAAGGCAGTGGCTGGCACAACACGCTGGGTCGCAGGGATGACCACAGATTGGCAGTGAACTGAACGAAAAGCTCGGAGCTATCTACATCTAAATCCCAGTGCTCATTCCAACTCCAATGTTTTATGAGACTCATGGGATCATGTTGGAGGCATGCCTTGATCTCGTTCCATGTAGGCCTTTCACCCAAGGGGTAATGATTATTCGGTTCAGTGTTTCCTGGAGTCTTCATGGCTACAAGTTTCGTGGCTCTCCTCCGTCCCCTCAGATGGAGGCCCATTGCTTTTTCAATGTCACCATTGTCTATTTGCTCAACATCAGGTAGATGCCTTCGGGTCCAACTGAGTTTGTGGAGGAAAAACATGCTGAAGCGATGGATGAAGGCATCATAGTTGAGATCTTTAAGTGCCTCAGTGAGGTAGGCCTGCTTGGATGGCACAGAAAAGGAGACATTCCTCAAAATGTGCATTACTATGCTTGTCAACAGGCCATAGTTTGCTGGTGGCGACTTGTATAGCATAGACTGGGCATCTCGGAGTGCCGCAATGCGTTTACTGAGGAACAGACACAATGCCAATGATGGAACCCAGAGTATCTGACCTGATCTAAGGTAGTCTCTAGCCTGCAGGTAGTGTTCCGAAAGTCATTGGGTTATAAAGTGGTCCGAAAAAAGAGCTGTACATACTAGGTGTCTGGCGACAGGTATAGCACTCTGGATGGCGTAACCACTGCCTCTGATCTCCTCCTGTACACCAAAGTTCCTTGTTACAGAACCATTGTATATATCGGTGAACTCCTTGCAAGTCCTCTCAAAGGTTTCCGACATGTCATAGGCTTCTACATCTGCGCAAAACTTTTCCTCTTGGCCAGGCCTCCGAATCAACTCGAAGAGTAGACTGTAAGTGGAGCAAAAGGTGAGCTGTACCAATCGGCTCCTCACTGCTTCCATGTTGACTTGCATACCACCATAACCACCCATGGTGCAGAGAGAATATATCTGGGGGCTATTGAATCCTGCTCTCTGATAGGACGCCAGGGTGGAATTTATGTTCCACAAGCCAGTTACAGGAACCTTATCTTGTAGATCTGGATGGTAGGATATGCCCAAGTCCATCAACAACTGTCCATTTTCTCGGAGCATCATGTGGTCCCAGGCCAAGCCTGGAGTCTTGTTCCGAAGGTTCACGAAAGGGTCGTTATCGCGTCCGTGAATAGTGGCAGTATTCAGCTTTATCCCCCTAGCATCCATGATGAAAAAGAAGGAACCATACATGTCCAATCTTTGTGGATTTCTATCCAAAATGTCTCTCATCGTCCTGACTAGCATTGTGACGGTTAGGTTGTTGATAGTCAGTGTCTTGGAAGTCTGCTGCAAGTTGTTCACTCTTGATTTCCAGAGCCACTCGTTTAGTGTGAAGTTGGAGTATTCTTTCACTCCAAGGGCACTAGTCTGCTGAACTGCTGGAATCAAGACCTGGGAGATCCACAGGTTTTGCACCTCCAAGGGAATCAATGTTGCCCAATAACCTGTTGACTCGTTTCTGTGCATAATCCTGGGGAAGAAGATGTAGAAATTGAAGCTTCCACTTCCTTCACTGAGCTGAGCAAATGGAACGTGGGGTATGTGGCTCAGCGGGACCGGTTTGGTGAACCACTCATTACGTGTTCCAGATTCTCTATTTATGTCAGAAGGGGGGAAAAGGATCTCCACATGACAGTGATTGTTCTTAGATATTGGGGCCTGTCTCTTCAGGTATGGTAGCATGTGGAGTTTGAGGGAGCCAAGAATGTGAATGTCGTGAGTTATCCAGATGACACTGTCTATGTCAAGAGTGACATGAACCTCCTGCTCCTCGAGTCTGACAGAGTCCAAAGTCGGATCGAGGAGGATGTAATTGCTATGAGAATCCTTTCCGTTTACAAAGGCTCGCTGTCCAAGAGATGGGGTAACATTCCCTGAAAACATCAACATGTCCTGGTAGTGTTGCCGTAGTTCGGTTCCGAACCTAGCCGAACCCGGTTCAAACCCCGAACCGAACCCTAGGTTCAGTCTAAGTTCAGCCAAGTGCTGAACCGGACCGCGGGTTCAGTTCCGGGTTTCGAGGCCTGCCGGATTTCCTGAACGGCTCCAAACCGCGTCCAAACCGCGAACGCGGATATTTTTAAGGTATTTATTTCATTTATTTTTCGCATTCCTTTACTTACTTTTTCGTGTTAAACGGTATCATGTGACCGTTACAGGTAGCTTTCTTCACCAACACGCAACAACGCAAGGCCAATGAACGCGACACAATGTCGCGTTCATGAACACAGGTACGTATTTTACTTTCCTGAACTTTACTAATGTTGCCTGCTACAGGAAGCTCGACCGCGACCGCAGTGTGACCACACCCACGGCCGCGAGATGACCACCCAACGCCAACCCAATGCCAACGGACGCGCGACAGCTGCAACACCACCACCACCACCACCACCACCACCACCAGCGGCGGCAACAACAACGGCAACGACAACCACGACGGCCAGCAGCAGCAGCAGCAATGCCGGCAGCAGCAGCAGCAGCAATGCCGGCAGCAGCAGCAGCAGCAACGGCAACGGCAACGGCAGCGGCAGCAGCAACGGCCACGACAGCAGCGGCAGCAGTGGCAGCAGCAACGGCGACGGCAGCAGGAGCAGCGCCGGCAGCGGCAGCAACGACGGCAGCAACGACGGCAGCAACGACGGCAGCAACGGCGGCAACAGCAGCAGCAGCAGCAGCAACAGCGGCAGCAGCAACGGCGACAGCAGCAGCAGCGGCAGCAGCAACGGCGACAGCAGCAGCAGCGGCAGCAGCAACGGCGACGGCAGCAGGAGCAGCGCCGGCAGCGGCAGCAACGATGGCAGCAACGACGGCAGCAACGGCGACGGCAGCAGGAGCAGCGCCGGCAGCGGCAGCAACGATGGCAGCAACGACGGCAGCAACGACGGCAGCAACGACGGCAGCAGCAGTATCAGCAGCAACGGCGGCAACAGCAGCAACGGCGGCAACAGCAGCAACGGCGGCAACAGCAGCAGCAGCAGCAGCAGCAGCCGTGGCAGCAACACCACCACAACCATACCACCGCCCCGACGAGGACAACGGTTGGCAGCAGCAGCGCCGGCAATGCCACGCAGGGACCACAGGACAAGACCCCCCGTCCCTCCACATCCCTTGGGGACACCGGAGGGCTCCCCCGCACCCATCTACCTCGCGAAGTGCAGCGCCGTATCTATTGATACGCGCCTGCCATTCGCGAGGAGAACGGACGGGGTGAGCCCACCTCGGTCTGGGTTTCAGACCGCGTCTGAACCCAGACCGAACGCAAAGAGACGGTTCGACGCCGTCTGGGTCCGGGTTTGGCCATGCACCAAACCGGACCCGAAGTTCAGTTCGCGGTTCCGCCAAAAAGGGTCGGAACCGGACCGAACTGAACTTCGGCAACACTATGTCCTGGAGACCTTTCCTTCGAATATCGGTTGCCAGAAGATCGTTTTTAGACGTGGCTGTAGACATAACCAAAGTATCGCTGACTGGATCACTAACCAGATCAACTTCAGGAAGAAGATGATTTTCTACCAAGATAGGCACTTTACAATTGAATGCACAGCAAAATCTTGTAATATCCGATACCCATAGTCTTTGAAGTATTCCCAGCTGGAACGCAAGACTGGAGTGGCATAGGGGTTGGTAGGGAAATTATTCAAATGTTTAGCGTAACCTATGGCATCTTCGATCGTAGGGCCATCGTAGTAGTCATTGAATAGATCCGAATGCCTCCCTAACGGTACAAATGCAACTGCTGGAACTGGAATGGCTCCGTGTTTGCATCTGGGATGACGGGGCTTTGTCAGTTGACGGTTGTGGCAACCTTTCATCATCTTGAACCTCTTTATGTTTCTGGGAATGGTCTCTCGTGCATCGGAGGAGTCATCGCTAGATTCACTTTCATCCTGGCTTTGGGCCTCTGTTTCCGCTGAAGTCCAGCCTGGTAAGCAGCTCACTAGCAGATAACAATTAGACCTTACATTCGGAACTGTCCCCAAATAGGCTAATCCAATTGGCATTTCTTTGAGCTTTACAAATGCGGCACCTGTCCTGAACGCAAGACAGCATGACTTGCAAATTTTTCGGTACAGGGCTGGTGTGAAAGCCATTGACCACCAACTTTTGAGCAACATGGGAGGGTTCATACGGCCATTTCTTGTCTATACCTGATTTCCACCACTGGTAACAGGAAAACGCATGCATCAAAACAGTTTCAAGAAGTTTTGTGCGGGTAACATGTGGGCACTCCAGGGCTGGACATGTCTCTGTGTAATGGTCTAACCCATGCAACATAATATCCAGTGCAATAGAAGTCGCCCAAGGACCACAATCATGTCCATTCTAAACTCAAAGTTAACTTCTCCTATCAACAATGCAGCAAATACACACATACCTGAGGGAAATCACAAGAGATGACTAACACTGCTTGTGGTGATGGTAACCATCTGAATAGCTGGCTGACTTTAAGCCAATACCTTGGGCCGCCCCAAATAGACCAATCGGCGGTATCATGAGCCCAGATCTCTACATTTACAGAAAAATCAAAACCAAACACCCATGCCATATTTCTTGAATAGTCAAAACAGGCGGTGAAATAATGATTATGTCAGCAGATGATGATGATGACTGGCTTCATTTGAACCGGATTTTCGGATCTAGCCATCAGATTTAAAGACCAAAATTCTGAGATTTCGTCTGTAACTGCTGGTGCATGGTCAGCACTGTTGAAGATATTCATAAAGTAGCTGGGTCAATCCTTTTTGCACCTATACCACTCCATCAGAAGATACATGTTCATGATTGCACCCTCCACATAGCAACCAGGCTTGAGGGTTTCGATATTTTCCACAGCTACAGCCCACAAACTTGGATTAGAGAAAACGGTCACTATACCAAGAAGAAGTGTTAGGGATAAAGAAAACGGAGACATGTGGACTAACTGTATGCCTTCCTGTGACTATCCAGAGGGATAATTGATCTTGGAGGCATATCTCTGCTTGCTATGGAGGAAGTCTCTGCAAAATTCTCTGCTTGGGAGAGACATTGTGCTGATGCCTGATAGGGACTACCAGAGCCATCACTTGACACAGTGGATAGTTCTGAAGATAATTCCGGTGACGATGTTTCTGCAGCATGTTCTGAGCCCTCAACTGAGCTTGCTGGGTTGCTGATTATATCATCAAATTCGTCACCAGAAAGTTGTGCAACTCCATCTTGCTTGGCAAGCTCTGGTTCCGAAGATGACGATGGTTCCGGTGATGATGGTTCCGGTGCATTTTCTGAGCCTGCAACTGAGCTTGCCTGCGATGCTGGCTTGCTGATTCCATCATCTAATTCATCATCTACTTCATCACCAGAAAGTAGTGATACATTCGTAACTCTGCGTCGTTGATCTCACTGGGGTCGTGGCTTAAAAGACCTGACATGTCTCGAACTGTTGCCAACAGCAGGTCCATGGTTGTTTGAATCAACTGTTTCTGCTGTTTGAGATGTTACCCCTGCTTAGACAAAAGTTAACACAGGACAAAGTGATTTGGGAACATGACTTTACAGGTCTGCACTATAGAGCTTGGTTGATTTACCGGTAGTGATGGTATATCTATTAACCCTGCCTGTTCATGCAATTTTAACAGAGGATTACCGGCCAAGTCTTCACTATCTGAGAGAAGGGAAACGTTGGTTACTTTGTGTCCTTGCCAGTATTTATTTTTGATAGGAACCGGAAATGAAGGTTTCGGAACCACGGAGGGTTTTCTGAATTTGAATTTTTCTTGCATTGGAGTGCTGCACTGGTGTGGAATGCCTGGAACTCGGTCACTTGAGCAATCCAATTTTTCATGGAGCACCAATAATGTAACTAACCGTGACTTGGAATGATTTCCAACTTGTTCACTACATCCACAATGGTGGGATCAGTAACTTTGTTGTAATTATAGGACTGGCTCACATAATTGCTCCAATTCCACCTCTTCTTCTCCTTCTAATTCTGCCTGGGTTATAGATGGACTCCCAGACAGCAATTGTTCCTTCTCCGTCAGTGTTGGTGATACCAAACTGCTTCCAGACAACAATTCCTCCTTGTCCTTCTCCCACAGCACCAGGTCAACCCGAGATAGCAGTTCATCCTCCTCCTCCTCCTCCTCCTCCTCCTCTTTCTCCCTCAGTGTCATGTGTGATACCGAATGACTCCCAAGTAGAGATTTATTTTTCTCCTCCTCTTCTCTAATGTCAGAACAGAAACTATTACTTTTATAGAATTATACACACCTGGCAACTGGGGCTCAAAGTTATTTTTATTTCCAAGGAGGTCTGAGTTTGCCATGTCTGTCAACAGGTCCTTTTGTGGAGCTAAGGTTTGCTCAATGTTCAATCGCTTGAAAGCAGAAACAAGACAACCTTGGGTACAAACATTGTAGGAGTGTGCAAGTATTACAGAAAGATAGTAGGCATAAACATACCTGGAAACTCTTGTGCTTTACAACTAAGCTCTGTCAACAGGTCCCCTTGTGCAGCTAAGGTGCCTTGAAAGTTCAATTTCTCCACAGTGGAAACAAAGTCTACCATAAAAATTGCAGAAAATTGCAGGAGTACATAATGAATGATGATATCTTCAAATAATAATAGGTAAAACATACCTGGAAACTCTTGTGCTCTGGTAGGAAACAATAACTCGTGATAAACTTCACTCGCTGATAACTCATCTCGTGCCAGTATGGTAGAGGATTCTTTGTGTAGAATCAATGAGGGTGGGTGGATGACCTTAGGGAGGTCTGGGTTCTTTTTCCAAAAGTCTTCTGGAGTGATGATTTTTCGGCCAGGGGGTTGGGAGGCACAGCGGATCGGTTGGCCAATGTGGCTAGGACATTGTGAGGCTGACGGGGTTTCTCCATGCATAATCGGTGTTGCTTCTATCTTGGTTGGTATTTCAGGATTCTGCAACCAGAATTCCTCTGGAGTTTGGATTTTTTTGGACCTCATTGTCTCAAAGGAGCTGTTTCTGTGACAGTTAATGTTCTTTATCATTCACATGACCGTGGGAGTTGATTTACACGTGTTGTAAGCTACAAAAGATGAATAGAATAACCAGTTACAGAAAGAAAACCCTTGCAGTGGGCTCCAGTTCTGATGGCGAGTTTCAATCTAGATCCAGACTGGGTGACTTGGCAAAGAGTGGTGTGCCCACTCTCACTGCCAAGATAAGTTTTTTATTGATTTCTCTAAGTGTGTCTTCAGGCCCCACCGCCCACTTATAGTGATCATAACCGGTTCCGATTCCCGAAGTCACTGGAACACGGATGCTGTTCCGGTTTCGCATACATGTTGAAAGCCCAACCTTTTCCCATGAGTTCATTTACTCGTTGCTACTCATGTTAAGATTCTAATGTTTTATGGTCAGTATGTCATGTATGGACCATGCGGAACCAGTTCTGAGTATTCAGATTTAGCACCTTTATTGGTTTTGAAAATATGGTCTGCACGTCATGACCATGTGGAACCGCTTCTGAGAATTTGTATCGAGTACCTTTATTGGTTTTTAAAGTTGGGTATTCAGAAACAGAGAGTTGCCTGAGGAACTTCCAGAACTTCCCCAAAGTACTGCGATGTGCCTAACCCTATTTATGTCTTGTGAACCTAACCTCCTCAATGCAAGCCATTCAACCTGTAACCACGTCCATGGAAATCAAATAAACATCACTATCAGCAGTGACCATGGTTCGCCATTGTAATTTAAGTTTTAAGTACTCCTAGCTGAAGTTTGTGCAAAAATCGCACATTTAGCTCTTGTGCAACAGAATGGCTTGTAAGTGATTTTTATCAGCATTAATTATGAAGCATACTGAAGCTTGAGCCAGCACAGCACATGAAGAATGGTTACAGAGAAATTTTGTCTCTCTCATAGTTTTGTAAGTCCCTTTGCAAATTTTTCTAATTTTAATTTTCTATTAGAAGATTCACTGTAGGTTTGAACCATGCACCTATGCCCTCCCCCCTCAATTTCCTAGCAATTTCAAGCATATGTCAATCGATGTGGCGATGCGGCTCACTAGGAGGAGAGGTGGAGGTCACTTTTCTCTGTCTAACCTGTCCTGGCATATTGGTTACCATAACCGTCTGTAGTCTCGATCTTTGTCCTTGTTGTTGTCCTGTCCAAATCTCTGCCATCATTGCATCATTGTAGTAGCCAATAACCAAAGGTATTTCAGCCAGGGAGGTGAAGTTATGACGATAGGGTGAGATGTGACGAGTGCAGCCTGAGTCATTGAGTTCAATAACAGGTCAGTTGGAAGAGTTCGGCTCATCTGAAGGTTCAGCAACCTTGTTGACATCACTGGTGGCATATAGCGCATCTTGGAGAGAATCCCAATGCTCAGCACTTGGCATTACAGAAGCCCTTTCGACAAACGAACTAACATCACTCCAGTCAACTTCATCGCCATCAGCTATCTCATCAACATCATCTCCCATGTCTGAAAAACAAATCAGCACCATCACCACAATCCTTGTCATCATCATCGTCGCTCTCCCAAGCATCAGAGTCGGAGACGGTTCGGGCATGCTGTCAGAGTCCGAGGGTTCTTCAATGCCGAAGGCTTGATCACTAACCAAATCGGAAGCCACAGAAACATGTGCTGTGCTGCTGGACTTGGAGTCAGATGCTCCTTGTTCCTTCTTAGGCTTCAGACAATTTCGTCGAAGGTGGCCCTCTTCGCCACAGTTCCAACAGGTACATTTGCCTTTCTTGGTGTTCAATTCTTCTTTGTGCCAGGTATAAAAGCCAAGGCCTCATCATCACCATTTTTCGGCCCTTTCACACCACTCCGGCGAGCATGCTGGGATTTCTGACGGTCGTACTCTTTAGAAATGATGGAAATGAGTGCATCGGGGTCCGGCAGTGAGTTGGGTGAGGCGAAGTTTGAAGGGAATGTGGGCAATGATCATCAAACGCTAATCATTGTTGTCAATATCCACGCCGACTGTTACTCATTCTTCCCTTTTCAAATGCAGCTTGAACAGTAATGGCGTCTTCCATTTCCCGGAATTTGGAGCGTCAAGAGCTGAAGAGTCCCGCCGCTTTCAACGAGTTCACCAGCTGCCATCATAGGAGATCTTGTCAACATCGCCTGGTTTTCCATTAAATATATTTTATATTTAAAAACATTTTGTACATAAGACAGGGACACCGCGAAATGACATATCATAACATGGCAGCAGGATTGTATTTACACATACTTGATGCAGGCCCGCAACATTCTTGTGGCCTTTTGCACCTTGTCGGGATCCCCACCGGCCAAGTACTGCAACCTATTTAAGTGGTGTTCCACCACCGTCGAACATCCTTCACCATCCATATCGAGGCTTCCTCGCAGGAATCCAGCAGCTTGCTTAATTTTATGGTCATCGCGTTTCTCCAACAACAGAAGCAGGAGGTTGATGTGATAATTCAATAGACTGATTTGGTCAGCTTCCGTGCTGATTCTCGCAACCTTCTTGCAGCCAAGATTGTCGTTGTCATTTTTCCACTTGAGGAAGCAGTAGAGAGAAGTCTCTTCCGTGATGTTGTTCTTAACCTGAAATCAGACTGTGTAGACCACCAACTGTGATCACTCACATCTGCCACGGACCCTTGTCCGGCTTCTGCCATGGATCCTTGTCCGGCTTCATATTGTGACTGACGCTTCCGCTTTACTGACAGTAAGCCGGGAGGAGGTTCCAGTTCTACCTCGTCTTCTAAGTTTGCTTTGCCACACTTCCGCTCCCCCACCGTCTTCATCGTCTCTGCCACGGATCCTTGTCTGGCTTCATATTGTACAGCCCCAAGGAAATCATATGCAACATCTAGAGAATATGGCCTGTTTAATTTTTTTTCCTATGCGTGTTAATTAGGACCCACGCTTCTCCTTTACCGACGGTAAGCCGGGAGGAGGCTCCAGGATTTCCAGTTCTGAATTGTCTTCCAAGTTTGCGTCGTCACACTTCTGCTCCCCCACCATCATCATCGTCTCCTTTACAGACAGTAAGCTGGGAGGAGGCTCTGGGATGTCCTGTTCTACCTTGTCATCTAAGTTTGCATTGCCACGCTTCTGCTCCTCCATCATCTCCTTTACCGACGGTAAGCCGGGAGGAGGCTCCGGGATTTCTAGTTCTATCTTATCCTCTAAGTTGGCGTTGCCCTTTGCTTCCGCTTCCGTAATCACATCAGTTACCAAAGTAAGGATTGACTTAAGATGAAACATGCCATTTTTATCAGCTACTCGATAGCTCAGTTGACTGGCTTACCGTTATATATTGGACGTGCCCTTCCGATAGATCCGCCCTTATACCTTTACTTACTCTAGTTTTGTACAAACGAAGTATGGTTAGCAGGTCGTTTAGGCTGAACAGCATGATAAAGCTTGGGTGTTGCTGGCGAGGTATAAAAAAAGGTAACTAACTAACACGTGACCAAGGCCAGCGGAACTGAATGAACCATTTTTGCCACCGCACCCAATGTTCTCAACCCAGAAGACTCTCAACCGCATTGCTGCACGCGTCAAGAAAATTATCGATGCAACAACCCGAATGGACGGCTCCTGTACTGATGCCCTCCAAAGAATCTACGATGGACTCCTGGATGAACATGTAAGTGGGTTTGGTTATGTAGTATGCTTTGATTTTTATCCCTCATACAGCTGAATGCCGAAACAGTCTTTGTTAAAGTCTCGAATGAACCTGGCATCCGATTCCCAAGGATTCTCTTCAGCCTAAGGCGACTTGTCTTGAAGGTCGAAACCGACGATGTCAGAAAATAAGATTTACTCGAGATCCGCACTGACGACCAGTTGATCAAAGAGGAACCCCAGTATAGTAAAGATGTGACCGATGAAGAGCATGTAGGGGAGAACATGTGGTGGTTGAGGATTCCAGAAGGCGAGTAATAATCCAGATGGTTTTCTGGAAGTTATTACATTTCAGCACCACAGTGGTTGTAGCCCTGGCGTCTAACAGCCCCCAGATTCCACCATCTTGCGGAAGTAGCGATTCTGATGTCATTATTGCGCAAGATTCAAAGAAGAGGTTTGGCAAGCGGCGCGCAAGAATTAGCCATAAAGCAGTCGACAAGAAGAGGAGATTTATTGACAGTGATGAAGATTTCGAGGCTGAAACAAAACCCAGGATGAAGAAAGGTGTGAAAGGTGTGAGTCATTGACAGCATTGTCTGCGGGCCAGCCGTTGTTTCCCCACCGGCTCTCGTATATCCTGGTTCTGACAAACCTGCCCATGAAATTTTCCAAACCGACCCGCTCCAATTGGCATCTGTTTTTCCCATCATTATCCAAGAGCATCAGGAAGGATGTCCAGAATGTTTCGAGGATGTGGGGCGAGAAGATGTCACCATGGCGAATGTGTTGAAGTGTGAGGTAGTACTTGTACAGCTGACTGGCCAATGGCTCGTTCTCGAGGACAGTACTGCCGAAGCGACAGGCGGGAGCGCCGACGTCGAACTTGCTCTTGAATATGCGCGCGTATAGAGTGTTTGAACTGCCGAAGGCCAGAACAGAGTTGATGTGTTTGCAGGAACAAAAAAGGGGTGTCAAGGACACACTAGACCCACAGAGTTCTGTGAGGGCGATCTCAAGAGCGACATTTTCAAGGATGTCTACGGGGATGTTGCAGAGAGGAGAATGCTGCCGCATGGGGAGAAGAGGGGGCATGGGTGCAGAGGAAGGAGGAGCAAGCAAACGCGTCCGAAAAGGAAGCACAGCCGATTCCGATTCCAAGTACGGTATACGGAACCGGTCTGTTTACTGCTCTCACCCGACAACTACTCAGACAAAGAAACAGCTGAAGCTAAGCTTTATGTTTTCAGTTATTGAATTTCAGTAATACAAGTTTCGACGAATTATATGCGTAAGAGAGGGAGTTAGTTGAATATGGATGGGAACAGACATAAATTGCAGGGTGAAGGGCTAGTAGTGGTCTTCTCTGGTAAATTATAAAAGTGCAAAATATATATATATATAAATGCAGCTGACCGGAACCGGCACTGGTTTCAGAGGTGACCCAGTATGCTGTCTTTGTGGTAAAAAAGAGTTCACTGATGGTAGGCAAGAACCAAGAGTCTACTATGTTGTGAAAATTTGATGATGTATACTGTAAATGGTAAGTACACTAGAACCCATGCTGTATTTCAAAACAGGCAGTGAAATAATGATTATGCCAGCAGATGATGATGATGACTGGCTTCATTTGAACTAGATTTTCGGATCTAGCCATCAGATTTAAAGACCAAAATTCTGAGATTTCATCTGTGACGGCCAGTGCATGGTAGTATGTTCATTAACAATGTCCATTTTATTGGTCAAAGACAAACTAGAAACTGAGGGTCCACATTATGGAATCGGAGCGGTGAAAAATTTCCAGGAGCTGAAGACATGTTTTCGGAACAAACATAATTTGATGCCGCTCCTACCCATTGATTTATGGAGGGTTACAAGAATATATTGTTTGATAATTGTTTACTTTTCCATGATTGGACTTCAACTGAGCACGTGAGACCGAAATTTTCTCAAGAGTGTGCCAGTCAAAAGCATAACCTAACACCATTACTTAACCAGCCTACTCTACAAGAACAAGAATGGACCCTATCAGTAAAGCACTCACTACTCCTGAATTCAGGGTTCATTTACTAACAGACATTCCCCCCAGACCACGGAACACTTCCGTACGATATCGTTTACTTCATCATTCAAATGCTATGGATGGAGGGTACGATAAATTTGTTGGACTTCCTGGTGCTTCAGGAGGTCTCTGAAACATTCAAGGAAATAACCTGTCGCTTCATCTTCAACTTCGTTGTCATTGGACTACAACATTCGGAGCTGATTTTATTCCAGCTTCTTCTCCAGAACCCAAATAGTTGGGGTTCTGTGAAGAAACTGCGAATAACCCTGCCAATGGATAAGACCAACATCTTACGCTGGTGCTATTCCATGGGAGTGGCTTTGAATCAAGCTGGAGACATTTTCAAAATGGTCAAGAACGACACGATAACCTACGAAGATCACTTTTGCAACAAGGTGATAAATGCAAGAAACATCATGAATCTATTGTCAAACCACTTCCCCAACATCCAGTCTCTGGAAATATGCCATATGAAAAGTTTTACCGAAGAACAGCTTCGGCTAATCGAGGAATACGACGCAGGCAGTTTGGGTTTGGGGGAGGAGTTGGAAGATGGAAGTGTGCTGGTTACTGTGCAGGATGGTTGGGGAACTCACCCTGTGAGTTATTTACACCATACTCTCTTATCCTTGAATAACCAACATTCAAAATTCAGTCCACAATTCCAGGACCCACTTACGTGGAGCAGGCAATACTCAATCTTTCGGCAATGAAGCAGTTGATGGAACTTCATGTTTCATCATCAACCGGTTGGGGTGGTTCGCTGAGGAACGAGGAAATATTCGTATCTCATGTAGATACTTTACTTCCAAAAGTCCAAGAGCTGTTGGTTGGAGTGAAAAGATAGACTAGGGTTTCCGGTGGTATGGTACATGTTCCAGATCCAGAAATTGATGATCTATGAATGTACTCTACTTTAATCTCAGGTGGATAGTGAGAATTGGGCTGAAGTCGCTCTAACACATATAACCTATATTATTGCTGTGACCATGAGGTTCTGTTTGGTATGGGAGAACAATAACTGTCCATTATCATAATTGGGTTTCAACACCAATAAAGGTGCTTGATCCAAATACTCACCACTGGTTCCGCAGTCGTCCATACATGACCATAAAGCATTGAGGTCCCATATAATTTTGACATGAGTAGCAACAAGTAGAGGATTAGATATTAACAAGTATCCGGAACCAGAACAGCAACTTGGGTTCCGATTACTTCGGTAACTCATCGGAATCGGATCCAGATCCGGTTATGATCACTATTGGTGAGTCACAGATGTCCTCAACTTTGAGGGTCAACTCAATGTTCTTCTTGACTGACTTCAATATGTTTCAAGGCGTTCTGTTGCTCATGCATGGGAAGGATACCCCTGATGTAGACAAGGCTATGGGCCTCTAAAAAGAAAATCAATAGATCTTCAATGACACCAACTTGGATATTTTGAAATCACTTCATTACTACCCAGATATCGGATTCCATCTACTGCTGCTACTTACAACAGACAATTATCAGATCACCAATATGCTGATCACCCACTCTGGATCTCGATTGACAAGGGGTCTTTCGGATTCATTCCTTTTCCTGCATCCCCTTTGATTGTACTATGCAATGTGAAGAAGCATACTATAGCACTGAATGTTCCTGTATATATGGCAATATCATCTGGTTTGAGCAGTGAGGAAATTTAGACAATTGGACAGTTGATGTCAACTCTAAACTAGTGTTAATCGGAACGAGTTCTTTTGGGTGCCGATGCTCCATTCAAGCACATGGGCTTTTTTTTTTTTTCTTTTCCGATTTTATGTCCATTGGGGCGGGGATACGCAGTCTCTCCCTTTGGGCACGGAATCTCTCATATGGTCAATTCTACTTTCCCTACGACTCTTCCGCAGTCCTGCGTACATGTGAAACATCAGCGCGCCGCCCACGACTTGCGCGACTTATGCCGATCGACGCGCGCGTGACCGTGACATCTTCGCTGTATCTTAACCACGCGACCTGGTCTTAATACGCTGACACACGAGTCACGACTGTTAAACACATCCTACACGTTCGGACACTAGTGTTGCCGAAGTTCAGTTCGGTCCGGTTCCGACCCTTTTTGGCGGAACCGCGAACTGAACTTCGGGTCCGGTTTGGTGCATGGCCAAACCCGGACCCAGACGGCGTCGAACCGTCTCTTTGCGTTCGGTCTGGGTTCAGACGCGGTCTGAAACCCAGACCGAGGTGGGCTCACCCCGTCCGTTCTCCTCGCGAATGGCAGGCGCGTATCAATAGATACGGCGCTGCACTTCGCGAGGTAGATGGGTGCGGGGGAGCCCTCCGGTGTCCCCAAGGGATGTGGAGGGACGGGGGGTCTTGTCCTGTGGTCCCTGCGTGGCATTGCCGGCGCTGCTGCTGCCAACCGTTGTCCTCGTCGGGGCGGTGGTATGGTTGTGGTGGTGTTGCTGCCACGGCTGCTGCTGCTGCTGCTGCTGCTGTTGCCGCCGTTGCTGCTGTTGCCGCCGTTGCTGCTGTTGCCGCCGTTGCTGCTGATACTGCTGCTGCCGTCGTTGCTGCCGTCGTTGCTGCCGTCGTTGCTGCCATCGTTGCTGCCGCTGCCGGCGCTGCTCCTGCTGCCGTCGCCGTTGCTGCTGCCACTGCTGCCGCTGCTGTCGTGGCCGTTGCTGCTGCCGCTGCCGTTGCCGTTGCCGTTGCTGCTGCTGCTGCTGCCGGCATTGCTGCTGCTGCTGCTGGCCGTCGTGGTTGTCGTTGCCGTTGTTGTTGCCGCCGCTGGTGGTGGTGGTGGTGGTGGTGGTGGTGGTGTTGCAGCTGTCGCGCGTCCGTTGGCATTGGGTTGGCGTTTGGTGGTCATCTCGCGGCCGTGGGTGTGGTCACACTGCGGTCGCGGTCGAGCTTCCTGTAGCAGGCAACATTAGTAAAGTTCAGGAAAGTAAAATACGTACCTGTGTTCATGAACGCGACATTGTGTCACGTTCATTGGCCTTGCGTTGTTGCGTGTTGGTGAAGAAAGCTACCTGTAACGGTCACATGATACCGTTTAACACGAAAAAGTAAGTAAAGGAATGCGAAAAATAAATGAAATAAATACCTTAAAAATATCCGCGTTCGCGGTTTGGACGCGGTTTGGAGCCGTTCAGGAAATCCGGCAGGCCTCGAAACCCGGAACTGAACCCGCGGTCCGGTTCAGCACTTGGCTGAACTTAGACTGAACCTAGGGTTCGGTTCGGGGTTTGAACCGGGTTCGGCTAGGTTCGGAACCGAACTACGGCAACACTAGTCCGTCGGACACCGAGCCCGATACCAGAAATGTAATTTATCCGATTTATCTTCTTCTTTTCGCCGACTTTCATGTGATATTCGCTGATATTTCAAATCCTTCGCTATTCCGTTCCCGTTTCGTCGCTTTCATGCGATATTTCGCTGCATTTCTATTTCACTCAACCACCCTTAAACCCCTATCCTTTTAGAATATAAAAAGTGTCCTGTAGTAGAAAATATACGAAGAAGAACCCAGTTCTCCCCTCTCCACTAGTTTGCGTCTTGAGTTTTAAAAGATCTAGTCATTCCCACTCGAATCTGCGTCTCTCCTCATCGCGTACTCTCCGCTATCGTGACCTAAGTCGTAGCGCAGAACCTCCGTCTTGTTGCGTCATCACCGCGTATTGCGCTGTCATCTAGGACACCCAGCTAAGCCTTCCGATCCTTGTTTATCACTGCGTTGCGACATCGCGTTGTCTTGCGACTCTTCGCGTTTGTTTATTTTATCGCGCATATTATCGCGCACTATCGCGTTATTGTCAGGAGTGTCCCCAAGTCTCGTTCGCACCTTTGCGACATTTTTCATCATTTATTATCTCTTTATCCGGGGTAGACGTGGAAACCGTATCATTTTCTGGAGCCCACCGCGAGGGGACTTAACATTTAAACCACTCCTTTGACTAACGCGTCTAGTTCGAGCACCATAGCTACCAACAGATATCGTACTCGTAGCTCAGTACAGCATCAAGCGCAACAACGTGTGACAACCTCTCGGAATATCCCCGACTTCGACAGCGATCTCGACGAACTCACCGAAAGTTCCTCCGATTCCGAACACGATACCTCACATCGATTTTGTTCTCATTCACCTCGCACACCTCTTGATTTTCACGATTCTCTGCGCGATTACAATCCACAATCTCCCACACCAGCTAGCGGTTCTTTATCTCGACACACTTCCGACCCCTCTTCCGATCCGCTTTCTAACTTACCATCCACATCCACTCTCGATTCTTCTATTCCTATTCTACTGAGCACCTCCTCATCGTCTACCTCATCACGTCCACCCATGCCACCACCCGCAGCTCAAACAATGGTGACTCCACCGCAAATGCCCGCTCGCGGTCATAATACCGCTCCCAGTTTCTCGCCGGAGCACCCACGCGAACTTCGCCAATACTTTGACGAGCTCGGGGCCCAATTCGATTCGTGCGCAGTAGCCGACGCTGTTGAAAAAAAGAAATATGCGTTGCGCTATCACGACATAGACACCGCTGAACTTTGGGAATCGCTCGACGAGTACGAATAGTGTTTTAAAGTCCGGTCAGGTCCGGTTTTTTGCCTTTTTTGGACATTAACCGGGACTGGACCGGTTGTCTTATTTTCTGAAAACTCAAAAAACTGGACCGGACCTAAGACAACCGGTTGCCATCGGTTTTTTTCAGTCCATTAACCAGTCCAAACCGGTCTTAACTACAACCAGTTAATAACCAGTCCAGACCGGTTTTACACCAGGTCTGGACCGGTCTTCGCATTTGCAAGTGACAGCTGATGTGACATTGTAATCTACACAGGTACTAAATCAGGCATATCCTCTTCGTCATCATCTGTATTCCACTCAAACTCGGACTCAAGGGGCTGAATCGGAGAGGTGGCTCTGTGTTTCCATAGTTCAGATAAGCATGGTTGTGACTTGTGTAACACATACCTCTCCATGTTGAGCTCATTCAGCATGACTGAATTATCATTGGTATTGTCTGAAATAATGTGGCCTTGGATACCCGCCTCAAGCTACACTGCCATCAGTTGTGTCCAAGCAAATGAGAATATTACATACAACAACACAGATAGCAAGAAACTCGACGAGACGAGCACGGAAGGTGTATCCTTCAAGAAACAGGGTGCTTGCAGTATTGTTGGCAGCCAGCGAAACCAAATCCATTGCACCAGTATCCCTGAGAGCCGTGACACGGGAGTTCACATCCCTGGCAATGTTTGGAAAGCGGGGTGCGATGTTCTGCCAAAGTGGTTCAGTGCCAGATTGTCGGGGTGCATTGAGTACTTACTTTCCACCAAAACAAAACCATGTAGGACCACCGTGTAGTTTGGACCCGATAGCTGGCAGTGTGAAGTGCTTGAGCAACTTCCAGTGCCTCATCATCAACCGGGAAGTCTTTGACGGTGAAATTTGCAGTTAACATCGTGATGGTGCGACAAGTCGGACAGAGGGGATGATAGGAAGCATTCACATCAATCCTACATCTATTTAAATGTCAGCACTAAGCAAGCGAAGCAAGCCACGTACCACACATTGCAAACAGAGCCGAGCAACATCCGTGATTGGAACTCAACGAAGCCTGTGGAACTTGGCGAATATTTCGGAGTTGGGATTCTGGAAAGTGAAATCCGCATGAATACTAAACCAGAAACAGATCATTAGCCAAATGATAAAACACCGTATATTCGAGAAACCTACATCTGGGTGATGCTAGACCAAATGAGGAAAAAAAAGATGTAGAGTTCAGAAAATGGCAAGGACTCATGGCCGAGTAAGCTGGCGACATCAAGGAATCAGTCGGTGATGAAGTGGCACATGGTAAAGTCGTAAATGGGGACGTCAGAGAGAAGGACGGAGATGGAGGTGAATAGTGAGGACTCATAGGTGAGTAACCTGGTGAGGTAAGGTTGAGGACTGGAGACGTTGGTGAATAAGTTGGTGATGTCGGTCCGCATCCATGATCGTAGAATGGTGAAGTCGCATATGGTGAAGTTGGGGAAGTCGCACCACCGAATGGTGATTGAGGAACATATATGGGGGAGGTTGGAGAGTAGGCGTTTGGTGAGCTGGGACTGTACATCGAGCCCGCAGGAATTCCACCGGCTCCTATTGGGCTCTGACTGAAGACCGACCACTGGAAGGTCCCTGGGTCCTCCCGACCATTACCTGCAAGCGGTGAGAAAGCAGCGGACTCCCCCTTGAACATCCCACCCTCCCACATAGGAGAGTCAGCGTCGTAAGGTGTCATTACCCCCTGACCTGGCATCATGCCTCCATCAGCCGGTACTGACAGCATTTTGTGCGTAGGTAGCCGATAATCCACAATGGCGTCCTTCAACATATTGATATTGACCGCAACATCGAAAGATCCTGTACCCATGGGAGCCATTTGACCAAATATAATGTTCTCGGAGACGCCATGGCAATCGTCCCTCTTTAGGTCGCAGAGCAAAGCCAGGTGGCAGTAGTCGACCTTGGATCTGTCAAACTCAATGACGCTACGCAAGTCCTTGAAAATTGCTGCCCGAGCCTTCTTTGTTTGCACGTCATAGCTATCCTGGTGGATGATGACCTTGGCATGTTCAACAAGAAAGATACCAGGGACACTATGCAAGCTAACCGATTTGAGCATCGTGTTCAAGTTCTCCAGCTACTGGAGGAAAACGACCTCCTCCAGATCGTCGTCCTTTCCGTGCCGCTAATGACTGATCAGATTTGGATGAACAGTGCATAATAATAACAATAGAATCATGAGACAATAGGGATTAAGAGAGACGTACCAGAAAACAATTGGGATGACAAGCCGAACCGTGACAGGATGAAGCAAGGAATGAGTGTGTCGAAGCAAGGTCGAGTATGTGTGGAGAGGTTGAAGGAGGAACGAGTCGTGCTAGTAATGGTAACTCCCATTCACAAACGCTCACTCGGCACTCAGCGCTCAGCACCCAATTCTAGATCCTTATTCATAATTGTACTGTATCAAACCAAATGTAATAATGTAGCAAATAACGAGTCCCATGTTACAGATGGTAACTAATACTGAGCTGCTTGAATTTCATCTTCTTCTACGTCCCATTCCACTTCAGCAGCATCATCTTCAAGTATTTCAATATATTGCTCAAGATCACATTCTTCCACTTGATCAGAAGTCCATGCGGCGAGGTCAACGAGAGACTGGCGCCAGTTGAATTTTAGCATTTGAAGTTCCTCAAATCATCCAGCACCGAGTCGCGATCGGCGATCAGAAGCAACCAGCTTGCCAGCTGAAAATAACCATTCGCAAGGGACTGAGGAGGCCTGAACAGGAAGAATGTCAAGGGCAATTCTTGCGAGCGTAGGATACACCTTGGTGTGATGCTGGGCCAGAAATTGGTAAGGCCCGAATGAAGCCTGAGTCAACGAGAACCACTTACACTCCACCATTCTACGATATCAGTCTCTTTTGAGACATCCTGCGGGATATCTGTCAAGTATCGGCGAAGCTCTGCTCGCCATCCCTCATTAGATATTGACTGAGAAAGAAGCAGCCGGCGGTGTAAATCAAAATTGTCAACTTCGTTTTCATCATCAGCAGGGAATGATGGTGTTTTCACGGGTGATCCTGGAGCTGGCGTCGCAAAAGGAGAGTAGCCAATGTTGTGATAGGCCTCCATCTGTAACTATAGTCAACAGATAGTAGGAAAGATGACTGACATAAATACCATATTCTCAACGATTTTTTCTGCCTCCGCTTGCCAATTCTTTGCATCGTGGTTACCAGCCGCAATATCTGCCATTTGTTCTTCTGCTCCTCCCCAAGCGAGCTTGATGTAGTTAAGTTTGTAGTATGGGTGCAACACTAAAAGCTTGTTTGTAATCATCTCGAATCCACCAGCAGAAGTGGGCACATACCTAATGCAAGAACGTATGCTGGTTTCTCATCAAATCGGGTGTAATACTTCTTGATTTTCTCGAGACCATCCATTATCGCGTCTTTGTAAAGTTGATATCTCGGATTGTCGCGCTTGGCTTCCCACGCAGTTTGTAAACGTTCCAGTGCTGGAAGAGCACGCCAAAGTGTAGGCTTCTTGTCTGCCGAGAAATATTGTTGGATCTTGTTTGCGTCCTACAGTTCCACATTATCACGGCAACCGTAAGTTTTAAGTAAGACCAACTTACGGCAAGAATTGTCTTCACATCAAGGACCCGGGTCCAGTCGGCCTCTTTCAGTTGGAACGCTGACCATGGTATGCGTTTGACAATCCGCCCATCTCGGCGAATTGTTGTGATGGGTCCATATAACTCATCAGCGGATGCAATAAAAAGTTTGATGGGCTATGTCTCGGTGAGCATGTGAATTATGCCAAGGAAATTGAAATACTGACCTGTTTGAGCTGATGTGCTCTACTGAGCATGTTGAATGCGGTACCCCACTGGGTGTTACCATGGAGAGGAATTTTGAGAGGGGTCGTGATGCTGCACTGCAGCTGGAGCTTCTCGAAATACTCGATGCGCTGTCCTGACGACTGGATCTAGGGGGGGAATAGTAAACAGTAAGACGACAATAGACACTCCACACCTTGATGGCAAGTGTTCGGATGGCCGATATGACATCCAAAGAATGGCCAAGGACCCGGTTTCCTGGTAATGACGGGTCGTACTCCCAAATTGCCGTAGCAGTTTCAACCGCGGAAATCTTGGTGATATGGGACATGAAGTCAATAGTTCCCAGGTTCACGACATGGGCAAGGCATCTACAATGTAAAGGTTGAGAATGATCAACTCTGAGAGAAATGAAAATGCTCACGGAAGACGGCGCTCATCTGCAGGCCACATTTCAAGTTTTTGGCGCGCATGAATATTCTTGATGGTAAGGCAAGTCGTGTCATTATTTGAAGTATTGTCAGCAGTCACGCAAAACAGCTGATTGTGTAGGTGAATCAGCTATAGTAAAATAGATTACGGATTACCTTTGAGCTCTTGGCGTCAATGATACCAATCTGGTCGCAAAGCCCGACAACGTATTTCCCAAGATTATCCCCACTATGTTCACCAGAAATCCCGCGGAACGCAATTACCTCGGAACGGAGGGACCACTTGGAATCCTTGATCTCGATCCAATGCGCAGTAATTCCAAGGAAGGATGCCTTTGTGGTGTCAACTGTCCAACTGTCGAAGGTGGCAGAAACCTTGCCTGGTGCTGTCTGAAATACGAGCTGGGAGGAGCCTCTTGTTCAAGCCAGATTCACACTCACTGAAATGCTTTTTCTGAAGTCCTGGAGCAATCGAACGAACTCATTATGAATGTAGGTCGTGACGTCGTGGGTAGATGGAAGGTCAGCTTGAGTGGAGCGTGGTCTCATGGCGACGAGACAATTCGTGAATGAGAAATTGTTCGCGACGGCTAAAGATTGTTAATAATTAGAAAACGCACGTTCCAAAAATTCCGGACATGAAACGATTACCTGATCATCACACACAATAAACTTGGAAACTGCATGTAGAACACCCTCGCGCATGAAATCTTTTGGTCCATTGATTTTGGGAAATACATCACTGAGCATTCCTTGTTCACTTCGTCCAGCTTTACGTTCGTTTTTGGCCATTTGCATCTCTTTCCACACCGGCCGTGGAATTGCCCAGTGGTGGATGGTAATGTGTTCGGCATCGCAGCGTGTTTTGTAAACCTCGTAATGCTGACGGATGTGTTGCCGACATGAAGAGTTGCCTCCGATGTGGAAGGCTTTGCGCATTCCATGGCCAGAAATGAAGGCATTGTCGGCTCTGCTCAATTTTAGTAACTTGAGCACTGGGATAATAGTTTAGAGACTTACTTGCACACTTTGCACCAGCGCCCTTTCAATGTTTGTACGACATTTTTATTTGTAAACTTGACGGTGACTCTGTCGGAAAAGATGGTGAGCAGATCACGCGAAGAATCAGCCTTGACCAAATTCTGATCTGGGATGCCAGGACGATGGATGTCATCAAGATCATCCTGAAATCTCTGTGTAAGATACTCGTCGTCAAGGGCTCTAGGAATACTCTTACCTCATGTGCCGATTCATCAACAGATTCAGCGTCGACAATCAGGACAGATTCAGCCCCCGACGAATCTGGATTATTGTCTACTTCCTCAACTTCTGATATCTTCGTGCGTTTTTGTGCTGGCCGTAAGGACTTTGACGGTAAGGTGGTATCACTATCAGAGCTGTCAGTTGCCCGATGCTTGCATTTGGTCTTGCTATTTGAGCCCTTTTTACCACTTTTAGAGGGTTTTGCGTGTTTTGTTTTGCGAGATGCCATGAGGTTGCGAGAAAATTGGCAGACACACTATTTGACATTGTTATCACTTCGATAAATTTACATAGCAAATGTGGACCGGTAGGTCCCAGTTGCAACTGGTTGCAACCGGTTATGGAAGGTTGCCTCAAAATAAATGAGCTAATGCAACCACAACCGGAAATTTCTAAAATTAGCACAACCGCAACCGGTGGTCCGGTCTTTTTGCGGTTCAGTCCGGTTGGGTCCCGGTTTTTTTCCGGTCCTATGGACTGGACCTTAAAACACTAAGTACGAACTGGCATCGACTTACGAAGAGTTCACAAAGGCTGTGTATAAGCTTTATCCTGGTTCGGAAGACGAGAGGAAATGGTCCGTATTGGATATGGAGAAACTCGTCGAGAAACAACATCAGTCGGGAATCGCAAACATCATAGAGCTTGGCGCTTATCATCACGCGTTCCTCACTATCACGAAATTTCTCTGTAAAAAGAATCGCATCTCCGAAGCTGAGCAAAGTCGCGCGTACATTCGCGGGTTCCAAAAGTCTCTCTGGACGCGCATCACGCAGCGACTACAGCTAAAGCTACCTGATCACTTTCCCGATGACCCCTATCTGCTACATGAAATCCAAGCGGCAGCGCAGTTCGTTCTTCATGGTACCGGTCCCACGAACATGCCTAAGGAAGGTAAACCAATGTCCGCGACCTCTTCCGAGTCTTCTTCGATCAAACGGGACGACGTCACACTCATCGTCGATACTGTGGTCCAAGCAGTAAATAAAATTATGGATCCGCACGCGTCTAAAAGCTCTGCGCCATGCTCCCATACCTCCCATACCGCTGCTCATGCGCCCCCTACGAGAACGACTCAGTCCGAGACAGCGGTGAATGGCAATTGCCACTTCTGCAACCTACCCGGTCACTTTAGGCCGAACTGCCCACATGTGATTGAATATATCAATGCTGGACGCATCCGAGAAAATATCGACAAGAAAATTGTTCTACCCTCTGGCGCTTTCTGCCCGCGCCAATTACCCGGCAATTCTATGAAGGAGCGCATCAATTAGCTGCGACGCAACAAACCAGTACCAACAATGTCGGTCAAATGATGTATAGCGTATCTCCTGCAGTTCACGCTAACGTCCTGGCGTCGGCGATGAGCTCTAACAATTTGCGCATTGAGGAACTGGAACACGAACTTTTCGTGCTTAAAAAGGTAAAATTTGATGGCGTAGAGATTCCTCGTCAGCGCAAACCTGTCCCATCTACCACCAGTTTACCTCGTCCATGCGCTCAGCCCGCGCCTGATCAATCAACCGCGCAACAAGCCCCTTTGCCTGTGACACCCGCTCCTACCGCAGAACCGCCCATCCATCCCTTCGCATCCGCACTGGAAACCGCATACCGCCCGCCACACGAATGTAATTTTGCAGGTCCACCGTTAAAACAATCTAAGGATAAAGAACCCGCGTATCGCACTCAAGCCCCTATCCAGGACTCTAAGATTATTAGTGAGGTTTACTCGCGCTCTATGGCAGCTCCCTGTGTCACGCTCACACCAATGGAATTGTTCTCAATTTCTCCGGACTGTCGTTCGAAACTTCGCAATGATATTATGCCCAAGCGAGTCCAACTTCCTGGCGCATTGCCGGTAAAAGTTAACATCTTCGCCGACGACCCACTTCCTTTTGCGTCATGTGAGAACACTTGCAAAAATGCCTCCGCTGAACCGCAACCCATCATTGTTCCCGACCCATATGAGACCTACCTCATGAGTCTCTCGCCAGGCGAAATTCCTGAAATCCTTACCGTCGCAAAAGAATCGCATGCTCTACGCACCGTTAATTTGCTCGTCGATGGACAAGAACAAGTCGGTAGCATCATTGACCCTGGTTCTCAGATTGTCGCAATGTTGGAAGACGTCTGCCATCAGTTTAGCCTTCCCTACGACCCGGCGATTCGTCTCAATATGCAGTCGGCGAATGGTTCGATTGATCAGTCCCTGGGTCTTGCGCGGAATGTTCCTTGTAAAATTGGCGACATCACGCTTTTCCTTCAGATGCATGTCATCCGTGACCCCGCGTACCATATTCTCCTGGGACAACCATTCGACGTACTTACGGAAAGCGTTGTCAAGAATTACCGCAATGAAGACCAGACGATTACGATACGCGATCCAAATTCGAACAGATCGGCGACAATTCCAACGTACCCTCGAAGCGAAGCACGACGGCGCGGCATACCCCTACACTCATCCTCGGTTTTTATCAACAAGGGGAACTGAGTGCACTAGATGACAGAGACATCGCGCTAGTAATAGTGCACGACGAACATACCAACGCTACGTACATTGAATCTTATACCCATTTAGCGGACTCGTCGTCTTCGTCTACAGTTCCCCACGTCTATCTTTCCGCCTGCGATTTTCCTAATGGTTCCCCGTCTACTCCAGTATGCTCAACCTCTGTTTCTCCTTCGTCGCCAGATCCCTTGTCATCCTTTTCCTATTCAGCTTCATCCGCGTCTCCTTCTACACTATCAGATGATTTCGCTAGCGTTTTCGCCGCCCAAAAGAAAGTCTACAAGCCCGTCGCTCGCAAGGTCAAGCCTGTCATCGCTGAACTCCCCAACAAATTCCGTATAAAACGCAAAATCACTGGCGATCCGCTTGCCAAACTTCCTGACCTCGATCCGAATCCTCCACCTTTCGTCCCCACAGACTGCTACACGCAGGAACGTCGCGATGCGTTCGACAAAGTTCACGAAGGCGACTTCCTCTGGCTGGCTGAGCGCGCACTAATGCACGACTTTATACGCAAACAAGAGAAAGGTTTCGCGTGGACCGACAACGAGTGCGGAAGATTTCGCACTGATTTCTTTCCACCCGTCGAGTTTCCCGTATCACCGCACACTCCCTGGGTCCAGCGCAACATTCCTATTCCTCCTGGTATTTATGAGGAAGTATGCAATATTATTCGCCGTAAAATCGAAGCCAAAGTCTATGAACCCTCGAACTCCTCCTATCGCTCGCGTTGGTTTATGGTTCTGAAGAAAGGCGGTAAAACGCTTCGCATCGTTCACAGTCTCGAGCCTCTTAATGCAGTGACCATCGCGCATTCTGGCGTACCTCCTATCCCCGAACACATGGCCGAACAGTTCGCTGGCCGATCCTGTGGCGCCTGCTTTGATTTATACATCGGATACGACGAGCGACCTATCGCCGAATCTTCGCGCGACTACACCACCTTCCAAACACCTTTCAGAGCATTGCGACTTGTTACTCTGCCTATGGGATGGACAAATTCAGTCCCGATATTCCACGATGACGTTACTTTCATCCTGCAACCCGAGATCCCGCAGTGGACGATACCTTACATCGACGATGTCCCAGTTAAAGGCCCTAAATCGTCCTATCTCCTACACGACGGCACTTACGAAACTATCGCTGCAAACCCGGGCATTCGCTGCTTCGTCTGGGAACATTTCACTACGCTTAATCGCATTGTCCAATGCATGAAATACTGTGGGGGAACCTTTTCCGCCTTCAAGTCTACCCTCTGCGCTCCTGAAATCACAGTAGTAGGCCATTGCTGCACAACAAATGGCCGTTTACCCGACGAAGAGAAACTAGCCACGATTCGTAACTGGGGCCCTTGCCACAACCTGTCCAACGTCCGCTCATTCCTTGGTACAGTAGGCGTTCTTCGAATCTTTATCCGCAACTTCGCGCAACGTGTGCATCATCTTGTTAAACTCACGTGCAAAGACGCACCCTTCGAATTTGGTCCCGACCAGATCGCCGCTCAGGCAGACCTGAAACAAGCCGTTCTCGATTCACCTGCGCTTCGTCCGATCGACTACACTTCAGATTCGCCGGTCATTCTTGCTGTTGACACATCCTACATCGCTGTTGGATACATCCTCTGTCAATGTGATCCCGACAACCCTTCTCGCCATTTCTACAACCGCTTTGGTTCTATCACACTGAATGATCACGAGTCGCGCTTCTCTCAACCTAAACTAAAAATCTTCGGTCTTTATCATGCGCTCTGCGACCTGCGGCTGTACTTAATCGGCGTTCGTAATCTCGTCGTCGAGGTAGATGCGCGCTACATCACAGGCATGCTACGCAACCCAGACATCGTGCCAAGTGCTAGCGTTAACCGCTGGATCGCCACGATTCTCACTTTCCACTGCACTATAGTCCATGTCCCGGGTACGCACCACGGCCCGGATGGTCTTTCAAGGCGTGTACAACAACCTCTGGATTCTCCGCCAGAAAAGGACAGCGTAGAAGAAACTGAAGACTGGATCGACCGCCTCTATGGTTTCACGCATATGATCAATACTCCTCATCCGTCCCTGCATTCGTTGCGATCTTGTTCCGCTTTCACCACGCTCGTGACTGGGGACAGTCACCATTTTAGTGAGGAGGAAGGATCTAATCCTACGCTTACCTACGACGACGTACTGCGCACTGACGCTGCTCGCAGAGAAGACGATCGCATAACCCTAGTAAAGAAATGGCTCAGCGACTTAGATCGCCCGATCGGCCTCACCGATTCCGACTACGCGACCTTCATCCGATACTGTACAGACTTTTTCCTCGATGGAACTAGACTATGGCGCAAAGACCAGAATGGCGCGCACAAGTTAGTCATATCGCGCGATCACCGAACATCAATTATGCGACAAGCCCACGATGAAGTAGGACACAAAGGATTTTACGCAACTCGCGCTATGATCGCAGCATGCTTCTGGTGGCCACACATGCAAGCTGATATTCACTGGTTCGTCCGCACATGCCATCTTTGCCAGCTTCGCCAATCCCGTCAGGTTCTCATTCCCCCTGTCGTCGCAATGCCCGCCCCACTTTTCGCCAAAATATTCATCAACACGATGCACTTACCGACATCTAGCGGATACAAATATATAATCCAAGGACGCTGCTCGCTTACTCAGTACCCCAAATTCAGAATGCTTCGCAACGAAAATGCTCGCGCAATCGGAGATTGGATATTCGAAGATATTCTCTGTCGATGGGGTTCTCTCCGCGAAATCGTTACAGACAATGGACCCACGCTCATCAAATCTCTCACTTATCTTTCGAAGCGATACCGCGTTAACCACATTCACATCTCTGGCTACAATTCCCACGCAAACGGTCTCGTGGAATGACCGCACTACGATGTTCGACAATCTCTCTTCAAAGCTGCGGATGGCGACCAGTTTAGATGGGCCAATGTGACGTACTCAGTATTTTGGGCCGAACGTATCACTATCCGACGACGAATGGGCTGCTCACCTTACTTCACAGCGACTGGCGCTCATCCCCTATTACCACTTGACATCGTAGAAGCAACATACCTTCAACCCCCGCTGGATTCAGTCCTATCCTCTACAGACCTGATTGCGTGACGCGCGATCGCACTCCAAAAATGTAGCGACGATATTAATCGCATATACTCGCAAGTTTACGATGCTCGCTGGAAAGCGGCACAACGTTTCGAAAAGCAACACGCAAAGACGATTCGCAACTTCGATTTCAAAAGCGGTGACTTAGTACTCATTCGCAACACACAGATAGAGAAAGCGCTAAACCGGAAAATAGTTAGATTGACTTGTTATTTGAGCATGAGGGATGAGAACATTGGCATTATATCGGAACCGGTTCCTTTGTTGGGTGCTGATGCTCGATCCGAGCACACATGCTCAATTTGAGTGTTAGAGTTAGTCGGGTCTCATTCGCTGATCCCGCAATGACTGTTTCCACTCAACTGGAAATTCATGATATAACTTGGCGTGCTCATGATGTACATATACAATGGCGATGTGTGGTAATTTCCCAAATACTGGACGAAAACTCTCTTTGCAATTAATGCTGTGTATACACCAAATCAGGTTTCTTCTGCTGGATAAAATACAATGCTTGTACTGCAGACACTCAGCCTTGGACATTCAGTAGGATCAGTGCTCACCTCCGGTACCTTCCCATCCATCCCCCAACCGGTTTTGGGTGTGCTGACTGCATCAGTCCTGCCCGTTTAATATTGTATATTAGGCTGGAATCACATCTTGTATCAGAACAACTTCCGATGGTTGGAATTCACAAGTCCAACATTTTGTCTTCATTTATTTCATATCTAATTCTAGCTGAAGTTGGCTTGTAAGTGAATTCAGTCAGCATTAATCATGAAGCTTACTGAAGCTGGAGCCAGCACAGCACTCGAAAGATGGCTGCAGAGGATTTTTTGTCTCTCTCATAGTTGTGTACATATCTGTCACAAATTTTAATTGGGCTATCGTTCTGCAAATTTATTCATGCAAAATGGTTCATGTACTTCAGCCTCAGTCAAATATATTGATCTCATACAGAGCAATGAAAAAACTAATTTTGACCAATAGTAATGAGATAGATAGACATGGTTGGAATCCTTCACAAAATGGTTCCATAACAGTATCGGAACCATAGAACCGTAACCGGAGCCGTATCCGGAACCACATTGAAATGTTACTTGCTATTTGGCCTGCTGCTGGTTGAGGTTTGAACCTTGCATCTGTGCCCTAACCACTCTCACGTCCCTAGCAACTGACATAATCTCACTGTGCATGAAAATGCTAATAGCAGTGTCAAGGTAGCCTCACCTCAAATATTATGGCAACTATGAGGTGTCTGATGAATAAGCATATATCTAAGCCTACCAGGAGTGTGTTATTAAAGATTCAGACATCAAAGATCATGATGGGCACAGATAACAAGGTCAGATTGTACACAAGATATTAGTATTTTGTTGGCATGCAAGTATATGCATTCCTGCCACCCCGCCACCCACACTGCCCAATTCTATTCCACACCCTCATTCCCCATTCCCCGGGGAATACCGTTGGGTGCACTATGCATCAAGGGTCGAGTGGTGAATCAATCCAGTGGGGTGTGTACACATACCTGGGCGGCAAGATGTGGTCGACTTCTGCACGGGTGACTGAAGATAGCAGGGCATGGAACTCATCTGATAGAGGGTCCTGCGCCTTGTCATTATCATCGCTGTCAGGTTCAGGGCAGAGGATTGGAGATGGACCTTGCCTATGGAGGAGACAAATGCTATGATCTCTATCACAAACGCAGTCTTGAGATATTTCTCTGCAATGGCACCTGCGACGATGTGGCCTGGGAGGGGAGGTTAATAACAACACACATTGGGGACAAGGGCACACCGATTGTCTCACGGGCACTACTGTGGCCGCCCCTACTGCTAGCCTTGATGCCATACTTTGCCAGGTATGTGTAGTCTGCATGTGATGGATGGGGAAAGAGGTCTGTCTCGGAGTAGTTGTATAGACGCTGGTCCTCATTTTTTATGAGGAGGGCCATGAGTGTGCCCAGGGTAACACCATGTTCAATTCCAGACTGCAAGTGCATGGTGTGTGGTGGTGCAGGATCCAAGAGACAGGCGGAAAAGATAGAAAGGATAGAAGGAGAGCCAAGGCAAAAGAGAAAGAGGACCGAAGGAATCGGGGAAAACATGCACGGCAGCCAACCTCTCTGAGTCGGAATGCAGGGGGCAGATGGTCTCAGGGCTCCGGGTGTTGGGCTCCAAGTTGCTCTTGGTGGCCTTGCAACATGTCAACACTTGTTGACAGAGTAGCCACAGATGTGGAACTTGAAGTCGAAGAGGGTGCCATGCTTAGCTGCTGGGACATCCTTAAGCTTAAGCTTTTGTAAACTTTTCCTAGTTTGCTCTGTAGTAAGTGGTGAATGACATTGTTTTGTGTAGACCAGTGGGTTGGTTTAAATAATGCTGGTACAGTACTCACAATTACTCCGACCAAGAAAAAGCTGGCAGCAGTTAATACTGTGAAGCTGGCTTTGTTAATGAATTTCAGTAATACAAGTTTCACTGAATTACATGTAGCATAAGAGAGGGCGGATATGGATGGGAACATACATAGGGTAAAGGTCTAGTGGTCATCACCAGTAAATTATAAAAGTGGTGCCATTGGAATCTCCAGAGTGGCTGTTGGCAATGCTGGCTGTGGCTGGTAGTGATAGGTGAGCGGATATTGTTGCTGATGAGGCTGGTGTGGCCCAGAAGTGGCAGAGTTCTGCGAAAGCAATCCCAGAGGTATATTGTTGTCAGGGTGCTGTCCAAGCAGCAATGGAGCAAAGTAGCCATGATAAGGGTTGTAAGGATTACAGTTCGGAGGCATGTGGAATGTAGGAGGACTGTTCGCAAAAGGCACTTGGCCTTGTTGCAGTACAGGCACCAGCACAGGCAAGTTCTCCTTCTCTGGTACCGGCTCCATACTTTGGGTTGTCTCAACACAGTATCACTGCTCTTATATGTTTTTTTTATTAGGATTATGGTACGGTTTTGTGCACCACCTTGTCATTATGGGTCGCTATGGAATGATGTGGAACTTTCCATCCGTGTCTATAGTAATATCAGTAGACCTATGTATCATTCGACAAGAGATGTCATTATCATTGGATTAGAGACTACCAGGCCAGCCAAACAAACACCAACACACCGAAATTTTCGACCAACATGTCTACCAGCGCCTCTTTTCCTGCGTCTTCTCCCGGCTCTTCTGTTTATCACTCCTTTCTAGGCAGTGAGATCCTGGATGATGTTCTCTCGGCTTGTGCGGCACTCTTTAGCAAGAACTATGGAATTTGGGGTGAGAAAGCTCCCACCATCTCTCAATACACGAAGACAGGTAGGTAAAGGAACCTTTTTTCAAATCGCAACCTGAAAGCTACTTTTCTAGGTTCTCGTGTGAAAATGAGTGCTGCCAAACTACAAGCGCAGTGTGTTTCTAACCCTGACAAGACTGTCCTGGTAACGTGTGTCAAGAATGGTCATCAAATTGTTGGTCATGCCTTCGCCACTGTCTGGGACTATGACGGAGGTCAATTTACTTGTGTATATAACATATAGATCTTGCTCAATTGTTTCCAGGAGTTGTTGGATGCATCACACAGCTTGTGGTCGACATCAGCATGTGCAAACGTTACATTGCAACCTCTCTCTTGCAAACCCTCAAGGACCATGTTTTGTTTCACAATGTCACCGCTGTGGGATTGGTTTCCTCTCACCCAGCTGCATGCAATGCCCTCACAAAATATGCCTGTAAGTACTCATTCAAGTTCCATTCTAGGCATGGCTGACAATCCCAGATGTTGAGGTCCAGTCGATTGATACCCAATTCATCCATGAGAATGCAGAGAAGATTCTGAAAGCAACTACCGTTGAGTACCTCAAATCGGCTGAGCTTCGAGGCAGCATTTTCCAGGATAAGCCGGAAGCTGGTACCATTTGTTGTGTCTACACTGAGTTCTTCATTGACCGTGTTGAACCTTTGGAGGCGTTAAATTATTTCAAATATACCGGACGCTGGTGTCTTGGTGACTTATTAGAAGGTTATGAGTTCCTCGTAGTGTTACCCGTGCAGATGTCCTCTCCTATTTTGGCTGCCACCGTTGAAGACGTATTCTTGTAGGTGTAGGTTTCAGGACTGGAATATTTAGAGTCCGACTGTATAAGTTTTTTTTTGCAACTGGCCTATCGATTTGAATTCAGCTGTAAGACTGAGCTTACAGCTGTTGTCAGTGAGTATTGGAAACCCCGAAATTCCATGGTGGCTGTACATATCCAATTAGGTAGTCTGCCGAGTTTCTGAACCCAAACGTTGCAGCTCCGACTAAGCTTGTCTTTTTTACACTCATACGTCGTAATGGAAGAAGACCAAGCTACCACAAGTGGTGACGACGACGAACTGCCACCAGCACAACGGAGCCCTCAAGAATTTTCTTTGCAGCTCATCTACCATGTAGTTGCCAAGGGTAAACGGGGGCCCAAGGGTAGTAAGAAAGAGGCTCGAGGAAAAGACCTTCATTTTAGTTGCCATACAACGAACTATCTCAATTTTCTCAAGGCACTCCTGAAGCGTTACGGAGAAACCAAGTACAAAATCAGTCCTACCCAACGGTTCCCATTCAAGTTTCACTATCCAGGACGAACGTCTGCATCTTTTTTCTATCCTTTTCATTCTTGTACTTACTTTGAAATTACAGGAAATCAGATGCACTTGACATTGATTGTGAGAACGAATACTGCGATATGGTTCAGAAACTTCACAACAACGCATGGAAGAAGGTCCATATCATTTTCGACATGGAGGATATAAAAAAACGGTGCATTACAACGGTAAGTACCCTAATCTCTGTATTTATGTCAACTGATTGTCCTCTAGGAAGAAAATGTGTCCGACAATGAAAACGACCTTGAGGATGACACGTCAGCACCTATGGCAGAGCTCTCAGAACTAGAACGTAACCTTGCTCGCATTCGGGTTTTGCTTGAACAAAAATATTCCAACAATCAAGACAATTGCTTTTCTTACGTATGTGCAAACGGTCATAAACTGCGACTCACGCCGTTCATGATGCGAGAGTGGGCACTGGCGATCGTAAGGGTCTTTCATGTTGTCATATATTCATCTCATATACTCGTCTCATGTTTTGCTCTAGCATGAAGCCAAAGCGACTGCCTTAGAGCCACTGCACACCCAGGCATTTGATTTGGCTTACTGTGACCCTCCTCGCAGTCGAATTATCAACAACTCAGCTGTTCTTGGCCCCAAGTCCCAAACCGCGTCACCAATCTCAGATCTCACGGCTGTCGCACAGATCATATCCTCCATCACTCAAGTCATACGACCGCCTAATCAAGAGGGTGTCATTTCAGCCCGGCAGACCCCACTACAAACCCCAGCTCGGCAATCGTCTCCACCACTAACTCACAGCCCCTCTGATATTCATCGTTACCTTCGTTATGCCGAGGAAAGGTTAGGTGTGGAGGGTGCTACAAGCTATCTAGCACCGATGCAGCTGAAATGTTACGGGCCTGATATACTTTCCGATGTTGCAATCGCTGATCTCACTGCATCAGATGTTGGTATAGCCCCAGGTGATGCGCTGCGGCTCAAACGAGGCTGCACAGATTGGTGGAATTACATGGCTAAGCGCCAGCGAGAACAAGAGAACGTAGGAAATGACAGACTCACTCCATCCCGGAACACCCCGCACCCCACGAAATGGCACAATCCAGGTCAAGGCTCAAGCTCTACCAATGACGGCCTCGAAGGATTAGACCTATCAAACATGGCTCCAAGCGTTGAGAATAATCCTGTCAGTTACGAAATACGATGGCATGATGGAGGAAGGAAACGGTTTTATGGTCCACACATGAAGAAAGGAGCGAGGGCAATCCAGGACAACAATGTCTGGTATTTCTGCGCAGGACGTCAAGACTGGTTTGCAGTACCCGAGGGCTACTTCGCGCCTCTTCCCACCGCCGAAGCTAATGATGACGACCCTTTTGCTTGATTTGTAGTAGTAGAATTTGTTCAACCGTCCCGTCCCTCAAATATATAGTCATTGCCTTCAAAAACATTGTTCGAAAACTGAGATCCATTCAAAAAAACGTGTACAACAAAAATGATACAAAACTGTCTAGATATAGCCACTGTTCTCAAACCAACCTGCCGCCTTTGACGAAGTAACACTATTACATGCCCTAATCATATCATACATGGTAGATCCGGAGTGGTTTCGACGCAAAAATGCTTTGATTGACGAGAATGCGTTCTCGATTGGGTTGAAGTCAGGTGAGTACGGGGGAAGGAAGACGAGTTTACACACTGTGATATACAGTGTTAGTTTTGAACATGTAGGTACCAATATATCAAACTTACGCGCTTGATCTTCGACAAGTTCACGGACTTCTTCAGCATGGTGAGTATTACAGTTATTGAGCACCAGCACCCTTCGAGGGCCAGGATAAGGGTTCGTGAGTGGTATCTAGTACTTTTTTAGTAGTCGGCAGACAGAGTAGACGGAACTTACAACAAATTCTGACAAAAACTTCAAAAACCTCGCTGAGGTTACAGATCCTTCCACGATGTCATAGACAATGATGCCGTCAAGTGTCAGGACAGGGAGCATGCTGTATCTCTGACCGCGAATGAAATACTGGCGCCATACACAGCGATTCCCAGCCTTAGCCCAGCCTTTCCTGCGTACCACAGTCCGCCTATCAACAGAGGATTCATCTGTGAACATGAGCATGTCAGGGTTGATGATGATATGACCAATGTAGTTCATAAAGGCTGCTCGTCGAATCTGATCTCGTTCGATTGCTTCACGAGAGACATTCTTGCGGGTATAATCGATTCGACGCAATGTACGTGTGAGTGTCGATATGGATACAGAGATCTTTCGCTGCTGGCGCAAACGATCTTGAATTTCATCAAGAAAGAGAGTGGGAGAAGATTCAAGGAGTGACATAATGAAAATAACATCAGATGTTGTGAGTTTGCGCTGACGCCTGACTCGTTGACGCTCGGAATTGACCCCATATTTGTGGTGGTACTGGAGGGCATGGTATGCCGTAGACGTCCTGAGGCCAAGGACCCTGCAGATCTGCTTCATTGACATGTTTTGTTGGTGGTACAGGACGGGAACGCGGTTCTTGAGAGCGTGGGGAATGTGCTTTGGCATTCTGCGACAGCTCAGTCGGAGCTGCAACGTTTGGGTTCGGAAACTCGGCAGACTACCTAATTGGATATGTACAGCCACCATGGAATTTCGGGGTTTCCAATACTCACTGACAACAGCTGTAAATAAATTTAGGACTCGGAATCGCAAAGCACATGATCAAGACGTGTTGTTCATGCACCCGAGTCAAAAGCGCGATACACCACACACCGGTTCTGAGTTGACTGGACATCCTGCTACTCGCCGCAAGCTTAACATGGCCCTCGAATTTGTACCCGGCGACGACATCGACGACGCCACTCATGCTCTCATGGATGCATCTGTTCTTAAAACCGCTGATGATGAACCCTCAAAACTCTCTCTAGCAGTTCTTCTTTTGGTTACGATTGTCCAACAGTCTGACAATAAGCTAGATGGGCAGTACGGTGACAGCTCAAATGCAAGGGATCTGTTGAACCGGCACCCTGATCTTGTGGATTTGCTCAAGGATGCGTGGAAAGAGCAAGCATTCAAGAAGATAAGGAACCTAAGTGCGTAACCCTTCCCTCTGCACCTAAGCCTTCCTAGTTGATCTAACCTAGCGAAAACCATGGCTTTTGTGCAGAAATTCTCCGGTCCGGCGAAATGAGACGAGCCGTAGCTTTGGGCGTACCGATAGAACAGCGTAAGTCACCACCTTTGTCATGTCTTCCATCGCTCTCATGATTTATTAGGGGATGGTATGTTTATTCGGTCATTAGTATAGCTAGTTGTATTCATGGTCCTTAGCTGTCGTCCAAGCTTTTAGCTCGGAATACCGTGGGCTTGCATACAGGATTTTATTACAGGCGGTGGACGAAGTGGACGCATTGCCTGTTGATCATCATTACGCCAAAATCATTCCCATCGCTCAGTCTTCCGGAACTGGTAAATCCAAAATGGTGGACAAGATTGCCACGGAACGGATCCTCTTTCCTCTGTGTTTACGCGAAGATCTCGGGACGGCTTATTATGGTGCGGTCGATGAGATATCCGTGTGCCCCAACTACTATCTGACTTTTGACTTCAGCATACCCTCCTACTGACATTGCCGTACGCAACTACTTGCTGGGTGCACCTAGCACGACTGAGGAGACACAATGCAAAACATACCTCAGGGCATTCCTGGTCGCCCTCTTCACCTCAGCACATAACCGAGCCACAGCCTTTGTTCCCGCGGATGGACAGGTGTCTTACGAATATATTGCGGACAAGTTCTATAATCTCTTCAAGGATACATCGAGCAGGAATTCCTTCTACGACGATGTGCTCTCGGCCATTTCTTCAAACTCCACGAGAGCCTTGGAATCCTTCCATACCCTTGAGAATTTCTTGAAGCAATGTTGCTTTGATTGGCCGGTCACATCATGTCCCATTCTCGTTTCGATGGATGAGATACACGTTCTCTTTGATTTGCGTGCCGAGGACTCTTGGTCGACTTACAATCTGTACTCACGCTTGAAATCTGTGTTGAGTGAGATAGTTTCGGCACATCTATGTGTTGTGGTCCTCTCGACAGCAACTAACATCCCAAATATTGCACCCTCGAAAGACATAGCACCCTCTATGCGTGAAAGAGATGACGAGCGCTTTCTTCCTGCCCCGTTCACGGAACTCCCGTTTGACGTTCACATCATCGCTGAGCCCCTCGTGCCTGGGATGCATAGCTTGACTTCCGTTGGTTCGCTAGAATTTACCGCAAAGTTTGGACGGCCCTTGTACGCCTGTTTGACTCGAATGGTTTGTGCATTCTGACCGTGATTCACATAGATTCTATGCCACCTACCTGTCTCGTACGGCCCAAAATGAATCCCCTTCTACTATCCGCGATGGGATGATGCTGACCATCCGGGAAAAGCTTTGTGGCCGCCGTTGGCCGCCGGCGTCTCCGGCGGGCCTTGACGTGTCATCTATTGCTGTCCTTTCAGTTCGATTTCTTCTTGAACTCTCCCCGACATCTTCTGATGCCAGACAACATGAGCAAGAGCTCGTACGTTCACATCTGCGAAATCTTTTCTCCGTTCATCAAAATCGGCTTTCTCTGGTATCTGGATATTCCCCTGAGCCTCTCATTGCCGAAGCAGCTGCACAAATCATGCACTATCACGTCGGAAGCAAGAGCAACGGGGACTATCAACCATATATGAACATATGGGATCTATTGGGAAGATATGTTGACGGTGGCTTGGCTGCACAAGGCACTGTCGGAGAGTTGATTGGACGCATTCTCAGCATAACCGCGATGGACAGTGCTATTGGCGCACTACAAAAGCACCGCGAACTCAAATTCCAGACACCTGTTTCAGTGATAGACTACTACAAAGCCTTCCTTACCGACGAGGCGTGGGAGACGCTACGTCGATCTACCCCTACCAACCGCACGCGACTCAGCCAGGACTCTGCTGCGAAAACTTTCGAACAGGCATTCGGCGAAGCCTACCTTCATTTCTCACACTATGGCAAGGCGAACGATGCATCTCCTATACGCGATGTCTCCTTGTGGGCTCTGTGGCTACGGGGAACAGCAATCCTATGTCAACTCAACCAAGAACTCACCGACCGTGCATATCCTATGCACTTTGCGAAGTTCGGTACTGTTTCTCCACAATCTATGTCAATATCCCTCGAGCAAGACAAGACTGGGCAATCGGTAGATCCTGTTGTAGTCGGGATTCAGTCCGCCGAAGTTCTCGAGGTGTTTTCACTGGGCAAAGGGTTGCCTTACATCGCTGCTGTTCATTGTTACGCCCTGACCAAGAAGGAAGGAATTTCCGTTGGAATGCCAAGTCCTTATGGTCTCAAACATCCAGTAAAAGACGAAGAAGCTCCTCGTTACCAGATCGATTTCCGGGGTCTTGCATCATATAGGAATCTCACAGAGCGCACAAAAATCGAGATAAGAAGAATTATCGATGGTCCGAAAAATGCCCTCTTCCATCAACATCCCCGACAATATGGCTTATCGTTATTACGACAGATGCTGCCGGTGTTGCAAGAACATCCTGATGCAACAGCATGGCGTAACCTGCCCGTGGTGCAAGAACACCCAGACGCAACGGCTTCCGGGTTGCCTATGGTGCAAGAACATCCCGACGCGACAACATCCGGGTTGCCTATAGTGCAAGAACATCCCGACGCGACAACATCCGAGATGCTTATGGTGCAAGAACAACCCAACGCGACAACATCCGGGTTGCCTATAGTGCAAGAACATCCCGACGCGACAACATCCGAGATGCTTATGGTGCAAGAACAACCCAACGCGACAGCATCCGGGTCGTCTGTGGTCCAAGATCACCGGGATGGGAGTGATGATAATACTTCCGAAGTGCAATTGGAGAGGGGTAAAGGTAAACAGGTCATGCGTGAAAAGGCCCCATTTGCAACTCGATTTCTCGACACCGCCAGGAAGACGATACGTGGCAAGAGAAAGCCCCTAGAGGAGGAGTCTTTCGGATCTCAGTGGGCTGAAGATTGTGGGCAGATAATCCGAAAGTCTTCAAGAAGGAAGCAAAAGAGATAATGCTTGATACACAACCCAATTTATGTTGTACTGTGACATTGTAAAAAAATCCAAACAATCATTGATAGGGGTATGTTCATATCTCTGTCTACTCAGAGCTAGAAATATGCAAATGTAATGCCAGATGAGACTGCAATATGCATAAAACCACCTAATTACCTCACAATTTCCACAAATAACATGATGATTGGTAGCATTTACAGCTGTTTGCAGAATTCTTGACACTTCTCATGGAATTTCGTTTATTTAGGAAATTTGGACTTCAGTAGAATTTTACCTTTCTTTACTAAACTACCATCAGGAAATCAAACACAATATGATAATGCCTTGTAAGACCTGATCAGGCATGTCATAGTTAACATCCAGTATCATTATGACAACAGTCAGGTCAATCCAGATCTTGTATGGTTATGTAGGTGAAAATACATCATGTCAAGCATGATGACAGTCAATGTGACAAACAGTACCTACAGTATCTATCAAACACAATATGATAAATTCTGATCTGATGTGTCATGTTTACAATCCAATATCAGCATGGTAACAGTCAGGCCAACCCAGATAATGTATGGTTATGTAGGTGAAAACACATCATGTCAAGCAAGATGATAGTTAATACCAAACAATATCTTTGCTCCAACTAAAGATAGTTCATGATTGACAGAGATCAATAGTGTTTTAAAGTCCAGTCCATAGGACCGGAAAAAAACCGGAACTGGACCGGACCCAACCGCAAAAAAACTGGACCGCGCGTTGCGGTTGGGCCACTTTTGGGAGGTTGCCGGTTGCGGTTTCCCGATGTGGACGAAGCTTACGCAACCGTATTTTTTCAACACCACTACAAGGTCAACCGACGGTGGCAAATGATGACGATGGCAGCAAAATGGCGGCGTCACGAG